>WOXC01005802.1:0-312049 GCA_011680675.1 Gymnobelideus leadbeateri | reverse complement strand
AAGGCCAGGACTAAAGTTTTTGCATTCTCTTGATCCTTAACCTCATTGTTCCTACATTCCTCCCCCATCTTGTTCTAAGCCCTTTATTTCAGGCACTGGGGGTGTTTAACTTTGTTTTAGAGTAGTCATCTGGAATCCGTCATTATGTACCCCTAACATTCCCTCCCTGCCAAGGTTTCTATAAGCACCTGGTGAGCTGCTTTTCACACTACTGACCTCCGGCCACCTGTAGCTGCCTCTGCAGGGGTTGGGCCTAGCAGGAGCTCTCACTTTTACCATCCTCACCCTTTTGAGAGGGGGATAAGGGAAGGGAGTTGGGAGTGTGAGCAAGGGGTTGAGATAAGGTAGGGAAGAGATGGAGTAAGCTTGTGGTGTTCTCATTCGTGCCTGGTCATGGGGAAGAGAGAGTGGGAGCATAGCCAGGACTCATGTCAATTTTTTTCATTCCAGCCTGGGGGTAGCCTGTTCGTAGATCAGTGTACCACCTGCCACTGCAGCGTGGAAAGCGGCATCATCCTCAAGTATAGGTTGGCGTGTGGAAAGGTTACTTGCCAGCCCTGTCCCCAGGTAAGAGAGGGCACTGTGTTAAGTGTTGGGGCTGCAAAGAATTGTGAAATAGACCCTGCCCTCGTAGAACTTACATTCTACTGGAGAAAACAGCATATACATATATGCTTATATACCGAATATATACAAAATGAAAACAAAGAAGTTTGGGTTAAGGGGAGCTCTAGAAGCTGGGGAGAATTGGAAAAGTTACTTGAGCTGAGTCTTGAAGGAAATCAGAGATTTTAATAAGTATAGATGAGAAGGGATTGCATTCCAGTCATGGGGGATAGTTAGCCAGTACAAGGACATAGAGATGGGAAATGGAATACCATATGTAGGTAGGAGGTGGGAGGTAGGTCAGGGTGACTGGAATGTGAACTGTGAAGCAGAGCTTAAAAGGTAAGAAGACTGAAAGGACAGGAGGGGCCAGGTTATGAATCCAGGAAGCGAGGGGGAGTCACTGGAATTGGCCTAGTAGGAGATGGGGTGACATGTTCAGATTTTTTTCCTAAAGAAAATCATATTGGCAGCTATGTGAAGAATAGATTAGGGTGGGGAAAGGCCCAAGGCAGGAGGACCAAATAGAAGGTTATTGATGTAGTCATCGAGAGGTGATGAGAGCCTGAACCAGTAAGGTGGCTAGGTGAAAGGGGGCGGTGGGGATGTGGAGGTAGAAACAATGAAACTTGGTAATGGGTTGGATGGGCTATATGGGGTATGTGAAGGTAAGTAATTGAAGATAATACTGAAATTGAGAGCCTGGGTGACTGGGAGGATGGTGGTACCTTCGACAATAACAGGAAATTGGGAGAAGGAAAAGGTTTTTTTTGGCGGGAGCGGAGATAGCAAGTTCTGTGTTGGACATACTGAGTTTGAGATACCTCCAGATAATCCATTTTGAAATGTCCAATAGGCAGTTGGTAATGTGGGACTGGACTAGAGGGGAGATACTAGGTGGCTGGTTTTGTGAGGGGCTTAAGGTGATTATACTGTGCAGGTTGGATTGGTGTAGATAGAGAGAAGATAGTTATTTTGGTTGTGCAAACTTTTACAAAAATATTTTGTGCTTAAGTTTGGGGGTGCTGCTAGGCAGGAGGGGGAAGCAGCTTCCCCTAAGAGGAAAGAGAAAAAAACTGCTGATGATTTAGTGGTTCCTGTTTGAGCACATTATGTACTGCTTTATTTCATGTAGAGCAGCATATGGAACGCATACCCCCTATCAGGAATAACCCTGGAAACCCAGCTTGGTTTAAAAAAATTCCTCAGTCATAGTGTGCACCTGTGAGTTCACTTTAACAGAACAGGAGAAAGGCAGGAGTGTCTGTTTTCTTTATGCAAGACTGAAAATATATTCTTTTGTGCTTCTCTCTCTCCCTCCCTTCCCTGTTTCCTTTTAGTCCATTGACTACATCTCTTCATTCTCTCTCTTTCTCCTTTTTTTCTCACCCTCTTCTCCCCTTTCTTTCTGCCCTTGACATTGTCTAAATTCACTTCTTTTTCTGCTCACCTTTTTACCCTTCCTCTTGACTTTCTCACCCTCTGGCAGGGGTTTGAATTCCCTCCGTCTTCCTCCTCCAAACTCAGCAGCTGTCATCTTTGTGGCCTCTCTCTATTCCCTCCTGCCTCATTTTCAGATCTCAGCCCTTTCCCTCTACCTTAGGCCAGGTGAGGAAGTGTTCATTTTCTGATTTCCTCTCCACAGTCACCAAGCAATGCCCTGAGTCTGAGGACTAGTGAAAGTCACTGTTTTAACCTAACTCTATTCCTTGCCTCCCTTATTCCTTTCTTAAAACACTTAATGTTAATTCTCTCAATGAATCTACATTTTATCCTCATCCTTCTTCTTTCCCCATGTATCTCATTCATATATGTCTTTCTGAAACCATCCTTTCTTCCTCCTTTTCTCTACCGTCTAACAATCATAACCCAAAAGGCCATCAAACCTTATACAAAATTTTAGCCAAATTCTAAACACAAACACATCTCTCTTTATGTATATGTATATCTATATGTATATCTATCTATCTATCTATCTATCTATCTATCTATCTATCTATCTATCTACCTATCTATGTCTATATGTATATATACATCTATGTCTATATCTACATCTATGTCTATGTCTATATCTACATCTGCATATACATCTACTTCTACATTAATAGGGCCTTCAACATCAAAGACTTTTCAGGATCACAAGAAATTAATCTCTAATGGTACAATTTTGGGGCACCTGGTCAAGCCATAGGATGGAGATAGATCTTTAATGAGCTAGGGAAAGTTATTCAATGTGTCTG
Organism: Gymnobelideus leadbeateri; assembly: GCA_011680675.1. Classification (NCBI taxonomy): domain Eukaryota; kingdom Metazoa; phylum Chordata; class Mammalia; order Diprotodontia; family Petauridae; genus Gymnobelideus; species Gymnobelideus leadbeateri. The sequence continues at coordinate 309,203 of WOXC01005802.1, read as the reverse complement.
AGTCAATCTCCTCATCTGTAAAATGAAGGGGTGGGACTAGCTATCTGTAAGGTCCCTTTCAGCACTAAATACACTATTAATCAATCAATCATCAACAAACATTTTAAGTGCTATTTATCATTTGTCTTATCTCTCTGTCTACCTGTGTTATATATCCATCTCTTTTTACCAAGGTCTGGGGATGAAGTAAAAAGAGAAAACTTGAGCAATTTTAAAACTCAGATTATGCAAGGAGATGGGCTTACTCAGAAGATGACTAGCAAGCTAGATAGATTCTGGACAGACAGATAAATAGATGATCATAAATATTGAGCTGGAAGAGGATTTAGAAGTGAATTAGTGGAACCCACTCATGTTATATATGAGGGAATTGAAACTCAGAGAGTTAGAGTGACTTGACAAAGACAACGAGAGAGTTATGCCATCCTAACTACCTGACTAGGTGGCCCCAAATTTTACAGTAGAGATTAATTCATTGGAGATTTGAAGACGTTTTGGCCTTGAGGTTTTTACTGAAACTTAGGAGGGATAAATCTTTGAATGATCACTACCTACCTTGTGACCTTGGGCAAGTCACTTAACTTTCAAGTTATGCCTCTCAGAAGTGTCTACATAATTTCAGTTTCCTTATTGGAAAAATGAGAGGATCGAACTATGTGACTCCCAAGGTCCCTTTGAGCTTTATATCTATGATCCTGTAATCAATTAATACCTCAGATGGGCTATTTTAATAGACTAGGAAGGACTTAACTAGGTAGGGGAAGGGGGAAGCACTAAAAGGGGAAATTAGTCAAATTCACAATTTTGTCTCCCTGGTGCTTATCCTTCCTGCCACCACAAATCTAAAATCTGTGCCCCTTATGGCTGGATTTATATTTGTACAAGGCTTAATCAGTGTTTTACCTTGGTTTGGGGGTCAGTTAAACATTTGGAGTTCCATCATCCCTTTACCAGACGATTTGTGTTTCATTCCACTCTCTAACAGTCTCTTCTTGTATTCTGAGGTTCTTTTGGAGCACTTTGCATTCCTTCCATGATGGCAGCCTGCTGAGACTCATTCATTCATTCATTCATTCACTCACTTGGCATTCAATACAATTCCTGCTGTGTTCCCAGTACTGTGAATGAATCAATTAATGAAGAAACTATGAAGTCCCTGCTATGTGTCAGGCACCATTCTGTCTCTGGGGATGCAAATACAAAAGTGAGACAGTCGTTACCCTCAAGGAGCTTACATTCTTATAGGGGGAGATAGTATCTAGGGAAGTTAGGTGGTTAGGGAAGGGTATTATTGTTTGGGGAGTCATAGGATCATGAATACACCCATCAGGGGTAGGGATGGGGATAGAATTTGTGACTTTATTGGTACAGGGAAATCCTGGGCAAAGAAACTTCCTCTACCAGTGCAAGGTTGGGCACTCTTACTGTAATTCAGAGTCTTAAGAGGATGGCCTAGAGTATTGCAAGGTAAAGTGATTTGCCCAGGGTGACAGAACCAAAAAAGACACAATTCCTGCTCTGTAGAGCTTCCAGTCCAGTAGGAGCAACTCTACTCTTAGGATATTTAAAGGAGTATGACTGTAGCTGCCCTATTCTTTCTTGTGTGCAGGGTTACAGGGAGGAGAAAGCAGAGGGCTCTTGCTGTGGGAAGTGTCTACCCGTTGCCTGTACCATCCAACTGAGAAGGGGAACAATCATGGCGCTAAAGGTAAGTGCAGACTAGCTCTGACGCCTCTGTGTCACATCTTCATCTGGTTTCCCTTTGGGGGCCCTTCGTTTTTCAGAAAATCAAGCAGGACTTAGTTCAAAGAAAGAATCACAGACTTGGGAAGTTGGAAAGCATCTCAGCAACCATCCAGCCCAATCCTTAAATGAAGACTTTCCCACTACAGCATTTCCACCAAGTGGTTGTCCAACCTCTGCCTGAAGACCTCCAGGAAGAGGAAATCTATCACCTCTCTAGTTGTTCCATTTCACTTTGGGTCAGCTTTAATCCGTTCTTGGCATTGAGCTTAACATTTTTCTCTGTGCAATTTCTACCCATTCCTCCTGGTTCTTCCCTCTTCGACTAAACTTAAACACAGCTGTTGTCTTTTTTTATTTCTCCCCCCATCCAGGGGGCAATGTTCAAACCTTCTTTTCTCCAAGGTCAACATGCCCAGTTCCTTCAACTCATCTTTGTATGACATCAAGGCCCATCATCATCCTAGTTCCTCATCCTAGACATACTCCAACTTATCAGTGTCGTTCTTAAACTGTGGCTCCCAGAACTAAACATAAAACTTCAGATAAAGGCTGATGAGGGCAGAGTAAAATACAACCAGGGATGTATTCAAGCCAGCTCCTACTGGAAGCTCATGAGAATCAATTGTTAAATTTTCAATGTGAGCTTTTATATCTTGGAAGTGAGCAATTTATACAATATAATTGTATATACAAATTAGAGCTTGATTTCTTTCCTTATCGATTGTCTATACATAAGGAAGCGATAGAGGGAATGTGAATAATGAAGATTAAATTCAAAAGTGTATTGTGTGCACATTTTTCCTTCTGAAGAGTTGGTTGTTAAACATTTACCAGTACACCTGTGAGTTAATACTTCTTATTATATACTGCTTTCTCTAATCTCTTTCTCTTCTTGTACTAAAAATGCTCTCTATGGAAATTTGAAGGGGGCAGCTGGGTGGCACAATGGATAGGGCATTGGCCCTGGAGTCAGGAGGACCTGAGTTCAAATCTGATCTCAGACACTTGACACTTAACTAGCCGTGTGACCCCAGATAAGTCACTTAATTCTGATTGCCTCTTCAAACCAAACCAAAAAACAAAAACAAAAGTTGAATGATAGGTAATCCAATTATAGGATTCTTCAAGTATTTGAGGGGCTTTAATGTAGGAGAGGTATAGCAAACTTATGCTGCTTAACCCCAAAAGACAGTATTAGAATGATGAGTGAAGAAAGATCAGCTTAGGTTGTATATGAGGAAAAACTTTCCAGTAATTAGAGCTGCCTAAGAGTGAAATTGACTGCCTTGTAAGGTAGTGAGTTCCCCATCTCTGGAAGCCTTCAGGGTGGAGGATAGAGGTCATTCTTGAAGAAGTTACAGAGGGAGTTCCTGACTTCTGAGGTCCTTTCCTACTGTAAGACGGTCTATTTAAAATTGAACGGAAAGGAACAAACTCAGGCTTTTCAAAAGAAAGAACCAGCTAATGTGACCAGAGCATGTGTTCTAGTCTTTACTCCATCTCTGATAGTTACCCCACTCTCTAGGCCTCATTTAACCCCATTTAAATAGGGAAGTACAATCCCCATGCTCCTCTACCTTCACACAGCCCTTTACATAGCAAATTAGTTTACAACTGGCACTTGACTTTTGACTTCTTGTGACTTCTGACTTCCATGTTCGGGCTCATTCTCATTCACTTATATCATGTTTGTTTTTGTAAGTAAGTAAGCTTCTCCACTGGCTTATCTCTTGCAGCTAATAAGCAGTTGTAACCAGGTAATGAGCTGGGCTGACTTCTCTCTGAGAGCACCCTCAGATTTTCCTTCTACTCATTTCTCGTCACTCTTTTTTAGGCCAATGAAACTATCCAGGATGGCTGTGATAGCCATTACTGCAGGGTCAGTGAGAAAGGAGAGTTTATTTGGGAACGGAGAGTCACTGGGTGCCCACCTTTCAATCTACAGAAGTGTTTGGCAGATGGGGTAAGTAATGATTCAGAATAGGAATTGTATCTTTGACATACAGAATGTAAACTCCTTGAGGGCAGAAATAATTGTTTCTTGCTTTGTTTCCCTAGCACCTACACAGTGTCTGGCACATAGTAGACACTTAATCCTTTTTGAAGAATTGATTGATACATGTAGATATAGAAAATAATGAAAGATATAGAGAATAGTAGTAATAAAAATAATAAAATATATAGATAATAATAAAAATAATATTTCAGGGATCTGACATTACTTTGGTGGGATTGCTCTCTCTCTGTAACTCAGTAGATGGTGATCAAGAGTTGTTATGGCCAAAAAATTCAGGACAATATAGCCAACCTAGCTATAAGCCTTTCATAATAATACTAATAATAACAACAGCTTATGGGTATGCAGTTTAATAAAGCTGGCTTTGCACCCAACACAGACAATAAGTGAAATGTGTTTTATTTAAGAAAATCATCCCTGGGCATTCCTGCCCCATCTTTTGAACCATAGTCAATACAGTTTAGGGGGGATTTCCTAGAAGTGTCAGTGGTCTAATTTTATAAGGAGCAAATGTGTGACATTAAGGATATTTGAGGGACTAACTCTGCCCTTTTTAAGCAGCATACAAGAGTGGAAAGAGCTGGGCTTGCTGTCAAGAGACCAGGTCCGAATCCTGGTTCTGACACTTACTAGCTGTATGCACCTGGGCAACTCAGCTCTATCCTTCTGAGAGTTTCAGGCTGTAGTGGAAAGATTATTGGATAAAGAATCCCTGCTCTAACCCTTAGAGACTGTGTGACCCTGAGCAAGTCACTAATTTCTCTGGACCTTAGGTTATCTGTCTATTAAAAAGATAAGAGAGGGTAGACTAAATAATGACTTCTTTCAGATCTGAATCTATAATCCTATGACTGACAATAACATTTTTCACTGTCTACTTTAGGGGGTTGTGAGGAAAGGATTTTTTAAAACCTGAAAGTAATATATATGAATGTGAGTAATATGTAATAGAACATATATTTATAATACATATATTGTAAAGATATATATTATATATATAAATTTATATATATTTTTTATAAAATATGATATTCACATATATACAGTAACAAATGTGAGTTTTTATATTATCATTATTTGGATGAGAACCATATGGCAGCTACAAGGAAAGATCCATGTAAGGCTTAGAGTAATACATAAATGTAAGATTATTATGATTGTAAATGACTAGGACTTTATTCATATGTATGTGTATGCATGTTTACAGATGTAAAAAGCTTCTCTGAGGGAGGCTTTGCCCATGCTCCTCAAGTTGGGAGGTGACGGCTAAAAATATTTTAGTCTGTGTTGTGAACAATTACCTTGATGGTCAAAGTGAAATCCGAATGACGCAGATTGGCGAAACCAAATCCTATGAGGTTATCTATGTCCCTCACTTTTGTTGATGAAAAAGGATTCAGAAGAGTGACCACAGAAGTGAGTGGGCCTAGGGACCTCTGCCATTGTGCTGTTGTACAGATACAATTCTTTTTAAACTTTGGCTGGTTATTTGGATGACATGTGCTCTCTGTGCCCGATATGAGATGTTGCGTTATCTTTCCAGGGTAAAGTTGTGAAAATTCAAGGCACCTGCTGTGATACATGTAAGTACGACTATTCCCAATGCCCCAGTCTTCAAGACATTTCAAAATGAAGCAAGGAGCAGGGGAGGGGCTGTTCCTTTGAAACAGGTGTTCATAAAATAATGATTTAGACCTAGGAGGACCTTAAAGGTCACCTGTAGGTCATTTATAGGTGAAAAGATCAGTGATTTCCTCACATTCCCATCAAGTCATAAATGGAAGAACTTGAATTTGAACCTGGATCTCCTGACTCCAAAGTCAGTGCTCTTTCAATCTCATCTTTTGTGTTTCTATTGAAACTCGATTTTTCTAGATCAAATTCTACCTTTTCTAAGAAGCCTTTCCTGATGTCACTTACTCTGCTCTACTCCCATACATTTATTTATATCATTCATTTAGTCCTTATCATGTTTTTGTTGTTCAATTGTGTCTGACTCTTCATAATCCTATTTGGAGTTTTCTTGGCAAAGATACTGGAGTGGTTTGCTTTCTTCCTTCCCCAGCCCGTTTTACAGATGAGAAAACTGAGGCAAACAAGGTTATATGACTTGCCCAGGGTCACACAGCTAGTAAGTGTCTAAGGCCAGATTTGAACTTAGGAATATGAGTCTTCTTGAATCCAGGCCCAGCACACTATCCACTGTGCCACCTAGCTGCCCATGAGTCCTATAGCTTTAGTTGATTACTTAACTCTCCACTGGTATTGCCTACTCACTGAATAGGAAGCTATTGTGTTTAAATTGATTCTCAATATCTCATAGCAGCTTTAGAAATAGGTTTTAGTCTTGCTGATTATAGCTTTGTGAGCTTGGGCAAGTCACTTAACTTTTCTGAGCCCTCGTTTCTTCATCTGCAAAACGGATATAGTAATCTGCTCTGTCTACTTCTCAGACCTATGATGAGGATCAAATAAACATAAAAGTGCTTTGTAGATTATGAAGAGCCATACAATTCTGAATTAAGATTATAAATTGAAGATAGCAAACTCAGGAACAGTCCCAGTGAGTGCTGTAACCAAACACCAAGTTGGGGAAGTAAATTCTTAAAACTATTATTTCTCCTCTCCTTCCTACCTCCCATCTAAATTCACATTTTAAGAAAAGGAAATCAGGAAACCATAAAAGACATTTGAATCTCCATGGATTAAAAGGGGAAATTATTTACAACAAAAACAAGAAACTTTTTTGAAGTTTTTGTTTATGCTGTTTTAAGATCAAGCCTAAGAGGAAAAAAAACCCCAAAAGATGGAAGAGCATAGACACAGAAAACAGGAGATAATTAAATTGCTGTGAATGTAAACCTAGATTTTTTGAGTCACCTTCTTGAAAGTCGTGTAGGATGGTAAGAGCCACTAGATTAGTAGGCAGAGAACTGAGGTTCAAATATTACCTCTGATACTATGTGACCTTAAACAATTCACTTAACCTTACTGGGCCTCAGTGTCCTCACATGAAAAAGGAGGATTTTGGAACAGATGATCTCCAAGGTCAGCTAGTAAGCGTCTGAAAATAAATTTGAATTCAGGTCTTCTTGATTCCAGGCCCAGAGCTCCCACGGTGCTACTTTTACACAAGGTGAGGAGTGGCATTATTTAAAAGTTAATGTTGACTTGTCTTTAAAACTATTAAATGGAAAGAGAATCTCATAATTGAAAGGAGCCTCAAAGGTCATTAGGACCTTCAGCAGGACATCCCTCTGCTGGTTCTCCAGCCTCTATTTGAAGATTTTTAGTGATGCAGAAATCACTATCTGCCTGAGGCAATCCATTCCGACATTAAATAGCTATTTTTGTTTGGAAAATTTTTTTCTAAATCTGCTTCTGAAATTTCTACCCTTTGCTTCTAGTTTTGCCTTCATCAGGCAAGAACCAATCTAATCCCTCTTCCACATGACAGCCCTTCAGATACCTAAAAATAACTGTCTCATCCCCTCTGCTAAGTTTTCCCTCCTTGAAGTTCCTTTTGTGAACCTTCTCTGGCATGATCACTGCCCCAATCCTTCACTGACCCATCCATCTTGCTGTGAATATGCACCAGTTTGTCAATGTTCTTCTTAAATATGACAGGTGGGATCTGACCAAAGTAAAAGCCTTATCACCCAGAATATCCCCTACCCTGCCTTTATGGGCACTATTCTTCTCTTTGGAGGAAGCTAGATGGCACATTGGATATACTTTTGGACTTGGAGTCAGGAAGGCCTTCGTTCAAATCCAGTCTTGGATATTTAATAGTTATATTACCAAGAAAAAGTCACTTAACCACTACGTCTCACTTTCTTCATCTGTAAAATGAGAATAATGTTAATTATTAATAACATCAATTAATGATAAAATAATCAATAATTTTAATAATAGCACCCACCCTCCCCTTGTCATGAGGATAAAATGAGATAGTATTTTAAAGACATTTTGTAAACCTTAGAGCACTATCTAAATGCTACCTATTCTAATTTGTACTAATACAGCTTAAATTCAGTTAGCTTTGGGGGGAGGGGCCAGCATATCACACACTTGACTCATTTAACTTGAAGTCCACTAAACACTTCCCTCCCATATTTTTTGTATGAACCAATAGTTATGTTTCCTTCATTCTATACGTCTCTACAGGATGAGTTTTTCAATTTTTGATTTTCTGATTTTGTTGAAACCAAGGGTTTCATAACTATTAGGGTTATCTCTACTGGAGACATTTGTGTCTATTAAATTTCAGCTTCTTAGATTCTCAGATGAATAGGTCATGATAGGTCATTGGGTATGAAATCCTGAATTTTCCAAAGGCCAGTAGAATGTCATAGTTGGCTATCATTGTCACAGACATGAGAAAATGCAGACCAGCAACCCTGGAAAGCTCAGCTGTCTGAGGGGAGCCATTCCTGTCTGCCCTAGTACAGGACTGGGAACAGAGAAGGTATTTAACATTGCTTCAGAGACCCTGAATATAGTAGAATATAAAGTCCATACTTTAACATTTATATCCTTAGAACCTAGCACAGGGCCTGGCTTATAGTACCTGCTAAATAAATAAATGCATATTGATTGAATAAATGATTGAAAATGAATGAATGAATGAGTGAAAAAGCATTGATCAAATGCTAAGTGTCATGCATTGTTGTAAAGCCTGCAGATATAAAAAAAGCCATTTAATACCATTTCTGTGCTCAATATTCAAATAGGAGAAAAGACAGTATGTAAAGATGAGCTAGAATTAGAGGGAAGGTGGGTGACATACTGGGAAGTGGTTGTTTCTGGACAGCATAAACAAAAACTCGCCTTTAAGAGGCTAAGATCCCAGGGCAGAGTCCAAGCTCAATTATGGGTAAGTTGGATTTCTTGTTTATATCTATTGCTTATTAGCTTCTGGATGCAACTGACAGTTTGATGGGAAAGGAATGATTTAGTCATTAGGGTTATTATATTCTACAATTGCAGAAAAACACTAATCCCTCTTTCCCTAAGAAAGCAAGGGAAAAAATTTACTTGTCCTCTCTTTGTCTAGGGCAGCTAGGTGTGCAGTTGATAAAATGCTGAACCTAGAGTCAGGAAGACCCGAGTTCAAATTTAGCCTCAGATACTTACAGACTGTGTGACCCTGGGCAAATCACTTAATGCTGTTTGCCTCAGTTTCCTCATCTGTAAAATGAGCTGGAGAAGTAAACTGCAAACAGCTCTGGCATCTCTGCCAAGGGAAACCCCCCCCCAAAAAAGGAGTCACAAAGAGTCAGAAATAACTGAAAACAGCTCAGCAACAAGACTTTGCCTTGGCTTAAAGGCTTTTCTAGCCTGGCCCAGATAGTCATCATCTGGGGAAACAACCCTTGTATAGATGTGACCTAATACAGCAGGCCCTGCCTCCTCCAGCCTGGAGAAGAGAGTTCTTAGCACTGAAGTTCTTGTCGATGTCAGGGCTCCACATAGGAGACAAACTCTATGGAAATGATCTTGAAGAGAATTCACTACCATCTGTTTTGTCACTTAGGACATCTAACATAGTTGAAATCTCCTGCGTGTATTGTCTTCCCCATTAGAAGATTGTTTAGCTCTTTTTTTTGGAGGAGGGAAGGCAGGACAATTAAGGTTAAGTGACTTGTCCAAGGTCACACAGCCTGCAAGTGTCTGAGGCTGGATTTGAACTCAGGTTCTCCTGACTTCAGAGCCAGTACTCTATTCACTGTGCCACCTAGCTGCCTGGATTGCTTAGCTTTTATATTTGTACCCCCAGCACTTAGTACAGTGCTTTGTACATAGTAAGTGCTTAATAAATGTCCATTCATTCATGTGAATAGTATTAACATGTTAGACATTTACATTGTCCTGTTCCAGTGAAGGAGACAGCGTCTGAAAAATATACAAAATTCCTCAGAGAGGCGGAGGTGTCGAAGTGAGTAGAGTGTGGTCCTGGAGTCAGGAGGACCTGAGTTCAAATCTGACCTCAGACACTTAACACAAAAACTAGCCGTGTGACCTTGGGCAAGTCACTTAACCCCAATTGCTCTCCCCGCCCAAAAAGCCAAAAAAATAAAACCCAAAATTCCTCAGAAATGGCCTAGCTTATTGCCAAGGATTTAATTTTCTATCTCTGACTCTGTTCTTCAGGTGTCGAGCCTGAATGCAAAGATATCACTGCTAGATTACAGTATGTGAAGATTGGAACCTGCAAATCGGAGGTGGAAATCAATATCCATTATTGTGAGGTAAAGCAAGGGTGTGGGGGTTTGATGTTCAGAGGCCCAGCTGGAATTCCCATCCAATCATGGGGGTGAGGTTGGGAGTGGGGAGAGAATGTCCCCATTTGACCACCACTGTTGAGAGCAAGGCCCACAATTCTTGAAGGATGTGGAAAATGGACATGAGAAAGAAGCCTGTCAGATAAGGCCAATGAAGAAAAGAGTAAGGAGCTAGGATTATTTGGGTCCCCAAGAAAGGGGAGAGTGAAGACTTCATAATGGCCTCAAAATTAATGGAAGGAGGGTGGGGGCACACACTTCACCATGTCCTTTGAGGATAAAACAAGGTTAATATTGCCACAAAGAGTGATTTAAGTGAGGCATGTGGTCAGAGCTATTAAACATGGAAATGAATGACTGAAGGGGGTCATGGCCTTTCCCCAGAGATCTTTAGAAATAGGATAGATGTCTTCTATTTTCCTGGGAGAGGTTTTGTCTTACTTGAAAGCAAGAATATGGGCCACATGACCCATCCTGTCTGTCATCATTCTGACCTCTCCTTGTTCCTAATATTCTTTATTTTAGGGTAAATGTCCCAGCAAGGCCATCTACTCCATTGACTTCCAGAATGTACAAGACCAATGCTCATGCTGCTCCCCAACTGAAATAGAGCCTGTGAGGGTTCCCCTGCACTGCACCAATGGCTCTGTGATATACCATGATGTTCTCAATGCCTTGAAGTGTCAATGTTCCCCTCGGAAATGCACCACATGAAGCTCTTCAGCAGTGGAGAAGGGGACCCGTACTTGCTTGCTGCTGGAGAAACCAAGCCTTTGGCTCCTCTTTACCTCCTTGGGACTGCTTCTCAGCCTTTTTGTACAGTGGTCCCCTTTTCCCCATAGCCCCACAATAAAGTCACGTACCTTTTCTTGCAAAGGGTTCCATGACTTTTCTTGTTACATTGGGGGATTGCTTTGATTGGGGGAGGATTTGAGTTGGGGCCGTGGACAAGGAAACTGAGCCTGACCATGATGTATCTGTAGTCTGTATGTGCACTTTGCGGGTATATGTGTGGTTCTTGAGGTGCTGCGGTAGCAAAAGCAGTCCATATTTGTTCATGTGCTATCTTCCTTAAGCCTACAGGAAGGCAAAGTATTACACAGAATTACCCAGCAATACAGTGTCATATGTTGGCCAAGTAATAGTGCTGCTGTCAAGGTATCAGCCCCATGATTTTTCTCCATATCTCTTTGGTTTATATAGTCATCCTGGCACACTGCATAGCTCTGGGTGCCGGGGTGCGCTGGGAATAAAGCAAGAGTTACAATTCAGTGGTTAGAATGTGAATCTAGACTGGCTAATAAATTAGGGTAAAGCAGGGGTGGAGAATCTATGGCCTCAAGGCCACACAGGTTCCCCACCCCTGGAGTAAAGAATTATTAGAAAATCCATGGCTCTGCTTTTACCCCACATCTGGTTTTCCCTTCTCAGTTTGGTACCTCCTTCCTCCAGACCCCCCCTTACCTGTTCATGTAATAACTCACTTCTCTGTGTCAATGTGACTTATTAGACATAGGAAAAAATACATGGAAAAATTTTAACAATTGGGATCCATGTGGAACCTCTACCTAACCTCACCTAGAAGCTTTCTTGGGCTTGCCCTCCTGGCTCTTTTTCCCAGGTTACTTGAGGAACAGTCCCAAAGCACTTTGCCTCCATGGATTGTGAGAAGGATCAAGGGAAGAAGCTATATGTCTTGGCCCTTGCCTCAGGGTTGCAGAGCAGGGAAGAGATACTCGACTCCTGGCTTATGGCTCTGAGTCATGGGCCAGGCCAGGAAAAGTAAGGCAAGAGCAGTGTGAAGGACAGGCATACAGAACCACCACCTCCCACACCCTCCCACCTTTCTCTGCACCCCACAAGTCTGCAAGTCTGTCAGCTGACAGCCATTGGTCCACATTCTGATCATCCCCCCACATAGAAGCACAGGTTGCTCCCACCAGCAACTCAGAATCCCTTTCTCAAACCCTGCTTCTAATGACTCCTGTGGACAGCCATGATCCTTCAGGTCAGCTGGGGTGCGTTTTTCAGCTCCTCTTGTCCCTGGTGACTGACAGGCAGTGGCTCTTAAGGGCAACAAAAGAAGAAATGAATGGCTCGGTGACACCTATGTTTTCATGACTAGGTCTAGATACTTTTCAGTGTCTCCCCAATCTGTTTTTCTCTTGTTAGAAATTTCTGGTAACTGCCCTCCTCTGCCCAAAAAGAGATAAAACATTATTACACCTACCACATAGCAATGACATTAGGGTTATATATTAATGTGTTCTGTGTTTTGGTAGCAAAAGGTGGGTCATTCAGGTATTTGCCTGTGTAGCAACTTGCATTTGGGGGTGCTTGTTTCTCTGAGGTCAAGCAGAAATAATGAAACTAAGAAATAATGAATATTGAGACTAAGAAACAAAAAATTAATATAATAATAAATATAATAATAATAACAATAATCATAATAGCTAAAATTTTTTTTATAGTACCTACTATGTGCCAGGCACTGTGCTAAGTGCTTTATAAATATCATATTTGATCTTCACAACAACCCTGGGAAGTAGGTATTATTATTATCTCTATTTTTACAGATTAAGAAACTGAGTCGAACAGAAGTTAAATGACTTGCCCAAGATCATACAGCTATAAGTGTCTAAAGCAGGATTTGAACTCAGAAAGATGAGTCTGTTTGACTCTAGACCACCATTCTATCCAATTAGTCTAATCCTTTTCCATTTGGCAACCTTTCAAATACTTAATGATAACTATCATGTCCCTAGGGGCAGGTAGGTAGCTCAGTAGATAAGAGTGTGGGGGCTAGAGACAGGAAGACTCCTTTTCCTGATTTCAAATCCTGTCTCACATTCTTACTGACTGTGTGACCCTTGACAAGTCACTTGGCCCTGTTTGCCTCAGTTTCCTTATCTATAAAAGGAGCCAGAGAAGGAAACGGCAAACTACTCCTGTATCTTCACCAAGAAACCCCAAATGGGGTAATGAAGAGTCAGACATGACTGGAAAAATGATTAAGCAACAATAATCATGTCCCTCAGCAACTCAAGCTTCTTCTCCATACTAAACATTCTGAGTTCTTTCAATTCATATTAATATGAGTTTGAGTTCCATTAAAACCTCTGACTCTTTCATATGAGCTCTCCAGTCTTATACGTTTGAAGTGGATTTTTTGAACCCAGGTAAACATCAGAACCCAATATAAACATTTACCCCTACTTGGGGGAAGGGGAGGGAAATTAAACACTAAACACTCTCTCCCTAACCTTTAACTCTCACACTTTTCCTATCACCTATTGTTTACATTTATCTTTAGTAAATTTTATCTTATTTCATCTGACCCAATGTTCTGGCTTTTCCAAATATTATTGGATTCTGATGCTCTCATCCAACTGTTACCTGTCTCCTTTAGCTTTGTGTCATATATGAATTTGATAAATATGCCGGTTTATTGTTATTTTTTTATCGAAGCACAAGGTCAAAAATATAACCTTTTACAACATTAACCCATTAATGATGCTCTTTGGATCTAGTCAATTAACCAGTTCTGGGTCAACATATCTTATTAGAAAAGTTCACCTACCTCCATCTTGTTGACAAGAATAACAGGAAAGACTTTGTCCATTGCTTTGTAGAAATCTAGACAAACTCTATAACCTTCCCCTGGTCAGTGTAACCCTGTCAGAAAAGGAAATAAGGTTAGTCTTGCATTTTGTTCTTTTTTTTTTTTCAGTTAACAAGCTTACTTTAATCAAACAAACATATATTACCTAGTTCAGGGGGAAAAGGTCAGCACCCCAAACTTCAGAGTATACAGACAGATCAAGCAGACAGGCTTCCAAACTGTCCAACCATTATATCAATACCAAATCACAGTTACCAGAGAGGGAAGCATCAACATCTGGGTTTTCAAAGCCGGGGGCTCTCAACAACGGCTTCCCAGAGTCTCATCTGGTCAAATCACACAACACTTCTCAAAGTGAGCCCCAAAGCAAAGCCTCCCATCAGGGTTTATATAGCCTTCTCCTGGCTCAGAGAATGTAACCACCCTCTTGACCCACTGCCCAATCACACAGCATCAAGGTGTGATCATTCCTGAAAACCAAGCCTCCTACCACAGGCTCCATGTGACCACATTCAGCCTATTAGGGGGTATATTTTCAAATTAAAGAAGGTTCTCAGAGACACTTAAGTCAATCAAAGGCCTTAAGCCAATCAAAGGGCCTAGGGGCAGGGAAGATCTTCAAATCTGCATTTCCATTACATTCTGTCCCAAGATCTTTCATGCCCATAGCATACACAATTTACATTTGAATTAGCACTAAAGCATCTCTTACATCACATTTTCCAAGTACCTCTAAAGTTACCAAAGTGGCCATTGGGCTTTAAACAAACACAAAATGCAAATCATTATCTTCAATTCAAAACAAGAGCACAAATAAAGTTCTCTTGGGAGGAGGGGGGTGTCCTTCCCACAACACTGCTCCAGTCCCTGCTTCCAAGTCCAGAGAGGGAGCTGGGCAACAAAACCAAGGTGGGATCCTTGGGGGTCCATAGCACTTCACCCCACCCACCAAGGTCACAAGTCCATCCCCCCTGGGTCCCAAACTGTGGGATGCAGCAAGGAAACACATTCAGTGCCCCTGCTTTGCCTCACAATCCTTATCTTGTCCTGTGGCTGAATTCCAAACTCCTGGGTTCCTTCTCCTCCAGCAGAAGGCAGCAGCTCCAGGCTTCTCCACAGGTCTCCATGCAGGCAGCTCACCATTCCTGCTCTCAGCTCAGTGAAGTCAGCATGCAGGCCGTTCTTCTCTCCTGCTCCATGGCTCCACAGAGTCTTAGCTATCACAACCGGGAAACAAACAATTATCCCAGCCCCCATACTTTCCTTTTACTCAGCAGATCCCATCCTTGTCGCCATTTTGTAGCAGCAAGTGAAGAGGAAAAGGGTGATAAGGGTAGGGAAGGGTAAGAGGTTCTGCCAGGGACCCACCCTGGCATCCAGTCTGGAAGGAATTCACCAGGCTCAAGCAAACTTGGAGTCGAAATTGTAAAGTTTATTGTTATGCTGTGCAAGGACAGCGGGCTAGATTCTTATGGAATCTGCAAACCTAAAGAAAACACAGGCATAGTTTTAAGGAGTCAAGATAGTAAATCAGGTGTCAATTATGCTAACTAGGTGAGTAAGGGTGGGATCAGGGAGGAGTTAAGGAGTGGTCAGTGATTAAAGGACCATGCACTTTTAATATCAACTGCGCAGGCGTATTGCCCATGATTCACTGGGAAATAGCCCAAGGCGGGGCTACCTGGGGGTGTGGTTTTAGGCCTGACACGTCACTAAAGTCAATCCTCGGTCATGGCTACTGAGGAGTGCCCAGTTTGCCACCTATCAATGTCAGGCTTAACAAGATAGATGTTGGGAACCAAGGCCATCAGAGACACGGTATGGATATAATTGGCTAAGGAGTTACCCTATAAAGGATTCATGGTGCAGCTGGCCACTCTAACTAAGGGAAATAACATTTGTCTAAGCTAAAAATGTTTATAGATAGTTTAGTGAAGTATTCATAGGTAGCTTGTTATTGTTTCAAGCAGAGATAAACAGTTCATGAGTTGTTGCTGGGCAGAGTGCTGGCAGGGGGAAGGGGCAGAGTTAATGCTTTGAGACTGGGGGTGGGGGAGAAGTGTGACTTTACAGACGGCTTTTACAAATTGATTTTACAGACATAGATCCCAAAGCACCCCATTTACAAACTGATGTTACAAACATATATACATCCCAAGGACCCCATCACAAGCACCCCAGCATTCCCAGAGTGGCTGCCAACACAGGTTCTTAGATCTGCTTTTCAAAAGGAAAGCAACTCAAAATCAGTTAACAAGCTTAC
Organism: Gymnobelideus leadbeateri; assembly: GCA_011680675.1. Taxonomy (NCBI): domain Eukaryota; kingdom Metazoa; phylum Chordata; class Mammalia; order Diprotodontia; family Petauridae; genus Gymnobelideus; species Gymnobelideus leadbeateri. The sequence goes on along the minus strand of WOXC01005802.1, from coordinate 293,271 downwards.
TTTAATCAAACATATATTACCTAGTTCAGGGGGAAAAGGTCAGCACCCTGAACTTTAGAGTATGCAGACAGGCTTCCAAACTGTCTAACCATTATATCAATACCAAATCACAGTTACCAGAGAGGGAAGCATCAACATCTGGGTTTTCAAAGTGGGGGGGGGGGGCGCCTCTCAACAGCTGCCCAGAGTCTCATCTGGTCAAATCACACAACACTTCTCAAAGTGAAGTTGTTGTTGAACATCATATTAACTATACATTTTAGAATTTTTCCAGGAATTGAAATCAAGCTCACAGGCCTATAACATACTCTCTTGTCTTTTTGGAAAATTGCCCTTTTCTAGCCTTGTGGATTTTCTGTTCTCCATGATCTTTTCAAAATCATTGATTGTGGCCCAGCAGTCACACCTGGCACATCTTCTAGTATTTGGGAGCGGTGTTCATTTGGGCCTAGTGACTTGGATTCATCAAGGGCAGCTCAGTGTTCTTTTCCTATCTACCTATGTATCTCGAGTTTCAACTTCCAATTAATCATTGTGGTTATGTCCTTTCCAAGTGCAAAGATTATTCTTTTTGGCAGAGAAAATAGGAGCAAAGTCAGAATCCATCAGCTCAGTCTTTTTTGTGTCATCCATTATCATCATCCTATCTACACTGGGCAGCAAATTTTATCCCTTCTTTGATTTTCCTCTTTTCTCCACAATGCTTTAAAAAACATTCCTTTTTGTTTTCCTTCAGTTTCCTTGCCAACCTAAGCTCATCCTGAGCTTTAGAACTCATTACACTATTCTTACAGGGCTATGACATGCTTTTTTATACATCCTCTGATACCTGCTTTCTTTTCCTTTTTTGATTTATGCCTTTTTTTTTTAATCTAAGTTCTCTGTGCATCCTTTTCAACCATTTTCTTCATCATCTGATTTTTTTCTTTATGGCTTCAGTAATTTCATTCTTGAGAGCTTTCCCTTCCATTGAACCTGATTCTCAGTATAGAAATTTGATCCAAGGGATCCTGCTTATTATCCATTCTCTTAAGCCTTTTAAATCTGTTCATGAAATATCTAGGGTGCATTTTTGCCTATGCCCCCTTTTTTGTCCTTTTCTATCACAGATTTTAAGGTGGTGTGGTCACCTTCTGAAAAGGTTCCCATAATTTCTACTTCAACTGCCAGTTTCCTTTGTTGGTTCCTTCACCTTTGGAAGGATGAAATTATCATTAAGGTAAGGTAGGAAATAATTAGCTGATCTGCTTTTGGCAAAGAGAAAGAGTGCTCCAGCAGATTTACAGATAATTAAGGTCCCCTATCACTGCTATTTCATACCTCTGTGTCAGGCTTCTAATCTGTTTCCAGAACTTATAGGTTTCCACTTTCTTTTTAAAACAAATTGTTATTTATTTATTTTAACATTCTTTTCTTTCTAAATTTTGATTTCCAGATTTTCTCACTCCCTTCTACCACTGCTCCACCCACCAAGAGGTAAACAATATGATATCAATTATATATGTGGAAAACATATTTCCATATTAGCCATATCACCAAAAAAAAAAATAAGGTGAGAAAATTATACTTTAATTAGCACTCAGAGTTCATCAGTTCTCTCTCTGGAGGTAGGTAACATTTTTCATCATGAGTCCTTTGGAATTGTCTTGGATTCTTATAGTGATCATAGTAGCCAAGTTTTTCACAACCGATCATCATTACAATGTTGCTATTACTGTGCACAATGATCTGATTCTTCTCATTCCACTTTATACCAGTTTATATAGGTCTTGCTATTTTTTTCTTTTTTGAAAATCACCCCTTGCCCATCATTTCTCATAGCACAATAATATTCCATCTCAATCATATCCCACAATTTGTTCAACCATTCCTCAACTGATGAGTATCCCTTCATTTTCCAATTCTTTGCCACCACAAAAAGTTGCTTTAAATATTTTTGTATGTATAGGTTCTTTTATTTTTTATTTGATCTCTTTGGTGGTACAGATCTAGTAGTGGTATTACTGGATCAAAGGATATTCATAGTTTTGTAAACTTTTGGCCATAGTTCCTGACTATTCTCCAGAATGGTTGGACCAGTTGTTTTTCCAGTGAGGTATTTCACATTTTCTTCTTTTCATTTGTTTGACTTTGTTTTATTGTTTTGTGAAGTTCCATGGAGTCATTATCTTTCAGTTGCCCAATTTTAATTTTTAAGAAATTTATTTCCTTCAATGAGTTTCTGTACCTCTTTTTCCATTCAGTTAATTTTGATTTTTAAGGAGTTCTTTTCTTCAGTGAATTTTTGTGTTTCTTTTACCATTACATCAATTTTATTTTTAAGGTGTTATTTTCCTCAGTATTTTTTGTGCCTCTTTTACCAGGCTGTTAATTATCTTTTCATAATTTTCTTGTGTTACTCTCATTTCTTTTTCCCAAATTTTCCTCTATTATTCTTATGTATTTCTATAACTCTTCTGGGAATTCTTGTTGGGCTTGTGTCTGATTAGCATTTTTCTTTAAGGCTTTGCTTGTAGCTGCTTTCACATTGTCTTCTTCTAAGTTTATATTTTGATCTTCCCTGCTACTGTAGTAGCTTTTTGTGGTCTAGTTCTTTCTTGTTGTTGCTGTTTGTTTATTTTCCCCATCTATTTCTTGACTTTGACCTTTATGTTAAGCTTAGGTTCTGCTCATCTGGGAGTAGAGAGGCACTGTGCCAAGGATCAGACTTTTTATGCTATTCTTTTCAGAGTTAGTTCTGGGAGTCTGTAAGTTTTTGATGTTTCCAAAGTAGTGTGATCCTGGGAGAGGTATAATTATTGCCTTCCTGGCCAGCACCCTGGTCCCCTGTTGCCACAAGAGCCAGTGCTCCTGTTTGCCTTGGAACTGAGACTAGGGCCCCTCCCTGCTCCCTAGTGATGGACCACCATCACACCTCTTTGTCCTTTAACTGTGACCCAGAACTAAGTATGGGCAATAGAGTTGCCCATCAGTGCTGTCTGTATGCAGTGTTAGCAAAGGGTTCCCTGTAGTCTCTTTCTGACCCATTGTCCAACCCTCTTACTATCTCTTAGCTGAGAGCTTTTGAAGCTGCTGTTGTTGCAGTCCCTCCAAAGCCTACTGCTGGTGCTCCTATGTTGGCATTCCCCAGCTTGGACCCAGCCCAGTGTTGCAGACCTCACCTGTGTAACTACCAAGTTGTCTCAGGCTGGAAAAAATGTCTCCTTATAAACTTTTGTTGGCACTTCTGCTCCAAAATTTAATTTGAGATGATATTTTAAAGTTGTTTGGAGAGAAATGTGGGAGAGTTCAGCCTGACCTTCACCATCTTGGCTTCCACCCCTTTCCTTTACATGATTTACAGATTATCTATGGTATACTCTCATGAGAATATCACTTCTGTTATATCTACTTCTGATCCATGATACCTCACTCTTTTGAATCCTGAATTTCCTTTCTTGAGTATGAGTATATCCTCTCAATATACAATGCTATTTTGCCTCTCTCTTTAACTATATAGTTCCTTTTGAATATGGTATGCCTTTTCAGAGTCATATTCTAATTACTTATCTCATAGCACAAAGTTTCAGTCATATTTGTGAGGTCAAATTTACTTTTTTGTATATTAGTTGGAATTCCAGCCTTGTTTTTTAGTCATACATTGTACTCTTGTGTGCAGACATATAAGGTCATGGTCTTTACTGTGGTGCTCCTTTCTCATAATTGATTTCCTGTGACTGGTCATCTTTATTGTTTTCATTCTTTTAATATCATAGCTATTCTTTATGATATCCAACTTGGCCCATACTTCTCTATTGTAAAAGTTCTTTTGGTTTATATTGGCAAGATTCAAGGCAGAGTGAATTTAAACAACACTTGTTACTTTAGATGCCTTTCATCCCTGGCCAAAAGTTTCTTTTCCTACATTTTATATCAAGTTCTAGAATTCCAAATTTCAGATACCACTTTTTAACCAATGTTCACTTCCCAGACTTTCTCTTCTGAAGTCCTTGATTTTGATGGATAGCACTGATGAAATAAAATACTCCTTGAATCTGTAGGTTCATTAATTTCTTGTCTAAGATTTCATTGTCTTCAGCAATGTTTTCTTTTCAGTAGAATCCTTTATTGCTAGGGGTCATCAGAAATACGTAGTAATCATCCATTTTGGCAAATCTTGGGAGAATCTCTGTCATGTCTTGGATACGTGCATCGAGAAGACAGCAGACATTTTTATTGTTACTGTCATAGAAGTCACTACCATTTCTCATCTTTTCTTCCTCTGACCATTACTAAATGACCTCTTATTTGATGGTGTATCTGATTCCACATGGAACCAGCTGTTTCTCATTGTTGGGGTCCAGCTCCCTTTTCTGTGGGAAGAACCTATTATCTATAGGAAGAAATTATCTGTTGCTACCTATCCTTCTTTTATAATTCTTTCACCTTTCAATCAAATGCTTCTGAACTCCTTCTTGGTTTTTACATTGCAATATTTCCTCTGTCTCTTCCTCTTTCTGCTTTTCCCATAACAAAGGACTCATAGAAGCCCACAAAGAAAACACTGGAAACACTCAGAGGATTCAGAAAAACCCATCACCTCTATTGTTTCTTAGGAGGCAAAGACTCCTGGGAGATTTCTGAGACTGTTGAATAGATATTTCACTTTCAGACCTCTACTGTCTGTGCAGTTCATGTCTGAATCTCTTGGCAAGCTAGGGCATGGTTTACTCTTTCTTATTATTCTTTCATTCTTAGTATCTTCCTGGCATTGATTATCCTCTCATCCCTGGGAAACTGTGGTGCTCATGTCCAGCTAGGCACATAGCTACTGGACCCAGGAGGTCCCAAACTCTTGAATTTCCAAGCTAGCTAGCAAGCCTAGAAACATCCATCTTAGGACCACTGTTTTGCTCAGGAAAAGACATATCGATAGAAGATACCTTAAGGACTTGACATTATTCTCAAGCACACACCTTCACTGACCCTAGAGGGAAAATAGGGGAGAGAGGTCCCCTTGCCTCTTGCTGGAAGTTCAAGCGACAAGCTGCCTGAGTCCCAAGCAATATACTCCACAGAGAAGAAAAGAGCAACAGAGAGCACAGTTACTCCTTTTAAACTTTACTAAGTGATCTGCTCCTCTTGCTTCAAAGGCCAATTCTCTTTGATAGCCTTCCCAATGATTGTGACCATGGCAACCCACAAGGAGTCTTTTCATCACATCTGTCCTTTACCAAGGATACAGGATGCAAAGCCATCCCCCCCACATGCTCCCTGGTTCCACCCCAGTCCACTAGGTGTGGGGAGTTCCCCCATTACAGAATTTTCCCTTCAAGTTCTATTCAAATGCATCAAGGTAAAAGAGACTTGTCAATGGGTTCTCAGAGGTTATGCTATTATAACAAAAACTATAAAGATGGATCTGGCAGCAAACCACGAATACCGGTCTACCTATTACAGAACAGAAGGCTTTTGATCTGCATGAATACAATAGCCACAATGATGAGATGGCTGATCCCAGAAATACTGTTTGGTTTATCAGCTCATTTAATTATTAGGGCATCTTGGGCTCTTATACTCCATAGAATGAAAAGGAATCTCTAGCTGCAATCTCATCCATTCTCCTGTTTTCTGGGCAGTCATGCACTTCAGCCATCACAGGGACAGACAACATTGAGTCTTGAGAGGATTCCACTTTTCCTCCTTCAGTCTGTTAATGTCTTAGAAACTGACAGTCTGCAAGTTCTTCCTGATACCTAACTTCCTTCCCTCTTGCAGACCGAGCACCCTTCATCTCCAGCCTATTCTGGTAATTCACCCAATTTTCTCATCTTCTTTCCCTTCCCTCCCCCAACCCCTTCCTGCTTCATTATTCAGCACTAGAGAGGATCAGGTCAGGGTAGACTGGATCTGAGTAGGGGCCCCAGGAGGGTAATCTGCTATTATTCCCTTGGGAGGAACGCCTCTCCAGGCGGCAATGATTCAGATGATTCTGATGGATTACAATCAGCTAGAATATTTCACAGGGGGATGAGTTGTAAGGGGAGTCCCAGGGGGAGGAGGAAGCAAGCACGGGGGAGGGGACTGGAGGTTTCCTCTTCTGTCCCTCTAGCTTTGCAGACTTTAGTGATCAATCCTCAGGGAAAGAAGCCAGTATCCGCAGGGACCACTTACACTGCCCACATACTTTAACCCAGAGTCTGCGAGCCCGGGGTGCTGAGCAGCGGGGGCGCTGCCCCTCTGAGCCAGCAGCCCTGGGAAGGGGAAGGGAGAGGAGGAAGACAGAAGGAAAAAGGGGGAAGGGGGCGGGGTGGGAAAGGGGAGGAGGTGGAGGCGGCCGCGGCAGCAGCAGCTGTAGGGGCTGGGGAGGGCTAGTCCTGAGCAGGTTGAGCCGCGATGGAATTAGCCTCGCTGAGATAAACCGGCACAGTCCAGCCAGCAGCTTGGCTATCTGGTTTTCTCAGTCCAGTACCCCGCTGTCCAGCACCATGGCCACCAGGGCGCATGATGAGTGTCCGCTGGGCACAGCGCAGACTGGTGAGTGAGTGGAAGGGTAGGGGTGAAGGGAACTTTCCCCGTTCTGGGTTGGGGAGGAGTCTGAACCTGGGCCAGCAGGTGTAAGAAGAAATCATTGTTCACTGGGCAATGGGGAGCCGGTAACGATCGAAGAATACCAGGGGAGAAGTTTTAGGAAGGAGAGGACGCACTGCAGAGAGGTGAGGGTAGGGGGACAGGGTGGGGGTTAGGGACATAGCAATTCCTTAGGTTCCCTGAGTTATGCTTCCAAACTTCAGGACCTGTGAAAACTTGGAGGAGAGCCCGTAGCGTTGGGTAGAATGAATGGGGTTCTGGTGGGATTCTTAGGACTCGGAGACCTCTACCTGCTCTAGGGGCAAATTGTGAAGTATATAAAGTTTGTTTTAACCCTCCTCCCCCTTGCCCACTCTCCAAGCTCCTCATGGCTCCTACCCTTCTTTCCCTTTTAGAAGTTACAGGATTCCATTCTATCCACTGTCCGGACGCCCTACCCCTTTTCCCAGAGACTAAAATATCAGTCATTTACACTTAATGTGGAGGCTTTGTTCTTCGGTAGTCATTTGCATTTAGACTGTGATTGCTTTTATTTGTAATTACAGAATGGTAAGTGGAAGGTCTTGTCACCTGTTCAAGTAATTTCTGGTTCTGACAGATTAAGGAAATGTGTGTGTATGTGGGGTACAATAATCCTGAAATCCCAGGCATAGACCACCACCTCCCTAAGGCTGCTCCTGCAGAAGACCATGGCTATTATGGCCTTGTTTTCTGTTCTGTCTCAGCTGGCATGAGAGAGAAGGCCATGGGAGATGTGATACTTCTTAGATTTCTTTCTCACTACAGTCTTGGTGCTCTTGTGTGCTATGTGCGAAAAGATTCTAAGGCACTTATATAAACTTTGTTGTGCTTTGAGGTTTATTGAGCCAGACCAGATGGGTCTCAGGGAAAAATGTCTGGTTTCATCCTAAAAGCCAAGAGCCCTCTCCTCTGTAGAGTTTGGATGGCCACTTCTGGCAGGACACTGGAGAGTGGGCTCCACGGCAGGCTCCTGACCTTTCCCTCTGCTTACATTATGTTGGCTTGGCATAGTGATGGCTTTTTGTCCTAAAATACACAAAGGTGCCCCCACACACAACTCTCTTCCCAGAATCATAAAATGTTGGTGCTGGGAAGGATTTGAGAGGTCACCTCTTAGTGATGAACTGGAGTCTTTCCCTTTGGGGAGCTGGCTGTTTGGTTTCATTTTTGTTTATTTCCATTCTCCTAAGAAAGGGGCTTAGGAGCCTGTTACTTTATGCCTTTCTTCCTTCTTTTTGGCTCACACTTCCTCTATCTGCTGGTCATCTGTGGCTGACAGTACTAGGCCCAGATTAGTGTCAGAGTATCTCATTCCATAAAATATTACTAAAATACATATTTTTAAAAAATGTTTATGGGAAACGTTTGCATTTTAAGAGTGGGGGCAGAGGGCTGGAAAAAATGCCTTAAAGTTGGACACGGACTGAAAACTTTCTGGTCTTGTAAAGTCATCAGCCCCAAAAGTAAGTCCCAAAGTTGAAAGACCAGGTGAAAATAAGGCAATGAATATGGAAGAAATCTTAGCCTTTTAATTCAGTTAGACAGCCATTTATTAAACACCTTCCACAGGCAAGGTACTCAGTATACAAAGACAAAAACCAGAGAGTCCCCATGGCCCACATTGTAGAGGCTCTTAAATGAAAGGCTGAGAAGATTGTGTTTTATTTTAGAGGCATTAGAGAGTCATAGAAGGTTTTTGAGCATGTGAATAACCTTCTTGCTGGTGTACCCAATCATAGGGTCTGAAGGTTAAGGAAGTGACCACATGAGGCCCTCATGGTTGCTTTTTAGATGAGGTTCATAAAGAATGCATAAGATCAAGAGAAAGTCACACCAGCTCACAGTTGTTCTGAGCCCCAAGGTGTCCATGCTGCAGTATAGGATGGGTTATTCCAGTTGGGAGGTACGTGGTCCTGTCAGGGACCATGGCTCAGAGCTAAGTGACCCTCCACTCCCTGCCTCTTCCCTCATAATTGAATCTTTTCTATCACAGGGAAAGTTCTGGAACTCGCTGCCTTATATAAAATGTTTGATCATTTTTTTTTATAAGGTCAATACCCTTCTCATGGTAGTCCTTTGTAGGAATTTTTTATAAAGTGATTGGAAACTTGGAATGTGTGGCATGAACTTGTCACATTGATGGCTGGCAAGGCAGTATACATTGTTGTTCTCCACATGTGGTCATACCTGAGCCTTAGGAAGATTATTTGGGCAGCTGGGGGAAGACTGATTGGAAAGGGAGGAGGGAGTTATAAGTAAAGAGACCAGTTAGAGTGCAGGTGAGAGGTGATGAAGGCCTGGACTAGTCATGGGCGTGTGAGTGGAGTCAAGGGTCCCGGTGTTTGAGATATTGTGAGAGCAGAATACATGAAAGCTGGCAATTTATCGACAATGGGCATATGAAGGACAGGGAGGAATAGTCAGGGGAGCCTCTAAGCTTACAAACCTGGGTGACTGGTAAGTTGGCACTAAACTAAAATAAGGAAGTTGAGAGCAATATATTTTGGGAAGAAAAATGATCAATTTGTTTTTGACTTTGTTGAGTTTGAGATGCTGATGAGACATCTTATAGCAAACAGTTGTAGAGGTCAAATATTCTTTGATTGTTGATTGAACTGTGATGGGAGTTCAGAAGAGAGATTAGGGATGGGCATAGAGTTTAGGGAAGGGCATAGAGTTTAGGGAATTATTTAGGTAAAGATGTATAAAATAGATGATAATTGAACCTTTGGAAACAGATGAAATCACCAACAGAATGCACACAATAGAGAAAAGGGCTCAGAACAGTCTTGGGGAAGATCTATTATTTTTCTTCTTTTTTATTTAATTGTATTTTGATTCTTCCAATTACATTTAAAGATAGTTTTCAACACTGATTTTGTGAAATATTTTGAGTTCCAAATTTTTCTTTCTCCTTACCCAAGATGGCAAGAAACCTAATATAGGTTATACATGTACAATCATGTAAAACATATTTCCCTATTAGTCATGTTGTGGAAGAAGAAAAAGAACAAAAGAAACTTCCCCTTCCCCTCCCTCCCCAAATGAAAATAATATTCTTTGATCTGGGTTTGGATACCATCAGTTCTTTCTCTGGATATGGATAGCATCTTCCATTATTATGAATCTTTTGGAATTTTCTTGGATCATTGTACTGCTGAGAAGAGCTAAGTCAATCATAGTTGATCATTGTACAGTGTTACTGATACAGTGTACAATGTTCTACTGATTTTGTTCACTTCACTCAGTTCATACAAATTTTACTTACAAATTCTACTGATTTTGTTCACCCAGTTCATACAAATCTTTCCAAGTCTTTCTGAAGTCTGCCTGCTCAACATTTCTTATAGCATAATAGTATTCCATAAGCTTTATATACTGCAACTTGTTTAGTCATTCCCCAATTGATGGGCATCCCCTCAATTTCCAGTGGGAACATTCATCCTTTTTTATGTTTTGTTTTTTTAAATTTTAGACTCAAAGGCCAGAACACAAATAGAGAATAAAGAAACAAAAACATATCATAAACTTAAATATTGGAACTTAAATACAAAGTAAGAAATGAAAAAAAGCACGTCATGTGCATAACAGAACATGAGAGTGTTCAAAATATGTAACAATAAGTTTCATTTCAAGAAAACTAGTATGATAAATAATACACATGTTGAGAACTGTCTATCTTTGCTTCCTTCCAAGTTTTCTTTTGTTCTCTGCTGTGTACTTTTTTATTCTGTTTTTCCCCCTCCCCCACCCAGAAGACTACAATTAAGTTTGGATATATTTCTCTATAGCTATTTATACATATACACACATATACATATATGTATATATACTTTTATATGTAGATAGATACTTTCCCAAACAAATTCTACTTCTGATCGTTGTTTTTATGTTTGTGCATATCTCTTGCTTTGTAGCCCTCCTTCTTCCTCTACCTGCTACCTTGCCCTCTTATTAATTGCCTACCCCCCTCCAAGGATCCTTCCCCTATCTTCCCATTCCCATAAATCTAAAGACCCTTCTATATCCACCTTTTACCTATTCCCTAACTCTCTCCTCTAAAGCTCCCTCCCTTGTCCTCTCCTCCCTCCCTATGCCCCTACAGTTTTATATCTTCTGAATTTAGAAGACTTTTATACTTTTATAAATATATATGTATCATTCCCTCTTAAACCCATTCCCATTGAAAGTAGGTTACCAGAACTACCAGTCTTCCTCCCCCACATAATTCCTCTGTATTGATTTTACCTCTTTTACCTCATTTGTACAAAATAATTTCTCTTTTTAGCTGCTCCTAAATAGTTTAGCTTTTTAAATTCATATCATACTCGGGTTTACCCTGATCTTTCTTATGAGCTACCCAATTATTAATAAGAATCTTAGACATATGTTTTATGTTTTACATTTTACATCACAAAAAGTTAACACTGTCCTTATGAATCCCTTATAATCAGTCTTTGGTAAGTACCTTATAGTTTTCTTGGCTCTTATATATCAAATCTTCTACTAAGTTCAGTTTTTTTTTAAACAAAGTCTTACAGTTGTTTGAATGTCTGTTTTTTTTTTTTTTCATTCAGGATGATGCTTAACTTTGCAGGGTATGATAGTTTTTACTGGAGCCCCAGTTCTTTTGCTCTTTTATATATAGTGTTCCAAGACCTGTGGTACTTTAATGTCCCTGCTGCTAGGTCTTGAATGATTCTAATTGTGGTAACATCATATTTAAATTGTTTTAGTCTTGATGCTTTTAATATTTTATCCTTGAGCTGGAGGTTTCAGAATTTGACTATGTTATTCCTATGAGTTTTCCTCATAGGGTCTCTTTAAAATGGTAATCCATTTTTTTCTATTTCTACCCACCCCCCTCCCTGTTCTAATGCTTTAGGACAATTTAAAAAAAATATTTCTTGTATTATTGTATCAAGATTCATTTTTTGATCATTGATTTCAGTTATCTGATTTTCATCTTTTTTCTTCTTGATCTATTCTCCAAATCTGTTTTTTTTTATTATAAGATGTTTTACTTTCTCTTTTTTTTTTTGCTTTTTTTGGGGGGAGGGCAGGCAATTGGGGTTAAGTGACTTGCCCAACGTCATATGGCTAGTAAGTGTGTCAAGTGTCTGAAGCTGGATTTGAACTCAGGTCCTCCTGACTCCAGGGCTGGTGCTCTCTTCACTGTGCCACCTAGCCACCCTTTTCTCTTCTACTTTTTTATTATTCATATTTTGTTTAATTATTTCTTTACCTCTTATAATTTTGCTGTCTCTGCCTTGTCCAATTCTAATTTTCAAGGTGTCATTTTCTTCTTTAAGATTCTGTATCTCCTTTTCTGATGGTGGACTTACCCTTCGTAATCTTCTTGTTTTTCTTGGATTATTCTTATTCTTGTTTTAGTTTTTCCTTCATCTCTGTCATTTGATTTTTAAAGTCTTTTTTTTAAAGATCACCTCTGAATTCTGTTGGGGCAGGTGACCTTTTGACACTTCTCTTTGCCGGTTTCTTTACAATAATATCCTTCTCTGAACATGAACCCTGGGAACATCCATTCTTTTTTTTTCAAATACTTTATTAAATTCTGGTTTACATCATTCATTTCTGCCAGATTTTGAGTTACAATTTTTTCCCCAGTTTTTCCCCTACCCACCACCCCAGAATAGCAGTCCCACAAGATATCCCCTCATCTAATCTGCTCTCTCCCATATCTTCTCCCATACCTCCTTCAACTTTTCCATTAGGGCAAGGTGAATCTCTGTGCCCCAATGCCTGCACATCTTATCTCCCAGTTACATGCAAAATAGTATTAATAATAGTATTTGTATATATTTGAAACATTTAATTTTAAAACTTCAAATCCCAGATCCATTCCCTTCATCCCTTGTTACCCACTCCCGCAGGAAAGATAAGCAATTCAGTATATGTTGTACATGTATAGCCATGTAAAACATTACCATAGTAGATATATTGTAAAAGACTGACTATATTTCCCTCCTACCCATCCCACCCCCCCCACCTGGTCCATTCCCTATCCTGTCCCTCTTCAAAAGTGGATGACTCCAACCTCCCCTCCCCCCAACATGCCCTCCCCTCCATCCTCCCCCCTCTCATCCCCCTTCCCCCTACTCTTCTGCAGGGTGAGATATCCCATTTAATATGTATGTCATTCTCTCCCTCAGCCAAACTCAATGGGAATATGGTTTTGCCTTTTTGCCTTCCTGTTCTTCCCCTCCCCTGGAACTACTTCCCCATGCCTCTTCTTTTTTTTTTTGTTTTTGTTTTTGTTTTTGCCTTTTTGGAGGGCAATTGGGGTTAAGTAACTTGCCCAAGGTCACACGGCTAGGTTTTTGTTTGTTTGTTTGTTTGTATGTGTGTTAAGTGTCTGAGGTCGGATCTGAACTCAGGTCCTTCTGACTCCAGGGCCGACGCTGTACTCACTGCGCCACCTAGCCGCCCCATCCCCTTGCCTCTTCTACATGAGATAGTTTACCCCCACCCTCAGCTCTCCCCATCTCCTCTTGACCTATTCCTCTCTCACCTCTTAACTTCACCCCTTAAATATCATCCCTTCCCACCAAATTCAACCTCTGCCCTCTATCCATGTATACCGGGAAACATATATACATACATTCACATATGTATTCATATGTCCCTATACCCTTCTTCAATTATTTTCATACTGAGAAAGGTTTCATCAGTCACAGTTATTGTTTTTCCATGTAGGAATGTAGATAGTTCAACTTTGATAAGTTCCTTTTGATTTCTTTTCCCTGTTTACCTTCTCAAGTATCTCTTGCTTCTTGTGTCTGAATGTCAAATTTTCTATTCAACTCTGGTTTTTTCCTCAAGAATGCTTGAAAGTCCTCTATACCACTGAATGACCATATTTTTCCCTGAAAGAAGATACTCAGTTTTGCTGGATAGGTGATTCTTGGTTTTAATCCCAGGTCCTTTGCCCTGTGGGATATCACATTCCATGCCCCTTGATCCCTTAGTGTAGAAGCTGCCAGGTCCTGTGCTCTTCTGATTGTGTTTCCACAATATTGAAATTGTTTCTTCCTGGCTGCTTGTAGTATGTTCTCCTTGATCTGGGAATTCTGGAACCTGGCTATAATAATATTCCTAGGAGTTTTCTTTTTGGGGTCTTTTTCAGGAGGTGATCTCTGGATTCTTTCAACCTCTATTTTGCCCTCTGGGCCTAAAACATCAGGGCAATTTTCCTTGAGAATTTCTGGAAGGATGATTTCTAGATTCTTTCTTTGATCATGGCTTTCAGGTAGTCCAATAATTTTTAAATTATCTCTCCTAGATCTATTTTCCAGGTCAGTGGTTTTTCCCATGAGATACTTCACATTGCCTTCTATTCTTTCAATTGATTGGATCTGCTTAACAGCATCTTGATTTCTCATAAAGTCACTAGCTTCCATTTGCTCCAGTCTAATTCTGAAGGAATGAATCTCCTCAGTGAGCTTTTGAGATTCTTTTTCCATCTGACAAATTCAGTTTTGTAAGGCATTTTTCTCCTCATTGCCTTTTTGAGCCTCTCTTGCCACTTGAGTTAGTCTGTTTTTTAAGATGTTATTTTCCTCAGGCTGTTGACTCTCATTTGATACTTTTCCTGCATCCTTCTCATTTCTCTTCCCAATTTTTCCTCCACTTCTCTTATTTAATTTTAAAAATCCTTCTTAAGGTCCTCCATGCCTGTAACCAGCTCATATTTTCATTTGGGGCTTTTGGTGCAGGATTTCTGACCTCACAGCCCTTCTCCTGTTCCATGCTTCGATCCTCTTTGCCCCCCAAATAGGAGTCTAATGTTGAATTTTCCTGTTTATTTTGTTTCCTTTGCCTAGGCATGTTGCCACTCAATTACTTGAGTTTTGGGTTTGTTGCCACAGTAGGACTCTGCCACCAGACGGGGGAGTTTCCGTCCCAAATGTTGGGGTCTTCTCAACTGCAGGAGGTATTAGTTGGGTGCCCTCCCTGAAGCCCCAATACACTCTGGCAAGCTGGATACACACCCCAAGACCTCCACCCCAGACCACAGTCCAGATCCAGGGAGGTTAAAGCAAGAGCTATTACCCCCACACGCTGATAGCTTGTCAGGTAAAGCCAAGGCCCACCAGTCCCAAGGCCAGGCAAAACTACTTTGTGGATTGAAGAGGGAAATTCTGGGAACTCTTCCCTTGAAACCAGCAGGCATTCATTTTCAAGCATCCTGTTATACCTGAAGTGACCTTCAAATTTAACTATATACAAAAAAAAAATCAATTTTATTATTTTATTCTGGAATTGGAAGGAGCTTTATAGGAATCTTGTTTAATCTCTGTATTAATAAAATAATTCATTTGTGGAAATTTAATTATAAACAACTATGTACAAACAAGATCCATACAGGCTAAATTGAAGAAAATCAACAGAGGGAAGATATTAATATTAAAATGGATCAAGAATAGCTTCTTTGCAGAAGACAGTACTTTTCTTGAGACTTGAAAGAAGCAAGGGAAGGAAAGAAGTGAAGATGAGGAAGGAGAGAATTCCAGGCAGATGGGAGTTCTTGTTCAAAGAATAGCAAGGAAGCCCGTGTTACTGTATCACAAAGTATGTTTAGAGGGAGGGTCATTATAAGGTGTAAAAAGACTGCGAAGGTGCCAGGTGATAAAAGGCTTTAAAAAGTCAAACAGAGGAATTCATATTTGATCCTGGTGGCAATAGAGGGACACTCTCATTAATTGAAGAGGATGGGGAGGACATGATCAGACTTAATCTTCAGGAGGATCAAATTGACAACTGATCCATGTGAGGGAGTAAGGTGGTATAATGGTTGTAGGCAGGAAGACCTAAGTTCAAATCCAGCCTCAGACACTACCCAGCTGTGTGACTGTGGCAATGTCACTTAATTACTGTTTGCCTCATTTTCCTCAACTATAAATGGAGATAATATTACTTTCCTCCTATGGTTGTTATGAGGATCAAATTAGATAATGTTTGTACAGTGCTTAGCACAGTGTCTGAATAAATGCATATTCCTTCCATCCATCCAGTTGGATGGAGGATGGACTGGAGTGGGAGACACAAGTTTGGGTGACCAAACAGCGAGTTGTTTTAACAGTCCAGACATAAGGTGATGAGGGCCTGCACCAGGGTAGAAGTCAGTGTTAGTGGAAAAAAAGGAGGAATATATGAGATTCACAAAGGTAGGAAGAGCAAGACTTAATCACTGATTGGATATAGAGGGTGAGAATGAATGAGCAGTCTAGGATGATGTCTGGGTTGAGAGTCTAGGTGACTAGGGAGATGCTGGTATCTTGGACAGTAACAAAGTTAGAAAGAGGGAGGTTTTTGGGGAAAGATAATGAATTTTAGACATGTTGAGTTTAAGATTTCTATGAAACATCCAATTTGAAATGTGAAATAGGGTAAGGCTGGACAAAGAAATTTGGAGTCATTGGCATAGAGATGATAGCTGGATTCATGGGAATTGACAAGGTCACCAAGTGAAGAAGGGTAGAGGGACAAGAGAAGAGAGTGCAGGAAAGAACACTGGGGACACTCAAAGCTGAAGTGACTTAAACAAATGCTTTATTAACTTCTGTTTTACATCATTCATTTCCACCATATTTTGAGTTACAATCATTTTCCCCCCATTATTCCCCTACCCAACCTCCCAGAATAGCAGTCCCACAAGATATTGCTTCCTCCAATCTGCTCTCTCCCATACCTTCTCCCATACCCCCTTCGACTTTTCCATTAGAGGAAGGTGAATCTTTGTGTCCCAATTCCTGCACATCTTATCTCCCAATTATAAGCAAAAGAGTATTAATAATAGTATTTATATATATTAGAAACATTTAATGTTAAAACCTCGAATTTCAGATCCATTTCCTTCCTCCCTTGTCACCCATTCCCTCTGGGGAGATAAGTAATTCAGTATATGTTGTACATGTCTAGCTATGCAAAACATTATCATAGTAGATATATTGTACAAGGCTGCTTATAATTCCCTCCCACTCATCCCACCCTCCACCTGGTCCATTCCCTACATGATCCTGTCCCTCTTCTATAGTGGGTACTTCCAACCTCCCCTCCCCCCAAGGATGCCCCCCCATCCATCATCCCTCCTCTCATCCCCCTACCCCCTATTCTGCTGCAGGTTGAGATATCCCATTTAGTATGTATGTCATTCTCTCCCTGAACCAAATTCAATGAGAATGTGGTTTTGCCTTTTTTGCCTTCCTATTCTCCCCCTCCCTTGCAACCACTTCCCCTTGCTTCTTCTACATGAGATAGTTTACCCTACCCTGTCTCTCCCCATCTCCTCTTGCCACTTTCCTCTCTCACCTCATAATTTCATCCCTTGAGTATCCTTCCTTCCCAACAAATTCAACCTATGCCCTCTATCCATATATAACTGTAACCATAAACACACACATTCACATATGTATTCATATGACCACACACCCTTCTTCCATTATTTTCATAGTGAGAAAGATTTCATCAGTCACAGTTATTGTTTTTCCATATAGGAATGTAAATAGTTCAACTTTGATAAGTTTCTTTTGATTTCTTTTCCCTGATTACCTTCTCAGGCATCTCTTGCTTCTTGTGTCTGGATGTCAAATTTTCTATTCAATTCTGGTTTTTTCCTCAAGAATGCTTGAAAGTCCTCTATTCCACTGAATGACCATATTTTCCCCTGAAACAAAATACTGAGTTTTGCTGGGTAGGTGACCCTTGGGTTCATTCCCAGCTCTTTTGCCCTCTGGAATATCATGTTTCATGCCCTTCGATCCCTCAGTGTAGAAGCTGCCAGGTCCTGGGCTATTCTGATTGTGTTTCCACAATATTGAAATTGTTTCTTCCTGGCTGCTTGTAGTATTTTCTCCTTGATCTGGGGATTCTGGAACCTGGCTATAATATTCCTGGGAGTTTTCTTTTTGGGATCTTTTTCAGGAGGTTATCGGTGGATTCTTTCAACCTCTATTTTGCCCTCTGGATCTAAAACATCAGGGCAATTTTCCTTGAGAATTTCTTGAAGGGTGATTTATAGGTTCTTTCTTTGATCATGGCTTTCAGGTAGTCCAATAATTTTTAAATTGTCTCTCCTGGATCTATTTTCCCATGAGATATTTCACATTGCCTTCTAATCTTTCATTTGTTTGGATCTGCTTAACAGCATCTTGATTTCTCATAAAGTCATTAGCTTCCATTTGCTCCAGTCTAACTCTGAAGGAATGAATCTCCTCAGTGAACTTTTGAGATCTTTTTCCATCTGGCAAATTCGACTTTTTAAGGCATTCTTCTCCTCATTGCCCTTTTGGGCCTCCTTTGCCATTTGAGTTAGTCTATTTTTTAAGGTGTTGTTTTCCTCAGTCAGGCTGTTGACCCTCATTTCATACTTTTCCTGCATACTTCTTCTGTCTCTTTCCAATTTTTCCTCCACTTCTCTTATTTGGTTTTTAAAGTCCTTCTCAAGGTCCTCTATGGCCTGCAACCCACTCATGTTTTCCCCTGGGGCTTTTGGAGCAGGACTTCTGACCTCACAGTCCTTTTCCCACTCTATGCCCCCAAAATAGGAGTCTAGGGTTGCATTTTTCTGTTTCCTTTACCTTGGCATGTTGCCACTTAATTACTTGACTTTTGGGCTTGTTGCCACACTATGGCTTTTGCAGCCAGATAGGGGAATTTTCTTCCCGAACGTGTGGGAGGGCAACTTCCGTTTCTGGCAAGCTGTAAACCCACCCATGACTTCCACCCCAGATCACAATCCAGATCCAGGGAGGTTATAGCAAGAGAGATTAACCCCCAAGACTGATCGCTGGGTCTCCCTACAGTTCACAGGCCAGGAGCTGGAGCTGCCTCTGAAAACTACAAAATGGCATGTCTCCTCAGCGGCTTCTAGCCCCCAGGGGAGGAAGCCGACGCATTCCCCAAATATTGGTCCCAAAGTCCATAGGGCACTAACCTCTCACTTTGTCCTAGGCATGTCTATGTTGATAATTCTGGAGTCGCCACAGCTGCTGGTGTTCTGGGGTCTCTCCAGCCGGCTGCTGGCCCTGCCGCCCTGGGGCTAAAACCTCAGCTCACTCGGACCTGGGCTCAGCTCGGCTTGCTGCCGGCTCCTAGACCGCTGCACTGGTCCTTCCTGCAGGGCTGCTGGGCTGTCCTCAGCGGGTGGTTAGCTTCTCTGTGTCATTCTGTTGGTGCCGGGGCTCCAGAAGTTGTTCAGAGTTCCCTTTTACATAGTTTGGAGGGAATCTCTGAAGTGACTTAGATGGAGATCCAGCAAAGGAGACTGGGAAGAAATGGTCAGACAGGTAGAACCAGGATAGACCAATGTCTTGAGAGAAGAGAATATTCAGAAGAGTGGAAAAGCAATTAGATTTAGTGACTAAGAGATCATTGGTAACTTTGAAGAGAAGAGCTTTGGTTAATGGTGAGATTAGAAGCTAGGCTTCAGAGAGGTATGAGTGAAGGGAAAGGAAGTGAAAATACCTATTGTAGACACTCTACTTAAAGGAGTTAAACCATAAAAGTGAGAAGAGTTATGGGATGATAGCAGGGACTGGTTGATTAATTAAAGGTTTTTTTTTAACATGGCGGGGGCGGGGGGTTTCTATTGCTTCTTTGTATATAGCAAGAAAGCAGTTAGTAGAGAAATAGAGATTAAAGATTAGTGTAAAGAGTAAGGATGATAGAGAATGAAATCTGCTGGAGAAGATAGGATAGAATAATATCACTCGTGTATATAGAAGAGTTTGCCTTCACAAGAGGAAAGGCTATCTAATTATGTGAAACAGATGAAGACAGTGAAAGTGGTAGAAAACATCTTAGTGACAGAAGAGATGGAGGGAAGAAAAAGGAGCTCAAGGTGAATGGCCCTAATTTTTTTCAGTGTAGTTCTCAGCTGAGAGGATGAGAGTATGGAGGCTATGGGAAACTTTAGGAAACATGAAAAATTTGCTAGAAAGCTATGTGGTGAATGAGATACAAAATGATGAGGGAGATGTAAAAAGATTACCTTGCTCCAGTGAGGGCCCAGATGAGATTATATGACATAAATTTGTAGTGTATCCATGTTTTACCATTGAGGTAACTGAGGTAAATAGAGATTTTATTTTTTTAAGCAACTTGCCCCTAGGCTCATACAAATAATAAGTGTCCAACGTCTGGATTTAAATTCAGGTCTTCCTGATTCTCTAGGCCCAATTCTCTATCCATTGTACCATCTTCTCCAGGGGAATCATTGAGTAACCAATGAGGGACCAAGAACAGGCTTTGATTAATGGCAGTCAGGGGTCCAGACTCACTGGGATGGGGGAAGGAGTATATTAATCATTGAAGAGTCAGTTCAGTTGTCATCCATACTGATTCAGTGTGGAGGTAAAGTTGTCTCAGGGTGTCAGGTAGCAGTGTATAGCTAGAAAGGAAGGGGTGGGTGCCCTGGAGCAAGTTGATTGTGGTATTCTCAATAATTCTTAGAAATGAGACTTTCATCAGAGAAACTTCCTGAAATGATTTCCTCCCCTAGTTCTCTGGTTTTCTTTAGTTTAATCTACATTGGTTCCTTTGTGCAAAAACTCTTTAAATTTATGTCATTGAAATTGTCCATTTTGAAGATGGTGGAGTAGAAACAGGACTTTGGTGGGGCTCTGGCTATATAGGAGGGTATATAGGTGTATGAATACATATGTGAATGTGTATATATATGTTTACAGGTATACATAGATAGAGGGCACAGGACCAATTTAATAGGAAGGGATGATAGTTAAAAGGTGAAATTAAGAGGTGAGAGAGGAATATAATGAGAGGAGATGGGGAGAGACAGATTGGGGGTAAATTCTCATATAGAAGAGGCACAGGAAAATGGTTACAATGGAGGGGAAGAACAGGAAAGCAAAAGGGAATGAGTCAACTTTATTCTCATTGAATTTGGCTTAGAGAGGGAATGACATACACACTAAATACACCCTACGGGAGAGTAGGGGCGGGGAAGGGGATGAGAAGGGGAGGATGATGGAAGGGAGGGCAGGCTGTGGGGGAGGGAAGTTGGAAGCACCCACTTTTGAAAAGGGACAGGATCAAAGTAGAGAATAGAACAAGTGGGAGCTGGGATAGGAGGGAAGGAAATATAGTAAGTCTTTTACAATATATCTACTATGGTAATTGTTTTGCATAGCTGCACATGTATAACCTATACTGAATTGTTCATTTTCCCAGTAAGGGTGAGTGACAAGGGAGAAAGGGAATGAATCTGGAATTCAAAGGTTTAAAATCAAATGTTTAATATATATACATACTATTATTAATACTATTTTACATGTAATTGGGAAATGAGATATATAGGCACTGGGGCATAGAGATCTATCATGCCCTACTGGAAAAGTCAAAGGGGGTATGGGAGAAGATATGGGAGAGAGCAGATTGGAGGAGGGGATATCCTGTGGGACCACTATTTTGGGGCAGTGGGTCAGGGAAAAACCGGGAGAAAATGTGTAACTCAAAATCTGGTGGAAATGAATGCTGTAAACCAGAAGTTAATAAAGCATTTGAAAAAAAAAAATAAAAGAGGAAAAAAAAAGACATTGTCCATTTTGTGTTTTGTGATCGCTATCGCTTGATAATTTAGGGATTGTGAATTTTTAGACCCCTGTCCATAGACTTGAAGGGTAATTTCTTCCTTGCTCCTCTAATTTTCTTATGATATCACCCTTTATGTCTAGGTTACATATCCACTTGGAGCTTATCTTGGTATATGTAGTGAAGTGTTAGTCTATACGTAGGTTCTGTCAGACTGCTTTCCAGTTTCCCCAGAAGTTTTTGTTAAAAAGTAAATTCTTACCCTAAATGGTTGGGATCTTTGAATTTATCAAACACTAGGTTATTGTCAGCAATCCATTCCTTTTTTTTTTTTTTAAAGCAATTGGGGTTAAGTAACTTGCTCAAGGTTATATGGCCAGTCATTATTTATGTGTGGGTGCTCATTTTCTGAGGCTGGAACCAATCCCAGGTCCTCCTGACTCCGGGGCCAGTGCTCTTACTCATTGTGCCACCTAGCTATCCCAGCAATCCATTCTTGATAGATAGTTTGTCCAGCTTCTGCTCAAGCATTTCCAATGACACACACACAAAAAAAACCAAAACACATTACTTCCTGAGGAAGCTGCTGTTCTTGTTCAGCCATTAAATTGTGTCTGACTCTTTATGACCCCATGAACCATAGAATGCCAGGCCCTGCTATCCTATACTGTCTCCTGAAGTCTATCTGAACTCATGTTTGTTGCAAAGCTAAGTCACTCACAGTTCTTCATTGAACAATAATGAGTTTTTATTTCAAAAGCTTGGATTGTTTTATCATATAATTAATTACTATGGTCATTTACTATAATGTAATCTGTACTTAATATATTCCACTGATCTACCACTCTCTTAGCCTAGAGAGTTTTTATAATTACTCCTTTATAATACTGTTTGAGATCTGATATGGCTAGACCACCTTCTTTCACATTTTTCCCCATTGATTCCCTTGATATCCTTTAGCTTTTGTCCTTCCAGATGAATTTTGTTATTTTTTTCTATTTTTATAAAATATTTTTGATAGTTTAATTGATATGGCACTGAATAAGTAGATTAATTTAGGTAGAATTATCATTTTTATCATATTGGCTTGCCCTGCCCATGTGCAATTAATATTTTTCCAATTGTTTAGAGCTGACTTTATTTGTATAAAAATTGTTTTATAATTCTGTTCATCTATTTCCTGGGTTTGTCTTGGCAGGTAAACTTCCAAATAGTTTATATTGTCTACAGCTATTTTAAATGAAATTTCTTTCTTCCTCCTGGACTTTATTTGTAATATATAGAAATGCTGATGATTTATGTGGGTTTATTTTGAATCCTGCAACTTAGCTAAAGTTGTTAATAATTTCAAGTAGTTTTTAAGTTGATTTTCTAAGTATATCATAACACCTACAAAGATCGATAATTTTGTTTCCCCATTGCCTATTTTCAGGATTTCTAGTTTTCTATTTGTTATTTTTAATTAATTCTTTTTCTAGTTTTTAGTTGCATGCCCTATTCATTAATCTCTATTTTATTGATGTAAGCAATTAGAGATACAACATTTCCCCTAAATACTGCTTTGACTGCATCCCATAAATTTTTGTTATGTTGTCTCATTGTCATTTTCTTTAATGAAATTATTGTTTCTATGAATTGTTCTTTGACCAACTTGTTTTTTAGGATTCTATTATTTAATTTTCAATTAATTTTTAATCTCTCTATTGTCCATTATTGGATGTAATTTTTATTATATTATGATCTGAAAAGAATGTGTTTACTATTTCTGCATTTAATTGTGAGATTTTTATGTCCTAATATATGGTCAATTTTTGTGTAGGTAACATGGATAGCTGAGAAAAAAAGGTATATTTCTCTGTATTCCAGTTGAATTTTCTCTAGAGATTTGTCATATATAACTTTTCCAGATTTTTTTACCTTCTTAGCTTCTTGTTTATTTTTGTTTAGATTTATCTAATTTTGAGAGGAGAAAGTTGATGTTTCCCATTGTATAGTTTTATTATCTATTTCTTCTTGTAATGCATTTAACTTCTTTAAAAATGCATATACTATACAGTTTGATGCCTATATATATATATATATTTTTTTTTTTCTTTTTAGAGGGCAATTGGGGTTAAGTAACTTGCCCAAGGTCACACAGCTAGGTTTTTGCTTGTGTGTGTTAAGTGTCTGAGGGTGGAACTGAACTCAGGTCCTTCTGACTCCAGGGCCAGTGCTCTACTCACTGCGCCACCTAGCCGCCCCCAGATGCCTATATTTTTGATATTGATATGACTTCATTTCTATGGTACTTTCCAGCAAGATATGGTTTCCTTCTTTATCTCTTCTAATTAGATTTATTTTTCTTTTAATTTTTCTGAGATTATGATTGCTACCCCTGCTTTCTTTGCTTTAGTTGAAACATAATAGATTCTGCTCTAGCCCCTTACCTTTACCATATATGTAACTCTCTGCTTCAAATGTGTTTCTTGTAAAGAACATGTTGTAGGATTTTGGTTTTTAATCCATGTTGCCATTCACTTCCCTTTTATGGGTGAGTTTATCCCATTCACATTTATAGTTATGATAACTAACTGTGTATCTCCCTCCACCCTTATTCCACCCCCCCTCCCCCTTACACTCCAACCTTTCCCTCTTCACAAGTATTTTACTTCTGATCACCCTTCCTTTTTTTAGTCTTCCACCCTCTTCTATTATCCTCATTCCCTTTTACTTCCTTATAGGGTAAAATAGATTTCTATATACAACTAAGTGTGTATGTTAATTCCTTTTTGATCCAATTTTGATGAGAGTAAGGTTTTAGCTTTGCCCTGCCACCTTCCCCAGGCTCTCCCGTCCCCCATCTTCCCCTCCACTATGATAACTCTCTCATTCTTCTTTTATGTGGGATAATTTACCCATTCAGTCTCCCCCCTCCTTCTTCTTGCAGTGCAATTTTCTTTTTCACCACTTTATTTATTTTTTGGGTATCATCCCATCAATGTAACCTTATGTCCATACCCTCTGTCTATATATACTCCTTCTAATTGCTCTTATAGTAATAAAGTTCTTAAGAGGGGTGGCTAGGAGGTGCAGTGAATAGAGCACTGGTCCTGGAGTCAGGAGGACCTGAGTTCAAATCTGGGCTCTGACACTTTTACTAGCCATGTGACCTTGGGCAAGTTGCTTAACCCCAATTGCCTTCCAAAAAGCAAAAAAATAAAGTTCTTGAGAGTTATAAATATTATCTTTCCATATAGAAATATGAATAGCTTAACATTGTTGAATTTCTTATATTTTCTTCTTCTTCTTCTTCTTCTTCTTCTTCTTCTTCTTCTTCTTTTTCTTCTTCTTCTTCTTCTTCTTCTTCTTCTTCTTCTTCTTCTCTCTCTCTCTCTCTCTCTCTCTCTCTCTCTCTCTCTCTCTCTCTCTCTCTCTCTCTCTCTTCTTTTCTATGTTTCCCTTGAGTCTTGTATTTGGATTTCAAATTTTTTATTTAGCTCTGGTCTCTTAACTAGAAATTATTGAAAGTCCTCTATTTTGTTAAATTTCCATTTTTTCCCTTGAAAGATTATATTTAATTTTGTTAGGTAGGCAATTCTTGATTGTAATTCTAACTCCTTTGCCTTCTGGTATATCATATTCTAAGCCCTGTGGTTCTTTAATGTGGATGCTGCCAAATGTTGTGTAATCCTGCCTGTAGCTTCATAATATTTGAACTGTATCTTTTGACTGCTTGCAATACTTTCCCCTTGGTTTGTGAGTTCTGGAATTTGGCTATGATGTTTCTGAGTTTTTATTTGGGGTTTTCTTTCTGGTAGTGATTGATAGATTCTTTTAATTTCTATTTTGCCCTCTGGTTCTAATATATCAGGGTGATTTTCTTTGATAATTTCTTGTTGTCCAGGTGTTTTTTTTTTTATTATAGCTTTCAGGCAGTCTAATAATTTTTATCTCTCTTGCAACTATTTTCTACATCAGTTGTTTTTCTAATGAGAAATTTCATATTTTCTTCTTTTTTTAAGTTTTTAAAAATTGTTTTATTGTATCTTGATATCTCATGGAGTTATTAGTTTTTACTTGCTCAATTATAATTTTTTTTCTTTTTGGAGGGCAGTTCGGGTTAAGCTACTTGCCCAAGGTCACACGGCTAGTAAGTGTTAAGTGTCTGAGGCCAGATTTGAACTCATGTCCTCCTGACTTCAGTGCTGGTGCTCTATTCACTGTGCCACCTAGCCGCCCCCTCTGTTCTAATTTTTAAGGAATTATTTTCTTCAGTGAGCTTTTGTACTGCCTTTTCCATTTGTCTGATTCTATTTTCTAGGGAGTTGCTTTCCTCAGTAAATTTTTATATTATTTTTCCCATGCCATTGACTCTTTTAATGATTCTCTTGCATTGATCTCATTTCTTTTCCCAATTTTTCCTCTACTTCTCTAATTTGCTTTTTAAAATCCTTTTAAAGGTCTTCCAGGAATTCTTTTTGGATCTGAGACAAAACTATATCTCTGAGGCTTCGCCGGTAGCCATTTTGACACTATTGTCATCTTTAAAGTTTATGCCTTGATCCTCCCTATAACCATGGTAACTTTCTATAGTCAAGCTCTTTTTTGTCTTTTGCCTTTTGTTTCTGCCTTTTTCTTTTTTTTTTGGAAACTTTGTGTTTTTATGTAAGAGTTGGGCTCTGGTCCTGTACTGTTCCAAGCTTTTTATGCGGGGACTCTGGGTCTTACTGCTGACTTTCACTGGGCTTCAGGGCTTGGCTTCTTGCTTTCTCTGGAGGTTAGATTACCCTTCTGGCTTGTACTGTAGGGAGAGGGTGTGGGGTGCTCCCTGTTGGCCTTCCCTGGGTGTGGAGTTTAGCTGCTGGCCTGTTCCGGGGTGGGACCTTGCTTCTGGGTTGCTATGGTAACAGAGTCTTTCTGGTGGCTGGCCCTGGATGAGGGATCTTGTTGTTGGTCTGCCACAGGTGTGGAGCCCTGCTGCTAGTTTGCTATGAAAACAGGATCTATCTGCTGGTATACCCCAGAGGTGGGTCTTGCTGTTGGCCAGCCTCAGGATGGAACTTCACTATAGGTCAGCAATGGGGTCAAGGCCTCATTGGTAGCTTGTGCGGATGGTGGGCTCACTGGGGCCTTACTACGCTCTGCAGACTGCTCACTTGCCTGGAGGTCTGATGGTTTGGAGGAGGGTAGGCTTCAATAGTGGATTGCCACAGGCTTGGAGCCCTGCTGCAGGCCCTTCCTGTGAGTTTGGCTACTGTCCTGGACCTCGACACTTTCTTCCTACCCCAGTGAGATAGACCTTTCCTGGCAGACTGGTAAGTGACTTCCCTGCTCCTAGAGCAATTCTGATGTGGTTTTCTAGTTATTTGGAGAGGAATTTGGGAGGGCTTCAGAGGGTTCCTTCTTCAGTCTGCCATCTTGGCACTGGAAGTCCTATCATGCCCATTTTTGCATGAAACATTCCTTTGATATCTCTAATTGTCTTTTAGAGACCTCTTGTCCATTCCCATTCTATTCCCTTTCCCATTTGTCTATTTCTTTGTGTTGCTCATTTAAGAAAACCTTCTTATATCTCCTTGATACTCTTCAGAATTTTGCTTTCAGTTGGGTATATCTTTCCCTGTATCCTTTCCCTTTGCTTCTTTCTTCAGCTACTTGAAAAACCTTATCAGGCACTCATTTTGCTTTCTTGCTCTTATTTTCCTTTGGAATATTTTTTGTTGCTGCCTCCTGTACAATATTGTGAACCTCTTTCTCTAGTTTTTCAGGTACTCTACCAGATCTAATCCCTTAAATCTGTTAATCACTTCTGCTTTGTGTTCATAAGGGATGTTATTTAGGTCATACCTGTACTATCGGATGGTTTCCCTTACTTTCTTCAATTTAAACCTGTATTTTAGGATAAGAAGCTCATGATCTGAGCCACAGTCAAGTCCAGGTCTTGTGCTTTTCTGATTGTATAGAGCTTCTCTGCCTTTGGCTGCAAAGTATCTGATTAATGATTTTGATCTTGACCATCTGGTGATGCCCACATGTAGTCATCTTTTGCGTTGTTAAAAAAAGAGTGTTGGCTATGACCAACAAGTTTCTTGACAAAGCTCTATTAGTCTCTGCCCTGCTTCATTTTGTATTCTAAGGCCAAATTTGTCTGTTATTCCAGTTATCTTTTTATTTCCTATATAAACATTGCAATCCCCTCTGATGAATGTGACATCTTCATTAGGTTTTATTTCTAAAAGATGTTGTAGATCTTCATAGAATGGACCGACCCCTTTGGTATCAGTGCTTGGAGCACAGACCTGTATTGCTGTGATGTTGAACAATTTGCCTTGGATTCAAATAGATATCATCCTGCCGTTTTTGAGATCATACCCTAGTACTCCTGATTGCATATTTAAACAATACTGATTGTTTTAGGAAATTTAGCCTTACATTTAACCACCTGTTCCCTATCACCTAACTTCTACTCATTAGTCCAAGTTCTGCCCTCTTGAGAAATTCAAAATATCTAATCCTCTTCCATGTGAAAGTTCTTCAAATATTTGAAGACAGCTATTATATGGCCTCCAAGTCTTTTCTTCTCCAGGCTAAAACAGCCTTAGTTCCTGCAACCATTTCTCATGTGAGATAATCATAGTGTCAAGATCTTGAGCTTGAAGGGATAGAAGCATGGCTTGAGAGTAGGAAGGGTCTCAGAAGACGTCTGGCCCATCCCCCTCATTTGGTAAAGGAGGAAGCTGAAGCCCAAAGAGGTTGATTTGACGAAAGTTCAACAGGTTCTAGAATCTGAACTTTAACCCAGATCCTCATACTTCAGAGTTAGTGCTCTTTCCACTGTACCATGTCTGATCCTTGTGTCAATCATATCACTTCTTCCCCTCAATGAATTCTAATTTGTCAACATTCTTCTTAAAATATGGCATCCAGAACTAATACAATATTCTCAAATATAATTTCTTTGTATCTGGGCATTCATTTTAATCTGCTACATTTATTCTTACCCCCTTCCCTCCCTGATAATGGGCATTGATTCAATTTTTAATTATGTTTATTCTAACCTTTCCAATTTGAAGATAATTTTCTTTGATGGAAAGCAGAAGCAAAAAAAAAAAAGAGATCTGAATAGCTCTGAATTCTATTTTATTAACATTACACCATCATTCCTAGATAGTTGGGACATCCTTCTCCTCTTCTTGTTCAGAAGATAGCTAAAAAATTGTTTTCTTGTGCCTGTAGCATTTTATTTCAAGCCTTAGTGTATTTTGAGCATTAATGTTGCAAACATTATTATGTGTTCTTGCTATTCTTTCACATTCATTCTTTTTTTTTTTTTTGCTTTTTGGAGGGTAATTGGGGCTAAGTAACTTGCCCAAGGTCACATGGCTAGGTTTTTTTTGTTTGTTGTGCGTTGTCTGAGGTCGGATCCGAACTCAGGTCCTTCTGACTCCAGGGCTGACACTCTACTCACTGTGCCACCTAGCTGCCCCCTCACATTCATTCTTACTTATACGATTCTCCTTCCATCATTTTTTTGATTTTTATTTTAAAATCTGAACTAGTTCTTTATTCAGTCACATTGGTTTCTATAGTGTAATAAAGAACCCACTGGCACAGGGATGTTGGGGCATATTCTCCCACTCAAAAGGGCCCCAATTCTAGGTTCACATGGTTTGAGTTTAGCCTTAGGGGAGCCTGGCCTCCAAAAAGAGGAATCAGATTCTTGCTCATGCTTCTGACTTTTTATTTCCCCATTTTAGAGCCACGAGGAAGATCTACTTAATGAAAGCTTAGGTTTAACTCATGTCTAGGATATTTCTAAAAGAGAGTAGATGGGGCAGCTAGGTGACACAGTAGATAGAGTACCTGCCCTGGAATCATTAGGAACTGAATTCAAATCCAGTCTTAGACACTAGTTATGTGACCTTGGACAAGTCACTTAACCTTGATTTCCTTAAAAAAAATAAATGGGAGTAGAAAAGTACTTAATGTACAGTTAATATACTTAAGTACAGAGTAATTAATGTAGATAAGTTATACAACAACCTTTTATTGCTTACTATACAAAAGAATTATAGGCACACATCACCAAAGAACAACCCATAACTTCCAGTATTCTCTTCTGGGAGGTTGAAACTTAAAACAATAAAGCATGGGATGCCTTAGTTTCTGCTCTACAGTATCTAAACAAGTCCCTTAAAGTCCATATCTCTTTATGGCAAACTAGCACATAGCTTAGGTATATCTTTTTGTCATTGGTTACCTCCAACAAGGGTGTAGTTGTAGAAAACTCGTTTTTTCTGTCAATCATTCAGTCAGTAAGCATTTATTACCCTCACTGGTGGCTCCAGGATGCTGTAGCATGTTCAGTGGCCACACCCTGGCAGACGGGTTAAACCAGGTTGAAGGTAACTGACAGACCTCATACCTGTCAGTGAGTTAGGGGGTGTCTAAGCATGTGAAAACTTCCTCTAGTGGAATGAGTGAATGAGAACCATTTTTCTGATGGCTATGAAAGTGGTTGAAGCAAGTGCTGTGGAGCTCTTGGAGCTTGGTTAGACATTGAAAATACCATGATCATCCACTATCTACTGGCCTGTTGCTGTCTTTCCTGGCTTTTGTCACTAGACTCCAATGACTCTAGAAGAGAGAGTGAAGCTGATGAGTTTGTGCAACTGTGACTCACTTAAATCCAATTCACATGCAAGTCAAGACATTGCCCATCACATTGTGATGACATTGATTTTCTTCAAAAATGAAGAACGAACAACAATGACAAGTAATTTTTAAATGCCTACTATGTATCAGGCACTGTGTAAGCGCTGGGGTGACAGGACCTTGGCAAGTTGCAACATGTCTAGAGTAGAGTGACCAAGATAGAAGATTAGTTGGAAAAAAAGCAAAGATACTTATTGTAGAGAAGAGAATACTTAAGGGAGCTTTTGAGCTGTCTTCAAGTTCTTGAGGACCAGAAAAGCTTTTGTTATTTTCCTTTTATAACCTGTGCCAGGTTCTGGGAATAAAAAGACAAAAACATGATGTAATCTCTTATATTCTATAGACTTATATTTTATGAGGGGGAGGTTTTAGGGGCTGGCCTAATGTCAGTGCTTTGATCATTAGGTTCAGTGTTGGGAGGAAATGAGGCACTCATTAAGTCACCAAACAATTAACTAAAGGAGATTTATTTAGTTTGCAAAGATATACAACAAGAATACTCACTTCTATGGTTTCTGCCTCTGTCTCCACATGGAAACATCTTTTCAACAAGGCAGGGTTTGCTGACTCATATTCCTCAGACATCCATCAAGTCAGAGGAACCCATACTCCTATGTCCTTAGGTGACCAGGAAGTGGCCAAGAGAGGCAGGAACTGATCAGGTTTCTTAAAGAACTATTTTGCCTTTCAGGGAAAACTAATCCCTGTTTTGTGAAATGGAGAGAATCCTGGTCCTATAGGGTTCATGGGGAGGAACAACACACAAATGCTATATATTCAAATAGATTAAATAAGTAAATATAATAAATAGGTATATAATAAAATAAATATAATAATAATATGATAATAAATAAATAAATAATGAATTATGGTGGTATGATGGGAGAGAATATGAATATGAATGAATAGTATGATTTACCCACTAAATCTGGGGTAATAAAGGGCAGCTAGGTGGCTCAGTGGGTAGGGTATGGGACCTAAAGTCAGCAAGACTCATCTTCCTGAGTTCAAATTTGATCTTGAGCACTAACTAGTTGTGTGACCCTGGGCAAGTTATCTTGTTTGCCTCAGTTTCCTCATTTATAAAATGAACTAGAGCCACTCCAGGATCTTTGTCAAGAAAGGTCATAAAAAGTCATACACAATTAAACAACTGAACAACAACAATCAAGAGAGGACTCTCATAGGGGTTGACACTACAGTCTTGAAGAATTCCAAGAGGCACAAGTGAGGAGGGAGGACCTTTGAAGAAAGCCACAAGAATAGGAGCTAGAAAATCATGTACAGGAACAGTAAATAGTTCCATTTGACTGGAACATAGAATGCATCAGGAGAAATAATTTGATATTAGTCTGGAAAAAGATGTTGGAGTCAGATTTTTTAGAACTCTAAATATGTAAATCCAATCACAGCAGCTCTTCTAAGGACTGCTTCTGTGAATAACTTTAAAGGTCTAATTGCATAGTATAATGAACTCTATTCAGCAATGAACTAAAGCATAACATTCACTGATTTTTGGGGCTATGTCAGAAGGAGATCTCTAAAGAGTCAAGGCATTCCCATCCCATTTATTTTGCCTCTGGACCAGTTTTTGTGATGTGTACAAGGAAATTATTGCCCACATCCTCTATATGGAGAGTTGGTCTCTAGCACTTCTTATACTATGGATTGTGACCCCATGTGGGGTCTCAAAAAATTTGACATCAGTAAAAGGTTTCTGAATGTTCAATGACTAATGAATCCAAGGTGTTTCTGCCAGCATCTGTGCTTATTGCATCTTGCAGCTTCACTGTAGCCTTGGTTCTGAACACAAAGCATGTGCACTTTGCACTGCGCATGCCCACAAGCTGCAACACCAGTGAGCTGCCAAAACTCAAAACTCATGAGTGGAAGAAATTGAAGAAGTCCTAGTCTATACTGTACTTCTACAACAACATTGCCTTATTTATTTTTTTTTTTTAGAGGGCAATTGGGGTTAAGTAATTTGCCCAAGGTCACACGGCTAGGTTTTTGTGTGTGCATTAAGTGTCTGAGGTCGAATCCTAATTCAGGTCCTTCACATCCGACCTCAGATCCTTCTGACTCCAGAGCCGACGCTCTACTCACTGCGCCACCTAGCTGCCCCAACATTGCCTCATGTTAATGAATTTCCATACATTTTAGCATACAATGGAACTTTCATTTTCTTTCTACTAGTTATTTATTTGAAACAATCTATATTCTCTCATTTTTTGTGTTCCACTCTGAGTCCCATTACCCAAGTTTTAGTCCCACTTATGAGATCGCATTTGTTCCTTTACATTGACATTTTAAGTTAATTCTGTTCCCCATATAGTACTATGCACGTTGACATATATGAAATATGTATTATACATACATGCATGTACATATGTATATGCACACACAGAGACATACATTTACATGGATATTGTATAAATATGCATGCATATACATATAGGCATAGATACACATACATGTATGCATATGATATGGATACAGTCATGCATATATGGCCATGTGCATGTATGGCACATATATACATGCAATGCTCACATATACATATACAGCCATGCATAGACATGAACAATATACATTCACAAAATACACATGTACATACAATAAACACACATACATGCACATATACAATTTTTCATAGCCATATAAATAGATATACACACATACGCACATCTGAGGCTGTAACTATAGCTTAACTCTCTTGATGTTTTCACTTGAGATTACTGGATATTTCCTGCATGTTCTTTTTTTCCTGCCATATTTGTTGTCCTCCATAATACTAGATTTAATAGTTTGGTTTGGAATTTTTCCCCTCATCTACTTAGACTCCAATTTAATGTACTCCTGATCAGATCAGCACATGTCCCGCTAAGCTACATTGCCTCTGGCTTCCATGGAGGATACTTGTTCTAGTCACCAGCTGCTCTTAGGGCCTGCAGGGATCACATTTGGGTCTCAGTTCTAACACTTACTGGCTGTGTGACCCTAGACATTTGACATCATCTGTCTGAGGGTCAGTCTTCTCTTGTGTAAATAAGGGAAAGGAAGTTTGACAGTAGATAGAGAGGCACCTCTGCAGTTAGGAAGATTCCCATTCAGTTTCTGCCTCTGACTGGATGTGAGGCTCTGAGTGGCCATTTAATCTGCTGGTGCCCTAGGACATAATATGACAGGTTATAAATAAATTGCTTGTTTACATTGGTGAAGGTAGTTTCTGTATTGGGATTCCCCACAATGATGTGTAGCACATAGAGGGCATTTTTTGAATTGAATTGATATAGTCACCGATCTGGACCAAAATGGGTATAATGAAACTTGTGCTGTTTACTTTCCAGGTAGTAGAGATGTCAGTTATTGTTATTATCACAACAAGACAAACCAAATCCTATTGTCTGATATGCTGTCTATGTAGCCAAATGTTCATTTCTCACATCCTCCCTTCTCTCTCCAACTCATGGCCTTCAAATGGAAAGACAGAAATACACACATCACCTGTCTCTGTAAGAGGTTTCATTAGCATTTCACTTAGCAAAGTCATCTGACACATTTCAGGCTTCATCTACTCAAATAATTCTCAGGCTAATCAAAGGAAAGCGAGCCAGTTCTGCGAGCATTTCTGTTCCCGGACTGTACTAGGCACTGGAAATGCAAAGATGAAAAGTGATACAGTATCTGTATGATGTCGTTGTGATCTCATTTTTCAGATAATTATTGCGGGTTAAGCAGACAGCACCTGTGCCCCTTCTGTATCCATTAACAGCCACAAAACCTATGCCTGAGCTCCTCCCTATCTACTAGTACCTACAGATTTTCCTTAGGGATTTTTGGGGTATGGGATGCTGGAGTTTTTCCAGAAGAATCACAATTACTGTTCAAGGTAACAACTTCTTACCTATTGTCTAGCTTTAGTACTTCTCCGCCCCACCTCTCTCTCTCTCTCTCTCTCTCTCTCTCCCTCTCTCTCTTTCTCTCCCTCCCTTCCTCTCTCTCTTTCTCTCCCTCCCTTCCTCTCTCTCTCTCTCCTTCTCTCCCTCCTTTCTCTCCCCTTCTTTCCCTCCCCCCTCTGTCTCTGTCTCTCTCCCTCTCCCCTTCTCCCTCTCTCCTTCTCTCCTTTCTCTTCTTCCTCCTCTCCCTCCCTCTCTCCTTCCTAGGTTATTTGCTAACTTCCCTCCCTACACACACTTTTCCATTGGGTGACATTTGTTCTGATTCTCCTCTTTTCCCTAGAGATCAATTTCTTTCTGACAACCCTCCTGGATTTATTTTTTCCATCCTATCTAGGAACCTATAATCCTCTCTAATATCTTAGAATATAAAGAAATGTTCCTTAGACTCAGTTGCCCTTTTCTCTAGATGGGAGACTTGATGCATAATTTATAACCACCTTGGGCAGGAAGAGAAGCATGGCCTGCTTCATGGAGGTCATGCAAAAGATCTCTCAACACACAGATTTCCTGTGTCTCAAGGGACTTTTTCTCAGGAATCTTTGCCTCCCTGTGGAAACACTCTGTTTTTCCTAGGAGGCCCAGGCAGGCTGGGGAGACTACCAAATTTGCTTGTCTACTCCCCTCTTCCCACCACTAAAGCTGTAATTAGCAGGTTTCAGATTTTGTCTTCCTCCTGTAAACACAACCTACAATAAACAGACCTCACCTTTCCTCAACTATGTAATCCATTTGTTCATTGGCAAGAATATAGTCACACTGCCTGGATCCAAGCTTCTCTTAATGGTTAATTATGGTCCTGACATGTGTGAATAGACCCAAAGTCTTTCTGACTATATTTTTTCTGTAGATTTTGATCTCTTATTAATTTTTACCTTCCCAACTATCTTAGACTTTACTTTCTTTTCTGTATTCTCATTGAATTCCCATGAATGCATCCTCCTTATTTACTTCTATGAAAGGGTAAGATAATCAGATGATTTGGGCATATGACAAGCAGTAGGGTGGGCCAATCAGTGTCTACACTTGGGCAATCATCGAAGAACTGAACCAGGAGGAAGAGATGAGGTTGAATGGATTTTAGGACATTGTGATGTGCTTTTAGTGGCCTCAAGCTTCTCCCTGAAACTTGTCTCAGCTGATCTTTGTAAAGCCCTTAGAGCACAGCTTCGTACCTAGTAAGTGCTCAATACATGATGCTTGTTTCCTTCCTTTTTCCTTTTCCTGAAACGACTCATTTTTTTAGCATGACTATCTCCAGTTGATGCCATAGTCTGTGAATGATGGACCACTACATTCTCCCAAGAATTATGATTGTGAGGTTTTCAAAGGACTGCCGAGAAGTGAATGTAAACCAGCTGCTAGTGGAACCCATGTGAAGAAGTGGAATGAAGGCTGACCAGGATATGGGAGATTCAAACAGGAAATGGGGTGCTTATGTACTGAGAGCAGGGATTACCAGTGGATTCCCAGCCCTCATGCTGCTGTCAGAGACAGTTCCTCTCTCCCCTGGGGAGTCTTATGCTGCCTTGGAGT
The DNA here is from genome assembly GCA_011680675.1 of Gymnobelideus leadbeateri. Lineage (NCBI taxonomy): Eukaryota > Metazoa > Chordata > Mammalia > Diprotodontia > Petauridae > Gymnobelideus > Gymnobelideus leadbeateri. The sequence continues at coordinate 257,917 of WOXC01005802.1, read as the reverse complement.
TCATGCATCGTCAGATGTTAGAAAGGAAAACCCTCAGCATAGTAAGCAGACTCTCAGTGGAGTCTTTACTGGGAGACGTGATGAGTCACACAAAAGGCATGGATGGGTTTATGGTTAGCACCATTAAAAGGTGTGCCCACATCAGGAAGACTGAAGATCCATAAGATGTTGTTTAGTCATTTTTCATTGCTGTCTGACTCTTTGTGACTCCACTTGGGGTTTTCTTGGCAAAGATACTGGAGTGCTTTACCATTTCATTCTCTAGCTCATTTTACAAAGGAAACTGAGGCAAATAGGATTAAATGACTTGCATAGGGTCACACAGCTAGTAAGGGTCTGAGGCCAGATTTGAACTCAGGAAGATGAAGTCTTCTTGATCTCAGGCCCAGCACTGTCTACTGAGTCACCTAGACTCCCCATATCTATTTGTAGCAACACACAGAAAAGCTGTTAGGCACCATGGAGTTGCGGTGTATTAAAAGTATGTGATAGCTGAAGACAAGATGTTAAGTTGCACTCTACTCTACATGCTATGTGCAGTCCCTGGCATGTAGTAGATGCTTAACAAAAGTTTATTGATTTGCTGAGTGGTATTTTGGTCTTTAGAGTTCCCAGGTGTTCTTATGCCAGTCAGAAAGGTTTGGAGTTGATTTACTAGGGGGCCATTGTAGCTTTGTAAGCTAACACACTTCCCTTAGTCTGTCTTTCAGTGTCTTCATCTGTAAAATAAGGTTAGACTAGTTGATTTTCAAGGTCTAACATTCTATGAGTCTAATGTTTTTAATTTTAAAAGTATATGTACAGTTGAGCACTCTTAACTGCTCTACAGAGAAAGGCAAAAGTATTATCCTTGATCTCAAGAAGTTCATGTCCTAATGGAGGAGACAACATGTAAATCACTTTGTACATACAGGATTTATGCAGAGTAGGTGGAAGGTCATTTCAGAGGGAAGGCAAGTGCCTTGGGAAAGAGGGGGTCGGGGAAGGTAGGACTGGGAAAGGCTGCCTGCAGAGGTGGGATTTGCGCTTCATCTTGAAGGATGCCAGGGAAGCTAAGAGGCAGAAAATTCCAGGATGGGGAACAGTCAATACAAACAAACTCAGGTGTGTGTGAAGAATAACAAGCATTTCAGTGACTCTGGATCATAGAATGCATGGAGGGGAGTAAAGTGTAGGAAGATTGGAAAGAGAAGAAGGGTCCAGGTTGTAAAGGGCTTTAAATGCCAAACAAAGGATTTTATGTTTTGTCATGGAAGTAATAGGGAGCCTCTGAGGTTTATTTAGTGGGATGATATGGTCAGACCTTCATTTTAGAAAAATCCCTTTGGCAGTTCAGAGGAGGGATTGGGATGGGGAAAGATGGTTCAGAGAGGCCCATTAGAAGTCTGTTGTAGGAGTCCTTCTTGAACACCCCATGTACCCCTCAGTGCCCTATGACAAAGCTTGAGTCACCCTGCCCTAATCTTGCCTCTGGGCAATACATTTGAGATGATTTTATATGATTTGTTGCCTACTTGTTTTTTGGGAAGTTGTGTCTGTTTATTGCTTTGAGGGGGCAGCTAGGTGGCGCAGTGAGTAGAGCATTGGTCCTGGAGTCAGAAGGACCTGAGTTCGGATCCGACCTCAGACACTTGATGTACACACAAACAAACAAACAAAAAAAACCTAGCGGTGTGACCTTGGACAAGTTACTTAACCCCAGTTGCCCTCCAAAAAAAAAAAAAAAAGGAAATTTCTTTGGATTTTCTCTCTCATTAACAAGGCAAAACTTAGGACAAAGAAAATTAAAAGAAGTTTCTTAAAATATGTCAAGGGGGCACAATCTTGACTGGTCACTGCTGCATCTCTGATGTGGGGGCTTGCCAAGCCCTTTTCAGGGTACCTTTGCTGTTTACCTTCACCCAACTCTTACCTGTGGCTCCAAGAAGCTGTAGTATGAGCATTGGCCACACCCCAATAAACCATCTCATCAGATGAGCTAAACCAGGTTGAAAGTAACCAACAGGCCTCAAACGCATCAGTGAGTTAGGGGGAGTTCTACCCCAGGCACATGAAGACTTTCCTCAGCAGAATGTGTGTATAAGAACAATTTATTCCAGTAGCCATAAAGGGGGCTGAGCAAGTGCTGTGGAGTGCTTAGAGCTTGGTCAGGCGTCAAAGATGCCAAAGGCAGCTACTAGATCCTGAACAATCCCCAGTTGTCTTGACTTTTGTCTTACAGCTGAACTTTGATGACTCTGGAGGAGAGTGACTTGGTAAAGCCCTGCCTCACTTAAATACAATTCACTTCCAAATCAGGACATCACCTGTGATAGCACTGGTCCCCTTTGAAAATAAGGATGAGGGTGGCTAGTGAACAGAGCACCATGAATAGAGCACTGGCCCTGGAGTCAGGAGGACCTGAGTTCAACTCCATCCTCAGACACTTATTAGCTGTGTGACCTTGGGCAAGTCACTTAACCCCAATTGCCCTACCTTCCCCTCTCCAAAAAGACAATAAAAATAAAATGAAGGATGAACAACATTGCAATATTCCAGGTTATGAGGGACTATATTTGGGTAGAGAGAAGGGAACATATAAAAGAGATTCCGATAGGAATGAACATACTATTAACATCTATTAAGTGATTATTATATACAAGGCACAAGGAGTAAAAGTCAGGACACAGAACATGCTTATAATCTATTATAATAGATAATTATATTATATATGTAAATATATAATACATAATATAAATATATAATATTATAATAGATAATTATAGGGGCTAAGGGAAAGGTTGTGGGATTACCTTCTCTTTCTCTTTCTCTCTCTCTTTCTCTTTCTCTCTCTCCCTCTCACTGTCTCTCTGTTTCTCTCCTCCCCCTTCCCTCTTTCCCCTTCCCTCCTCCCTTCCTCCCTTTCTTTTTTGGGGAGGGGCAGCAAGGCAGTGTCACAGAAGGCTTCATGGAAGTATTGATCCCTGAAGGAACAGAGAGACTTCAGACAGAGATGTGATGAGGGGAGAAGCATGTATCCATTCCATCCAAGCATAAAGGACAGAGACAAGTGAAGGCAGGGTGAGAATGTGGATTGGACATGAGTACAATTGAAAGTTGTACAATTAGTAGTTGAAAGGATGTAGTGTGAGATAAGATTGGAGCCAGATTATGGAGAATTAATATTTCCATTTCTGATTTTGAACTATTTTCCCATTTGTTCATTCAAGTGATTTATCTCATTCCCTACCAATGAATAGACAGACTTTTTAGTCCTTTGTGACCTGTCTTTCTAGTTTATGTCCTCATTGTGACATTTAAAAAGTTTGAAAGATGTCATTTCTGGGTAATTAATCATTTTATTGATAATGCTAGCATTTTGTTAATAAAAGAGTCAGTGACGCTCACAAATGCCAAAGACCCCACATGCCCATACTCAAGGCTTATATGCCTTTGGAAGGTTGGGTATTCCTGGGGGTGTCAATTGCCTCTGATTGGTTAAAAAGGAATGAGAGAATGAATATTAATGAGAGGTGGGATTATTCCAATGAGGTTCTTGAGGTGCATGACACTGAGTACCCAGATTTTGGTCAAATAGACTTAGCCATTTCCATATCACCCATCTGACAAAAGGGAGAATCCACACTTTCCAAGACCTGTGTGAGTAAACACAACAAGCAGGAATCTGCCCATTTGCCTAAACTTAGAATTTCTTTACTGTCTCAGATTTCCTGGAAGGAGACTGTCTTTGAGCAAGATTTCCCACACTGATTGATTTCTGGATGAGGAAGCAAAAAAGGGGAAAAACCTTGGTCCTCAAACTATGCAGGTGTGATGTGAAAGCAATTTAATAATCCTTCCCCTGGCAAAAAAAATGTATTTGCTTTGGAAAGGGGAGCTATTGGGATGTTTTACGTTTCTGTATTTGTTCATGGATTCCTGTGAGCCCTTTGACTCATATGTACTTTCTGTGATGGGTGAAATAAAGGATGTTCCATACCTAATACCCACATTGTGCACTGAATGGCAGGGCAAGATTTGCGGACCCTGTGATTCACATTTTGGTAAACCTAGACACAAACTATACCTAAACTTCAGGAAACTCTGGGCTGTGGAAAAGAGTCAAAGAGAGAAACTGATTCCCTTTGGGTCCAGCCTACAAGACTGAACCCAGTTCATATAAACCAAGAGCCCTCAGATGGGGAATGGGGCTAGGACACAGGTCTTACATCATTTCATTTGATCCTTACAACCCACTGAGGTTGGTAGTGAAAATCTTATTCTCCCCATTTGACAGATGGGGAATCCAAGTCTCAGAAAGGTGATTAAGAAAATGAGAATCTAAGTGGTCCACAGTCACATGATTGATGGGGACTGCAATGCCAGTCTTTCAACACTTCTCACTACCAAACCTTCTAGGTCCGTTTCCTTTGGTCCTGGATTTTAAGTTTGACAATTTTAATTTTAAGTTGACAAATGTCAACTCAGGAAAGACTTTTCAAACACTAAGGTGTGGATGATGGATAATGGTTTATGCTATCTCTCCCAGGAGTATTTATGAAGTATATTTTAATTGAACAGAATACCTTTACTTAAAATAAATGGATCTCCAACAGTGTCATTTCAGGCATCTGAGATCATCTGGTGGAAAAGGTGATTGGTGGGGGAAGGAGGACTCTCTTGGGTGGGTCCTGTGCATATGGCTGACCTTACCTCAGAGTGTCTAAAAATCTTGTAAATCTAGAGAGGCTCCCCTAGGTATCTTCTATGAAGGTGATGAAAGGAATCCTTGGAAATGAATTAAGCCTCCAGGGCAGTATCCTGGAGGGAAATAATAAAAGAGCTCTTGATTGTGGAGCACTGAGAATTTCCTTGCATCAGTCCTTTGAGGTGGGTAGTACATATTTTAAGGATTTGGAACCAATGCCATACAGCTAATAAATGACAGAGTCTAGAAGTGAATCCAGGTGTTCTGACTCAGTTATGCCACCTTGACTTATAATTGGGAAGTGAAAAATCGAAAGATTCATCTGGGGATAGCAGCAGGGCAAGGTCATCACAGCATAAGGGTGTTTCCAGAGCCTCAGGAGGGGGGAATTGTCAGAGAAAACCCCCTGAGGAGCTGAGCTCCCAGTTATTCAATCTTGTCCTTGAAGCTTCCCTTATGGCGTCATTATCTGTTTCATTAGAACCAACTGATGGGTGGTGACACATGAAGGCTGGGAAATTGAAGTGGTAACCAACAAATTAATTCCTATGGAAGGACCCAGGGGGCAGCTAGGTGGTGCAGTGGATAAAGTTCCTGGAGTCAAGATGATTCACCTTCCTAAGTACAAATCCAGCTTCAGATACTTATGAGCTGTGTGACCCTGGGCAAGTTACTTTATCCAGTTTGCTGTAGTTTCCTCATCTGTAAAATTAGCTGGAGAAGGAAATGGCAAGCCACTGTAGTATCTTTGCCAAGGAAACCCTAAATAGGGTAAAAAAGAGTGGGACTTGACTGAAAAATGACGAATGAGGACCCAGGACCAAAAGCAGTGGGCTATGGAACATACAATCCATTCCTCCCACTTCATCCTGGTGATTGGATAAGGGTGAACTCACTACTGTACCTTCTAGAAATGTTGCTATTGACAATGATTGCTCTCTACATATAATGTCTCATAACTCATACGCCAATCCTGGCTTCTCCCCTATGATGTGAACAAGTCAATTTAGTTCAACTAATAATTAGTATCTACTACATACATAATGGTATACTCAATGCTGGGAGAGCTACTATGTTTATATATAGTAATGAACTGCCCTTATGTAATGTAATTGGGAAATATTTAACAAAATAAACAAAAATACAACAGAACATAGATAATGCTAATATGTGGTTCTCTAAGCCAATATATGACCCATAGGGATCCTTATGTATGTCTTGGTGGTTCTCATTACTATTTGTGTTTGACATCACTGGCTTAGACCAGTCCTGTCATTTTGCAGGTGAGGAAATAGAAATGCAGAGGATGTTATGTAGGGAACAAGTGGCAGCTGGGATTCAAACCCAGGTCCTCTGGGCTCTAGACACCTCTAGGCTCTTTCCATCATAGCTTTCCTTCTTTCCCCACTTCTGTTCTATTCACATCTTTATTAATAACAATAGCTAGCATTTATATAACACTTTGGGGGGCACTTTTTTGGAGTCAGGAGGGCTCATCTTCCTGCATTCAATTATGGCCTCAGACACTTACTAGTTATGTGATCTTGGGAAAGTCACTTAACCCTGTTTTTCTCAGTTTTCTCTTCTGTAAAATGAACTGAAGAAGGAAATGGCAAACCACTCTAGTATCTTTGCCAAGGAAACCCCAGATGGGGTCAAAAAGAGTTGGACTTGACTGAAAAAAGATTGAATGACAGTAATCTATAATAAGTGTTCTTTATTTTTATTTATTTATTATTTTATTATTATCATAAATATATAATATAATTATATGTGAAATATTGTAAATATATTATTATATTTATTATTTTATAACAACAGTTCTTTGCACATAGTAAGTGCTTAATAAATGTTTCATTCATTAAAAAAAAAATCCCTTTTTGTCTGACTTTGCCCAGAACTCCTTCCTTAGCCTTTCTCCTCTCTCTTTCTCCATTATCTGATCTACTTTCAATGGCTCTAATGAGAACCTCAGTGCTGAGGAATCATGATTCTATACCTCCAGGCAACCTTTTGCTTCCAGTCCTGTCCTTCCAGCTGCCTGCTAGATGCCACTACCTCCATGTCTCCTGTGCCAGTGGAGCTGAGGGTTCCTTTGTAAGGCACTGGGAATAGGAAAAAATGAGTCAGATATTGAAGCCCCGAATGTGTCCCTGAGTGGAGTCATGATAGCCAGAGAGAATTTTTGGGAAGTCTCTCAAATTGTACTTTGGCCTTCTTGTCAGGGATGCTCGGATGTGATGGTTAGGTTAGGTTACGTTTCAGATTAGTATTCCTAAGCCTGCCTGCTTCTCTACCTACCTTTCTAGTTTCCCTTACTGGTGCCTCCCAGGCTTGAAAGCTCAGTGATATGTTGAACTCCTCATCCTCCCATAGCTTCCACATTCAATAAACCATCAATTGGTATTGATTGTATCAGAATTAAATTAAACATTTATTAACTCTCCTCTATCTGCAAAGTGTTTGCTAATGTTAGTTCCTTTACTTGTATGCTAGAATTTAAGAATATATAGAAGAAAGGCAGTCTATACCCCACTCCCCCACTCACCAGGATCTTAGTCTAGTAGCAAGACATGTACACAAATAATTACGATATAGATTAGTGAATGATATGGTATTGGAGAGGTCATACAGAGAGTAACGAGAGACTAAGGGAGGGAAAAACCGTTCTAGCTAGGAGGAATTAGAGGACACTTCATGGAAGAAGTGACATTTGAACTGGGCCTTATTTAGGTAAGCAGAAATGGAGGTTAGAAGAAGGTAGGCAGGGGAAGAAGCGTATTTCACTAATTATTTAGTATTCTCCTTTCTACTCCCACCAGCACATGAGCTCAAACACTCATTACCTCTTACGTACTGAGGCTGTTCCCAACATGATTCATTGTGGATGTTATTTTGCAGCTTGAAAGGAGGCAAAAGATAAAGGTTAGCCTCTTCTCCCCACAACGCTTTTCTAAGGGTGATTTTATTTCCTGCCAGGAAGGGAAGTGGAAGGTTGGGGCCAGAAACTTGGCCATTTTGGTCTCCTTAGAGAGAGAAGGTTCTAAGCTTGAATTCTATCTGTTCCTGTAAGTATTGTTAGTCTTGGGGAGGTAGTTTTTCAGGTTCTAGCTAAACTTCTGATTGCTAGTCACTGATGGGGAAAGGAGGACCCCAGGCTCTATTACATCCAAGGCTTGACCCCTTTCCTATCAGATATCAGTTCTATGAAAAATAACAAAGAAACCCATTTATCTGAGTAGTAGCAAAACAGAAATCAGAGAAAGTGCAAAGGAGAACATATGTCAGACAATGCAAGGGTGATGGAGGTTTCTTTCTGGGACAAAAGTGACTCCACTGAACCAGGAAGGAGAGGCCCAGATCCTACCCAAGGTGAAAATCCCTGAAGGCTCTAGTGCAGCAAGCAGGAACAGGGAGGTGATGGAGATTGTCAACTCCTTCCCAGAGTCTCATCCTTCTTCTAGCAAATTGAAGTGATACTGCTTTTGTCTATCTTCTCTCTCTCTCTTTTTTTTTTTTTTTTGGAGGGCAATTGGGGTTAAGCAACTTGCCCAAGGTCACACAGCTAGGTTTTTGTTTGTGTGTGCATTAAGTGTCTGAGGTCGGATCTGAACTCAGGTCCTTTTGACTCCAGGGCCAATGCTCTACTCACTGCGCCACCTAGCCGCCCCCTATCTTCTCTCTTGAAGCAGGAAGCTAGAAGTATCTGAAGCAATAGTTGAGTCTGAAAGGGAAGGGAATAAGCATTTATATAGTACTTACTATGGGCCTGAATCCACAAATGCTAAGAAACTTGATGATAAGATACTAAAGAGACTCCCTTCTCTTCAGCTCACACAAGCATGGGGCATTGATCACCAATGAGGAGAAAGTCCCATATTGATAGGCTTTGCATTTTGGGTTACATTTACACATAGGGCAGGCAGCCTGTGCAAAGCCATGGAGATGGGAGATGGAATGTTTTGTGAAGGGAGGAGCTAGGAGGCTGGTTGGACTGGAATGGAGAGTACATAAAAAAAGAGGGTTGTGAAATGGGCACTCTATGGAGGAGAGCTTTAAATGCCAGGATTAGGATTTTGTATCTTATTCTAGAAGCTGTTGAAGATTTTTAAGAAGAGTGACATGGTTAAAGCTGGGCTTTAGAAATATCAGTTTGGCTGCTGTGTGGAGGATAAATTAGAGAGGAGAGGGACTGGCAGAGGGGAAGACCAATTAGGAGGCTACTTCAGTATTCTGGGCAAAACGCTGTGAGGGTTTGAACTAGGCTAGAAGAGAACATATAGATTCAGGAGGTGTTGTGGATGTAGAATTGACAACACGTGGCAGCTGATTGGAGGGGTGATGTAGTGGGAAGAAAAAACCAAAGATGACTCTGAGTTCTGAATGTGGGAGATGAACAGAATGGTGGAGACTACTGCAGGAAAGGGCAAATTTGGAGGAGGTGAGTGTGTGTGTGTGTGTGTGTGTGTGTGTGTGTGTGTGTGTGTGTGTGTAAAATAGGGATATCATTCTTAATATGTTGAATCTGGACTTCCTCTTCACCTCCTCACCGGCACTAACCTTGGTGATGTGTGCCTCCTCCCTGATGCCAGCTCCCCTGAGTGGTAAGTTCCTAGTCCAGACTAGTATTTCCAGAGAGGCCTCTCATCGTTGAGTTTTTCTCTAAACTTCTCTCTACCTCCCCTCCATCAGTGTTGCCCCTTAGCATGTATTCTCCTTTCTACTTTCTAGCTTCCCTTTATGTGTTGTCCTCTTCTGTGTTCCCTGTAGGGCTCTATCTTGTTTGCTTGTATTATTATTCTCAACATTTAGCAGTGATAAATAAATGCTGGCTCTCTCTCCCTCCTCTCTCCTCTTCTCCTCCTTCTCTCCCCATTTCCCTTCCCTTTCTCCCTCCTGCTTCCTCTCTACCCCCCTTTCTTTCTTCCCCTCCCCCTCCCTCTCTTTCCCCCTCTCTGTAATGTTAATGGCATGTAAGATCTTCCTCACTCATTAATAGGCCTCATTAAGGGAAGTTTGCTTGGGGTGGGGTGGGGGGGGGGGCTTTCACACCTTTTGCTAATTTGTAATTAGGAACACACAGACATACACACACTCTGAGTTGGTATTTTGCTTTGGGGACTTGCATATGAGAAGGATCTTGTGATTACCTGGTCAAGATTCTGAGTGGTCCTATGTTCAGAGTTCCCCAACTGCTCAGATATAAAGGCTCTCTCATTCTAGGGAGGTACATAAATTATATAGCAATATTGCTTTGATTGAGGCAGTCAGAGCCCTGTCTGTTGGTCTTTGTTTCTCTGCTTGTATTTTCTCTGAAGTTCAGGGTGCTGACTTTTCCCCTGAACTAGTGAATGTAATTTAAAAAGATTGTTGATCCCTTAAACAGCTACCTTTCTTAGTAAAGCAGGTCTAAGAACCTGTGCTAGCAGCCATCCTGGGTATGCCAGTGTGGTTACTGCTATACTTTCCCTCCTTCTCTCCCTCTCTCCCTCCCTCTCCCCATTAAATTAAACATATCTGGCAAGCAGCATAAAATGTACATATATAATATGTATGTATATATGGTGGTTCAGTGGATAGAGCTGTGGGCCTGGAGTCAAAAAGCTCTGAATGAAAATCTGGCCTCAGATTTACTAGTTGTGTGACCCTAGGCAAGTCACTTAACCTCTGTTTGCCTTAATTCATTGGAGAAGGAAATCACAAACCACTGTAATATCTTTGACAGAAAACCCCATGGACAATATGGTCTACAGGGTCACAAAGAGTTGGACATGACTGAATGACTGAACAAATATATTTTATATACATGTATGTAATATATGTGTGTCTGTGTCTATGTCTATATCTACACACATTCCCTCAGCCAGGTCACTCTAAAAGGTGGTAGATACTCAGGCTAAGATTTCCTTTGCTCTTTGAATTATTCTTTTTGTCCCTCAGTTCAACTCTCACTTAACTTTTGGTCAGAAATTTGTTTGATGTTTCCTTCCTGGCAGAAGCAGGTGTTCCTGGGAGGTTCTATTGCCTTAAAGGGAAGGGAAAAAGAGCCTAGTGAAAGTGTCATGAAGAAATTTGTGCCAGTAAGCCCCCATAACCATCTTCCATTCTATACAGATTAAATGAGAGTGAAGAACAAGGCATATCTCTGTCCCTCCTGACTCATTGCTTCAGGGCATACAAGAGAAGTGTCTAAAACTTGAGAGAGCCACTAGGGTGCAGGGTCTTCTGGGGAGAGCCAGGTTTCTGTCAGACCAAGAAGCTGGCAGGAGTGTAAAGAGATCTGGGCTAAAAGGGAACTTATTAACAATAAAGTATTACCATTGAATGGTAAGACAGAGGAGGAATGGGCCTTTGGAAGAACAGGATAGAGATGAGAATAAAGGGAGGGCTAGAAGCAGTTGAGGACATTGGCATCAGCCATGTGTCTAGATAAAAGTAATGGGAGAGCTGGAGCTGATAAATGCCTTCTTTCCCCACCATGGGAAATGATGGGTTAATAAGAACTCCCACCATCTAGGCTCCTGGGATAAATAAAATCAGGGCTACCTTTCTGACTTCCTTTTGCTCCCAGAGATCCAGAATGTTTTAGAGTTCTGAAACCTTAGGAAGAATAAGGCAGTGAGCACATCCCTGGGGGATGTGTTGAATTTGGGCTCTATACCCTGCCTTGGCATCTCTTCCTTTTAGCAGCACAGATAACTGAGAGCTGGCTGTAGTTCTTAAAACTGAGAACTTGTGCTCAAGGAGTTTGTTCTCCCCTGTTTCTAGATGTACTTCTCAGAAATCCACAGGGCTTCAGAAGCACATATGAAACACCAACTTACTGTGTGCTAAGTGCTCTGCAAATGTTATCTCACTTGATTCTTATAACAACTTTGGGAGGCAGGTTCTATTGTTATTCCCATTTGATGGCCAAAGAAACTGAGGCACACAGATGTTAAGTGATCTGCCTAGAGTTATACAGCTAGTGAGTGTTCAAGGGCAGATCTGACCTCAGGTCTTCCTGACTCTAGGTCTGGAGCTCTCTCCACTCTACCACCTTAGCTCTAGGGGCCTGAATTTTCTGAAATGTTACTCTCTTCATGAATCCTCTAGTCACGTTCACTGCCCTCTCCATTCCAACCTCCTGCCTTGAATTGACCACTAGTGGGGCAGGAGAGGAAAGGAGGTGGAAAGGTCAAGCCTCAAGTCCACAACCAAGTGGAAGGACAGCACTTCATTGTTTAGAGATTAGAAGCCACCTACTATTTCTATCTCCATGCTCTCACTGGTACTTGGCTCATGTGGGAGTCATCCAGGGTCTCAGAGCTGAGGTTTCCTATAGGAAGAGGAAACAGCTGACTCCAGATTCCCTAAGTCTTGATGAAAGTGTTGGGGTTAGAGCATTTACTTGAGGAACCTGTAGTGTTGCTGGTTGTGCTCCTCTCCTTATTTACAGGCCCATTTAATACCTTCTAACTTCAGCCCCTGCCTGGAGTAAAGCCCCACCCACCCATCCCTGGTCTCTGCACGGACTCTTCCTTCACATTTATCTCATTCTCCCTTGTATCATTTACCTTCAACAGAATATATTCCCCATTAGACTGTAACCTGTTGAGAGTAATATCTATCATCTTTTCCCTCTATCTTCCCATCTCTATCTCTCCATATCCTTTTCTATCCCTATCTGGTCAAAGCATCCCCATCCCCATCCCCATTCCCATATCTATATCTATCTATATATTTTTGCAGGCTCAGTTCCCTCCTCCTAGTTTTACTTAGCCCTAGGATCTTATCACTATGTCCTCCTGCCCTCCTTCTCTTCCTCCTGGGAGTTGGTAGTCAGTTCTTGCCCATGCCAGAGGTTAGAGGGCTAGACACTATTAGTAATAGTCTATCCCCTTGCCAAGCATGACTGTACCTTACTTAGAAAGATTGCCCTGGGGGCCTATGCCATGCTTTTAACAGGTGATGCTTGCAGCATTTCTCTTACTCATAGAGAAGATCCCTGGGGTCTCTCCCCCAGTTTCCTTGAATCAGCCCTCCCCCAACAAAATTTTCAATGGTCACTACAATTCTTAGTTAAAACAGGATCCAGGGAAAGTGCTATTAAAATTTTCTCCAATGTTATTTAAATTAAAAAAGTCCTATTATGCATTTAACAACTGTCAACAATAGAATGTCAATGTTCAAAGAGGAATAAGAAAGAAGGCCACAGAAACTTTTGTTACTTAGTTTTTTTAAGTCAAAGTTGGTCTATGCTTTGACCAGAGTGTTCAAGTTTTTAAAGAAAAATTCTTAAGTAACAGAGAAGACCTGGGAGATGTTCCTCTGAGGGAGTAATGGGACTTGGGAGAGATGAAAGGAAGTCCAGCCTAGAGGGTTGGACCCTAACTAACTCAAAGTGTGATTCACTCTGGGCAAGTCACTTTTCTCTGACCCTTAGTGTTCTTATCTGTAAATGAATTTTTTTACTAAATTTAAAAAATATTTAAATTCATTAAATTATTTTTATTAAAACCATATCTATTCAACTCCTGTTTTATATAAAGTGCTATATGAAGCATTGGGGATACATATAAAAACAGCAAGACGATCCTTGTTCTTGAGATAGTCACATTTTAACAGAGGAAAACAACACATGATAGGAGCTTTCATCTCTAAGTCCCCATGGTACTTAGGGCAGTGAAAAAACACATGGCAATTCTTCTTCCTTAATGTCATTTCTATGAATAAAAACCCTTTCTAATATTGAACCATTTGATGGTGTAAAGGACCTTGGTCCTAAGAACTTCCTTTTGTTTTTTGCTGCTTTTCACAGGGGGTAAGGTAGGGCAATTGGGGTTAAGTGACTTGCCCAAGGTCACAAGACTAGTAAGTGTTGTGTCTGAAACCAGATTTGAACACAGGTCCTCCTGACTCCAGGGCTGGTGCTCTATTCACTGTGCCACCTGGCAGCCCTAAGAACTTCCTTTTTGGGATCTTCAAAAGCTGTGGAGACTGAGGAGGTGAGGGCTACAACATCTGTAGAGGCCAAAGGTCCAATCTGCATTACAGTTGCTCCCCTAAAGTGATGGCTGGAGGTGCTAGGCAGCAGGAAAGTCTGGTGCTCTAGGGGATGCTGATATTCTCAGGGCTCTTGAGCACAGGGTCCTGGGCTATCTCCACTCCTGATGGAGGTGGTAATCAAGATGGTGAAGTCTGACTTGTGTGAGATATGCTGCTTCCTATCTGTCCCTCAGGATGCCTTGCTGCTTGAGTTAAGCTGGCTTGCCAGGCTTGTTGGTTTGTGATCAGTTGATGGTTGGTATTGGTCCTATCAGTGATAGGGTTGCCCCCTAGATGATAGCTTTGTGGGTCAGGATAGGAAAGGGATTAGCAGTTTGGAGGGGGCACTGCTTTTCCTTAGAAAGTCTTTTCTAGCTCTAAAATTATGATTGTTCAGCCCATAGCTTACCCTCCCCATTCCCTTGACCCTAGACACCTGAATTTTCTGAAATGACAAAGTGTGGTTCAGTGAGGAGCTTTAGGAGACCTGTGTGTGAACAGATTTAAAAGCTGGGCTAATATTGCTGAAATATTAGCAGAGTTAAAAGAAGTTTAGAGTAACTTATTGTATTTTTGTTTCTCTTCTCCTAGGCTGTAGGGAGAGCCCCGAGACCTCTTTATATCTTGGACTAAAGATCCCTTCTATCTGCCTGTCTGTCTCTTTCTACTTGGGAGCAGAGAGCCTTGTTGGAGTTTTTCTTATGGCTGCTTGTCTGATCTGAGTGGGGCTTGGGGTATTACAGAGGGGCTGGGAATAGGGGAGGGGCTCCATACTAGCTGAGGGCTAGGCTGTCCCTGTGGAGGCTGAGCTTTAAGTATTATCCTTGGGCGGCTAATTCAAGGTGCCTCTGCAACTGGATTCCCAGCTAACCCCTCCCTGGGATGAAACCACTGCTCTCCTATTCAAGGATAATAGCATTACTAAGAACTGGGAACGTGAAAGAGCTTATGGGGTCAGGGTCAGAGTGTTAGCCCTAGGGTGGGGAGGGCTACTGCACTAAGAATCCAGAGGTCCCCTATCCATTCATCCTTTATCCATTCCATTCCCCTCAACATACTTCACCAAGAGCAATCAATCAGTCACTAAGCATTTTTATATGTGTACCTCAAAATGTGCATATCTCACCAAGGAGATACAGTGATAGGCAAACCAGGTAGAAGTAAAGATTAGGGGTTTTACCCCCCAGGATATCTAACCAAGACTTCCTCTGATACTTGGGTTTTCCCCTCTTAGAGTTCCCAGGATTTTCCATCCACCTGACTTTCCCTTCACTTTCCACAGGAGTCTCCCCTCTCCTAGACCTTCCCAGGCTTCCCTGTTCCCCACGACGGATGCCTTCCCGAACAGTAACCAGAGAGGCCTCTTCCTCGAAGCACAGTGGACTGCACCTCAAGGTGTCTCCCCCTCTGTCCCCTGGCCAATTGAGACTAAGCAACAGAACTCCTGAGCAACATGATGGCCATGGTGGGAATCCCACCAGCAGCTCTGTGAGTATTTGCTTAGAGATGGGGGAGAACTGCAGGCTCTCAACTCTCCAGTGGGGAGGGAGAGAGAACAGAAGGATAGTCTTGGGCCCCCTCCCTTCACCTGCAGGGGGATCACTTAGCTAGTGGGCCTGGGATAAAGGACCCAAGGAGAGCTCTCTCCCTCCTGAAAGATGCTGCTATTTCAGCCCAGATATTTTGGGACCATCATTTTTTTCTACCTGTCCTATTGTTTTCCTTTGGGCAGGTGCATTCTTCTAAAAGGACAATGAAGAAGGAGGAGGAAGAGGGGACAGAAATTGAGAGAGGCCAAGCAAGTGATCCTACTTTTGGGGCTTTAGCCCCTCTATTCCCTTTTCCTGTGTTGAAGATGGCAGGATATTTTCCTTCTTTTTTTTTTTTTTAAACAGTGGTGCCTCTATGGCTCTCTCCTACCTCTCCCCTGTGCTCAGAGCTTCATCTGGTTGCCCAGGTGACCTCTCAGGTGACTGCCGAGGCAGCTGGGTACCAAGCCCACAATAGTAAACAGGGAAACACCCAAAGGCAGGGAGGCGGGTCTCTCTTCTGCATCCACCTTCCTCCTCCTTTCTGAACCTTCCCACAACAAGGGGGCGGGTTAGAGGAACAGGTGTCAGTTCTGAAGACCAGGGTCTTCACTATTAGCAAGCAGAGGAGGATGGTGTGGGGTTGTAAGGATCACAGTGGGAAGTAAACACGTGTGGGTTGGGGGGAGGGGCACAGAGGAGTAGGCCAGATAGGGGTAGCAATTGATTTTTGCTCAAATGGATCCAGAGAATCTGCCTGTGAGTATACTGTGCACGTATAATGTATGTGGCAAAGGGATCTGTGTATACACTCAGATGTGTGTAAAAGTTGATGTGTAGACTGATATAGGGATATGTGTATGCATCCAAGAGTGGGTGTTTGCAGGATGTCTGTTATGACTGAAATATGCATCCTCCTTTCTGTCTGGTTCTTAGACCCCTTCAAAGCTCAGATTAAACAGTCTTCTACATGAGACCCTACCTGATCTCCATGGTTGCTAGTATGCCTCCTACAAAATGACCTGATATTTATGTGATATGTATTTGTAGGTGTATTGATATATATACATATGAATTTTATATTATATATGCATAATTATGTTGACTGTACTGATATATTTATATATTGTCTTCTCTTATTGTAAGCTCCTAGGTTTCATTTTTGGCTTTCTATTACTTGTGGCCTTGTTGCCTAGCATATTTTAAAGTATCGATTGAATGAATGACTGGCATGTGTGTGTGTGTGTGCGCTTATATACAGGGTATGTATATGGAGTAGTCTGGAGTAGGCCAGTATGGGGTAGGGATGGGAAGTACATAATGGGATTAAATCAGTCTTGAATTTCCTCTTGGTATCTTGGGCACCTGATTTCTGCACAAGGGACTCTCTTTGGGCATACCCTCTGTGTCCTAGACAGCATTTAGCTGTCTCTGTATTCAGGACCCCTGTTCTGATTTTCACTCCTCACTCACCTCTCCCTGTTTTCTTATTCTGACTCTTGCCAGGTTATCAACAATTTCCTGGATCCCAATGACCCAACGTCCGAGGCCCGCCAGAGCCGGATGCACTTCCATGACAATCAAAGGAAGGTGGATTACGTCCTTGTCTATCATTACCGGAATCGAGGAGTCCACCCAGTCCAAAGCTCCCATAGTCGTTCCGGGGCTTCCCTGGCTGTCATCTCCAATGGGGAAATGGGCAAGGAGCCCAATGCTTCTAGTCAGGGAGACCTGATGATTGAAATGGGACCCCATGATGCCTTGGAGGAGGAAAGGAAGGAGCAGAGGGAGGAGTTTGAGTACAACCTTATAGAAGCTGGGCTGGAGCTGGAGAAGGACTTAGAGGTAAGGTTGGGGAAGGAGGCAGTTTGTGGGTAGGCAGGCATAAATATTTATGAATGCTTAATATGTAGCAGGCATTGTTCTAAGGACTGGGGATAGAAATACAAGCAAAGAGAATCCTTGCCCTTAAGGAGCATAGGCTCTAATGGGGAAGGACAACTTGAAAATTGGGGGAGGGAGGAAAGGTACCCCCGGGGGCATGGTACCAAAGTCCAGAGCGTCCGAAGCAATGCTGGGAGGGGAGTGAAGGATGACCTACCTGCACCCTTCATTGATAGGAGGTAGATAGCTCATCACTAATTTGACAGCATTCTGTGAATTTGTTCTCTTTGTATTCTATTGTCCTCAGTACAAATTCATTTTAATTTAATTCAGTAAGCATCTATTAAGTTCCTACTATGTATAAGAGGCTGTGCTAGGCTAGAAAAAAATTAGACACAGACCTTTTCCTCAAGGAGTTTCTAGTCTAATGGGGAAGTCATATACATATACTAATAACCATGATGAAAGCAAACTATGACAAGTAACAAAGTAGAGATCTAAAGTGCTGGGAAAAATTTGAGAAAGGAGATCATTTTCAATTGGAGCAGTCAAGGACAATTCCATGGAGGAAAAATGGCACCTGACAGTACAGGGTAGCAGATAAAATGCTGGACCTGAAGTCAGGAAGGCTGGCCTTCAAATCCTCAGCAAATCGCTTAACCTCTCATCCTTGATTTTCTTATGTGTAACATGGGGACAAATCATAGCACTTAATTTACAGCATTGCTGTGAGGAATAAATGAGATCATATGGACAGCACTCTGCAAACCTTAAAGCACTATTACAATATTTGCTATTACCATGATGGAGTCCTGAAAGAAGAGAGACATTTTTAAAAGGTAGAATAAATGATTGAAAAAAACCAACAACCCATTTATTAAGCACCAGCTGTATGTCAGGTTCTGGGCTAGGTGCTGCGAATTCAAATACAGAAGTGAGATAGTCCCTGTCCTCAAGGAGCTTAGATTTCTTATAGTGGAATAGAACAGATTTAAGGGAGTTTTAGTATGTAGAATGGCAGGGATTGTGAGTGGGCAGTCTTCCGTCATGTTTTTTTCCTTAGTAATAATGGCAGGATTGACTTGATTCCTTTTCCTGTAAAGATTGAAGGGGGTAGGAGTGGAGAAGGAGGGAGAAGGCAACACTCATGGTGGCTATTCCCGGAGATGCAGAGGAGTCGGTTTCAGACATGGGAGATGCCACGATTTAGGCAGCATGGTGCAGTCCAATGAGCCCTGAGTTTTGAGCCATAGACCCTTACTTTAAGCCCTAGCTCTTCTCATCAGCTCTGTGATCTTGAGCAGGTAATGGAATTCTGCTCCCTTATCTGTCAAATGAAGGGGACACAGATGCAGACCCCGCCCTCTAGTCTAAGGGGGAAATGCTATCCCTATGCTAATAACTGTGATAAAGTCAGACTATGATAAAAGTATTAATGGAGAGATTTGAAGTGCTAGGAGCACCTGGAGAAAAAAAGAGATCATTGTAGCTGGAGCAGTCATGGAAGAGTCTATGCAGAAAGTGGCACCTTAGAGACAGTACTATGTGTTAGATTAGATCTGAAGTTTCCTCCAGCTTTAAATCCTTTGAGAAAGTCAGGAACAGGAGAAAGCAAATAGTTCTATTTCATCGAAAGGCAGAGATGTACAGAGGGCAGTGGGTCTTTGGGTGTATGACCTGAGTCTATGACTTATTAATTGTGTAGCTTTGGGGAAAGAGTTTCCCCTCTCTTGGCCCCAGTCTCTTTGTCTACAAAACAGAGATTATATTTATGCATATTAATATTTACACATAGGAATATTTTACATTTATCAGAGGTCATCAGGGAGGATGAAATGACAGTATCTATAGTATATATCATAAAGACTTCAAAGAGATGTCATTTTTGGTGGGTGAGAGAGAGAACTAAGCATTACCTGAGATTTCCAGCCTTTATGCTGCAATTGACCTGGTGAGAGACAAGAAGAGAGGTTAAGTAAGGGAGAAAAGATTGTGAATTTGTTGGACTCAAAATAGTCCCATCTCCCCTTCTATTCATTCCTGAATCTTACAGAATTAGCAACTTAATCCCTGCTTTATTCTGATTGCTGTTGAACTACCTTCACCCAACTCTTTACCTGTGGCTCCAAGAAGCTGTAGCATGCACAGTGGCCACTTGGCAGATGGGCTAAACCAGGTTTAATGTAACTGACAGGCCTCAAACACATTAATGAGTTAGGGGGACGTCTACCCCAAGCATATGAGGCCATGGGCTGGTGAGAACAATTTGTTCCAATGACCATGAGGTGGGCTAAAGTAGGCACCAGGAAGCGTATTGAAGTACTAAGGCCACGGAGCGCTTAGAGCCACGTTCTGAACCATCACCAGTCATCCTGACTTTTGTCCTGCCACTGGACTTTGATGGCTCTGGAAGAGAGAGTGAGGCTGACTACTTTGTGCAATTCTGCCTCACTTAAATCCAAATCCAAATCACCCTGTGATTTCATTGATCCTCTTCAAAACAAAGGGACAGAATTACAGCTATGTGCCAGGTGCCCTGCTAAGCACTTTACAAATATTACCTCATCTGATTCTATAACAACCCTATGAAGTAGGTGCTGTTGTCCCATTTTTCAGTTGAGAAAACTGAAACAAGCAGAAGTTACCTGTTTGCCTAGAGTCATGTAGCTAGTAAGTATTTGAGGCTAGATTTGAACTCAAGTGTTCTTTACTCCAGGCCCAGTGTTCTCTCTATCAAGCCACCGGGCCGCCTCAACACTTTCCCCACAAGTACATACCGAGTCTAGGGGGAAGTGGGCTCAGGTTTTGAGAGCATGTGTGGCAAAGAGGTGACCCCCCACAGACCCTGGTCATAGAAGTTCTTTTTTCTGATTCAGAAGTTTCACTTTCTCCAGTTCTCTATAAGCACAATGGATCTGCATCCATCTTTCCTTGGGTCCTGATACTCACAGGTACCTGTTCCATCTCTGGAACCCTGCAGGGAATATGGGAAACCCAACATCCTCTGGGCTCTCTGGCCAAAGGAGGAGCTGGGAGGAAACAAGTCCAAAGTCAAGGCCCCTCCTTTCTCCCAAGTTGTTTCCTCCTCAGGAATATGTTGGAAAGCCTTACTTATTCCATTTTCTAAAATTTCTTTTTTCTGGCTAACTTGATGATTTCTTTTCTTTTCTTCTTTTTTTTTTTTGGAGCGGGGAGGGCAGGGCAATTAGGATTAAGTGATTTGCCCAAGGTCACATGGCTAGTAAGTATTAAGTGTCTGAGGCCAGATTTGAACTCAGGTCCTCTTGACTCCAGGGTCAGTGCTCTATTTGCTGTGCCACCTACCTGCCCCTTGATGAATTTTTTAATAGAATCTAGAGGATGTAAAGAAACCTCCTCAGTCAAATGTAATAGACTTCTTATTTGACATTATTTCACTTCATTAAATGACTTTCAAAGACTTTCTGCATTTAATCTTACTTAAGTCCCACGATTGACTGACTGAGCTGTATTCTTACCTAGTTAAGATAGCAAGGCTAAATCAGGTGAGGTGGTTTTGACCCTGCCCTTATACATTTTACTTGGCAGACAGAATTTTATAGAATTTTAGAAATGAACAGGACATTACAGGCCATCTAATCTAACCTGTACCTAGTAAGAATCTGACAAGTGATCAGTCAGCCTTTGCTAGGCTCCCAGTAAGGGCAAGTCTTCCTTTCTTCTGAGGCATCCCTTTTCACTCTTCGAGGTCACTGATCATTATGAAGTTTTGACATGAAGCTGGATTCTTATTCTTCATTGGGTCTTTGGGGAATTTAATTCTTGTAATTCCCCAGGAGGGCAACTTCCATCAATCAATCAATGAATCAATATTTATTGTAGTAATCAGCTTATTTTTGTTCATTGTTTTGTAGTTGTGCCTAACTCTGTGACCCCATTTGGGGTTTCTTGGCAAAGATACTGGAGTGGTCTGCCACTTAGTTCTCTAGTTCATTTTACAGATGAGGAAACCGAGGCAAATGAGGTTAAGTGACTTGCCCAAGGTCACACAGCTATTAAGTGTCTGAGGCCAGATTTATACTTGTGAAGATGAATCTTCTCGACTCTAGGCACAATGCTTTATCCACTGGACAACCTAGCTGTAATCACTAATACCCTGATATTTGCAAGGTACTGTGCTAGGTTCTGAGGATACTAAGACAGAAATGAAATAGTTCCTACCCTCAAAGAACTTGTATTGTTTCAAGGTAACAACATGTACACATATAAATATATATAAAATGAATTTGGGGTAATTTTTTTAGAGGCACTAGTAGCTATGAGAATCACGGAAGACCTCAAGAAGGAGGGGGCATTTGAATGAAGGAATACATGAAAAGCACTCATTAAATATTTACAATTGGCAAACACTGTATTAAACACTTAGGAATGCAAATACAAAAGCAAAGGCAGTCACTGCCCTTGAGAAGCTTACTTTTTTGTTTTTGTCTAATTTAAAATGTTTACTGACCCTCAAAAAAAACCCCTCAAATGATAATGCAATGTCCTTATTCATGTAAATGTGATCAATGATTAGTTACTTTTAATAAAGTCTTACATGTATTAAGAAACTTATATTCTAATGGGGGAGACAGAAAAGTGGATGATAGCTTGGGAGAGATATCTTGGTCAGGAAAATTACAGGGAGGATGAGGGGGTGAGAGGAAGCAAATTGACATGCATGCACACATATATGTCTCCATGTATATATACACGTGTACAGACATGTTATGTATGTATATATGTACACAATACAATATAGGTCTATGATGTGTGTTTATTCACACATATACACATACATAAATATATAAATATTTTTCAGGAACATGAGCAGAGCAAATTTGATCATGATTCATGGTTCCAAAACAAGGGTAGGGAGAAGAGGGAAGGAAAGATTACTAGATGGGACATTATGTAGAGAAGACAATAAGGTGGGTAGTTTGGACAAACCAAAGAACTTATGAAGGGGAGTAATATATAAGAAAACTAGAAAGGTAGGTTGGAACCAGGTTGTGACTGTTGGGTCACACTTGAGGACCTAGAGGGCCACATGTGACCTTGAGGCCACAGGTTTCTTACCCCTGGTCCAAGCTTTAGTTCACTGGGTAAATAAAATTGTGAAGATTGTCCCTTGTCCCTTTAAATGGAGACCTTTTTCACTTGCATAAAACCAGGGGTGCATCTCTAGAGCTGATTGTCAAATGTTCTGTGTGAGCCTTTATATTTCAGAAATTGCCACTTATTACAAATCAGGTCTTGATTCTTTTTGTTTTGTTGTTGACCAGTTGGCCACCCATATTGCTCACTCCTGACCACTGATAAAAATGCCCTCTGAAACATTATTGATGCAGTACTTGGGGATTAGGGTCTCTTCTTGTCTGAGTTAGGAAAATGACATAGCTTAATTATTTAGTAACCATGATTATATTCACAAGGTAAGGAGCTGGATGCTTAGGGTCTCTCATGGCGAAAGAGAGGAGATAAGCACCTTCTATATACCTAGCAGAGGTCTGGGTGTTATAAAACATGAAGGAAAAAAAATAGAAGAGGCTGGACTTGCATGGTGTGGGGTGTGGTGACCCTGGACAGTCTTTCTGGCCCTTAGTAAAGGTTCAAGAGAGTCTGACTATAAGAGGAACCTTAGCTTTATGAAGAGATTATCAGATGCAAATGATTTAGAGGTAAGGAATAATGTTACCTGCAAGAACCGAATTGATTTCCATTTAGGACCATAGGATGTTAGAACTAGGAGGCACCTTGAGGACCAGCTCATCTAAGCCCCTCATTTTGTAGATGATGAAACTGAGACCCCTAAAGCTAAAGAGATTTGACAAAAAAAGGCAAACCCCAGGGTTTGAAGCATCTTTTAATTGTCAAATCTGACCAATGTCTTTTGTCAGTCATCCCTCTTTGTCTCTCTGTGGCATTTGACACTCTTGACTACCCTCTCTTCCTAGATGTTCTCTTCTCTGGGTCTGCATAACTGTTCTCTTGGTTCTGTTCACCCCTGAGCTTCCTTCATTGTATCTCCATCCACAATGCTTCCCTCCCACACTAAACTGCAGATATGCCCCAAGGCTTTATCTTGGATACTCTTGAGTTTCTCTATTCTTTCTAAGCAATTTCATAAGATCACATATATTCATTGATAATTTCTGACTCCTAAATCTACATTTTTAGGCCTTGTCCTGAGCACTAGTTCCACATATCACATATCTCTTTGGCAGCTATGTGGAGAACAGACAGTTTTTGACTTGTGTGTGAATTGGATTTAAGTGAGGCAGAGTCATCAGCCTCACTCTCTCCTCCCCAGTCATCAAAGTCCAGTGGCAGGACAAAAGTCAGGACCACTGGTGGCCCAGGATGCACCAGATGACCTCGCCACCTATGATGTCTGACCAAGGTCTAAGTGTTCCATAGTGCCTGCTTTAGTTGCCTTCACAGCCATTGAAACAAGTTGTTCACCTTCACCCATTCTTCTAGGGGGTATTTTAACTGAGGCTTGGAGAAAGTGAGGAAAGCCAGGAGGTAAAGATGAGGAGGGGGACAGCCAATGAAAATACTTAGAGCCTTGAGAACTGGATCAAAGACTATATGGAGAAGGGGGGTGCAAGATATAAAAAGACTGGAAAAGTGGAGGGGACAATTTAAAAGGTAAAAAATATGAATATAAGACTTGGCAACAGATTGGATATGGAGGATGAGAGAGAATAAGGTTTAGAGGATGATGCCTGCTTGGTTGGGTGGGATGGTAGTACTCTTAACAGCAATAGGGAAGTGAGGAAGGGGGGAAATGTTTTGGGGGAAGAGATAATGAGCTCATTTTTGGACATTTACTGTGGTCATTGTGTAAATAGTTTTCTTGGTCCTGTTTTCTCTAAATTTGACTTGGTCCTGTTTACTCAGTTCATATAAGTTTTCCCGAATTTCCCTTCATTCTTTATGTTCATTATTTCATGAAACTCAAGAATACCCCTTTACATTCATAAATCACAGTTTGTTTAGCTATTTCCCAGCTAATGGATACCAATGTCATTTCCACCTTTTTGCTAGCACAAAAATGTATGTATAAATATTTTTTGTATATATGGAAATTTCCCCTCTGTTTTTGACATCTTTGGGGGCATATGTCAACTATCACTGAGTCAAAGGGTATGTACAATTTGGAATTAATAAAATTCCAAAATGTTTTCTACAATGATTGGATCAATTTACAGCTCCACCAATAGTGTGTTTACCTCCCTTTAAGCCCTTGAAAATTTGCCACTTTTGTCTTTGCCAATCTAATGGGGATGAGATAAAACCATATTGTTTTGATTTTCATCTGTCTTATTTTTAGTTTATTTAGAATATTCTTTCCTATAGTTAATTAGTATGCTCTTACAGAGTTATTTGGGAGTAAGTGGCAGTTAAGTGATTTATTTACTCTTGGTAGCATAGCTAATATATGTCAGAGGCAGGACTTGAATCCAAACTCTCCTGATTCTATGCTCGCCCTTTAGTCAATGTTCCACTATGTAAAGCCCAAGAAGAGAATGCCATATTATCGAGTATTCTAGAAAGTGGAAGGAGTAAAAAATGGTTTAATTAAGAAAACCTTTCTTGGAAAGGGGAATCACAGATGAGTATCATGTAAAATGGGGTGAGATTATTGTAGAGAGAATTCTGGAGTACTCTTATGTGGTATGAAAAAGTTAGTGCTGAGAGAGGATCATAGGGATTGAGAAAATTTAATATCACTAAGTATTTGTTAAGATCCTAATTTGTAAAGGCAGTTAGGTGGTGCAGTGAATAGAGCACTGGCCCTGGAATCAGGAGGACCTGAGTTCAAATTTGGTCTCATGTACTTGACACTTGACCCTGGGCAAGTCACTTAACCTGATTTCCTAAGGCCTCCCTTCCCTCCCAATTCTAATTTGTGCCAAGCACTGGGCTAGATTTTAGGGCTATAAATATAAAGAATGAAACAATCCCTACTCACAATGAGCTTATATCCTAAGGTACATATAAAAATATATACAGGAAAAATGTAAGTAAATATAAGTTTAAAAAAAACCACGACAAATTTGCCATGCACACACATATATATAGTAGTTAAATAGAATGTAGTTTGGCAAGGAAGGACCTGGTAGTTAAGGAGTTAGAAAAAGACCACACATAAAAGAGGATGTTTGATTTGCATCTTAATAAAAAGAAGATCAGAGAATTTTGGCTAATGTTGAGTGATGGAAGATGGGGGAGATTTTCTAGAAGACTGAAATCAGATTGGCGTGAATGAAACAAATAATATGGTCCTAGTAGTGATATAAAGCAGGAGAAAAAAAATATGTGTGTGTATGTATGTATATCAGAATGTGGTGGAGAAAATCCAACCTAAGTAATCTTAACAACAAATATGAGTAGATTAGATTCACTAATAAAATAGAAGAAAATAGCAGAATAGATAAGAAAACAAAACCCAGCAATTTGCAGTATACAAGTCATGCAGCTAAAACATAAAGACCAAATGTTACAATGAGGGACTATGACAAAATTCATTATTCTTCAGACAATTCTAAAAAAGCATGACTTGCAATCATGATTTCAGGTATGACAATAGCAGATCCTGCCTCTGACACAAATGATGGTAAAATGTGATATTCAGACAGAAAAAAAAATGCTGTTAAGAGAGACAAGCAGAAAAGCCACATTATGCTTCAAGGCATAGTTAAGAAAACAACTCAAATCACATGATTATATCAATAGATGTAGAAAAAAAAACAACCTCGGTGAAATACAGTATCATTTATGTTAAATTATTTAAATGCATAGGCATG
The DNA here is from genome assembly GCA_011680675.1 of Gymnobelideus leadbeateri. Taxonomy (NCBI): domain Eukaryota; kingdom Metazoa; phylum Chordata; class Mammalia; order Diprotodontia; family Petauridae; genus Gymnobelideus; species Gymnobelideus leadbeateri. Next base: position 231,956 of record WOXC01005802.1, on the reverse strand, counting down.
GAAGAATCCTTGTTTAATATAGTCAGAAACATAGATCTGAAATTAGGAGCTAGCTTGCATTTTTTTCCATGGAGTAATACTACAGAAATTGGTGTTTGATATTTTTTTTGGGGGGTGGGGCAGGTGTGGACCAGTGGCATAAAGACCCTGATACCAATGCAGGTCAGCATCTTATCTATAGCCGAAGGCTGCACAGCTAGTAGTTATCAGACGTTATACACCTAAACCCAGGTCTTCCTGAATCTGAGGCCAGCTCCCTGTTTCCTACTGCCTTTATGTAATTGACATTAAGAAAGCCTATATACTATTAACTGGTATTGAGAGAGAATAGTGTCTAGGAATAAGGAAGTGAGAGAGCTACTGTACTCTATCTAATCTGATTAAAACATATCTGGGGTACTATTTCAAGTTCTAGGTGCCACATTCTAGGAAGGACAGTGATAAACTGGAGAGTGCCTAGAGGAAGTCAACCTGGATAGGGAAAGAAAGACCTTGAATTCATATCATAGGAGGATCAGTTGAAGGAATTGGGGTTATTTAGCTTGGAGAAGATATGACTTAGGGAAGGCATGATAGTCATCCAAAGAGCTATATTCTGTTTAGCCCCAGAAAGCAGAATGAGGAGCAATGAGTAGATGTGCAGAGAGGCCACAATAGGCTTGATTTGAAGAGAAACTTCCTAACTATTAGAGCTATCAGGAAGTGGAGTGGGTTGTCTCTGGAAATAGTTGGTTTCCAATTGGGGATTTTTGAGAAAAGACTGGAGGACTATGTGTTGCATTCCTTTTTTTTTTTTCAGATATAGGTTGGAATAGATGTCCACTAAAGTCCCACCCCAGCTGGAAATTCTGTGTTTTTTTATTTTTTTTTAATTTTTTTAATTTTTTACTTTTTCCCATCATATGGATGATAGAACTGAGTCTTGGGGCAGGTTCAGTCATTTGTCCATTGTCAAATAGTTACTAAAAGCCAAGCCTCAGAGTCAAATACAAGTGATATGTTTTTTTTTCTTTTTTACTAGCAGGTGATGATTCTTTATAGGATGTAATGCTGTTTATTTTTAGATGTCTAAATAATCTATATTCAGAGCAAATGAACAGTTGAACAAATGAACAAAGGTAGCACAACAGATGATGTGTGTTGTACTGGTCTTTGAAGTAAATAGTGAAAGTAAATGGTGTTTACAGGAAGGGAATGGAAGAATGGTCTATAGGTTTTTACTAAGATTCTTACCCAAAATATCTTTACTGAACAAGGATGGGTGTTCTGCTGAAATCCCCCATCTTCTTTCCAAAAATACTTGAGATCCCGGTCAAGTTGGGTAGGTTTTGTTATATACCATACAGTGGTGGGGAGGGAGACCCCATTTTATTTCTGGATGGGTTTTGGTGAGCCTTGACTTCCACATTGGATTCTTTACTCTTCCTGTTCTCAAATCCTCTGTGGTTTAGGAACAGACTCCTTGCTCTGGCCAGTATCATGGGGATAGCCATAGCCAAAGGCACAGAGATAGGTGGTGGGGTGTGGTAGACGAGGAACAGTAGGTAGGCCATTTTGGGTGTACCACAGAGTGCATGAAGGGAAGCAATATGTAATAAGACTGGAAAAGTAGACTGGGGTCAGTTTGTGAAGGGCTTCAGGTGCCAAAGAGGAGTTATTTATACTTGATCCTACAGGTAATAAGGTACCATTGGAGTTTATTGAGTACAGGAGCAAAATGGTCAGACCTCTACTTGAGGAAAATCACTTTAGCATCTGTGTAGAGGAAGGACTGAAGTGGAGAGAGACTAGTAGGCAACTAGATGGTACAGTGAATAGAGCAGGGAATGTAGAGTTTAGGAAGACCTCAGTTCAAATCCTGCCTCAGACAGTCTCACCAGCTGCATGGCTCTGGACAAATCATATCACCTCTCCCTGCCTTAGTTTGCTCACCTGTAAAATGGGGATAATGAGAGCAGCTACCCCCAAGGGATACCGTAAAGGTAAAATGAATAAAACATGAAGAATTAGACTTGGTTAGTAGACGCAGACATGAAGTTGAATCTAATGAGGAAAACAGATGTGCTGAGAGGCAGGTAAGAGGTTGAAAATTCCTTCCTGGAGGACTTTAACAAATAGAAGCCATGGGGTTGTCCGGGTTCATGTAAGGGGAAGTGGCCCAGAGCAAGGACAGAAAGAAGGAAACATGCATTTATTAAGTACCTACAGTGTACTAAGCACTTCACAAATACCTCATTTGATCCTGGGAGACAGAGGCTGTTATTATGCCCATTCCATGAGGAAACTGAGGGAAATGAAGGTTAAATGATGGACTGAGACTCACAGATAGTGGTTGTCTCTGTTGAGTCTCCAAGGGCTGTAGGGGTACTTTAGGGACCTCCATTTGCTATGTACAGTGTGGATTTTTCTACCAAACCCATGTTTTCCTTTCTTTGAAGGAACCCTCCCCACCCCACTTTCCTGTTTCCATAGCAAATCCTCTCCACAGGTGGGTCTCACTCACACTTAGCTCATGAGGAGACAGTTTGGAGATCAGAGGTATCCCAAGCCTGGAAGTGGGCCTGTGGGGTTTTAGCACCTTCTCTGGAACAGGAAGCTGCTTAAGGATTGAATTTTGTTGGGGTTTGCTCATGTGTAAACCCCTTGTCAGTTGTCAGCAACCACAACCCCTTTCTCTCCCCCCATACCCCACAAGGCTTTCCGGGCCCCAGGAGCTGGTGTGGGCTCTTGCTCTGACTCCCAGCATAGCCCACCACTCCCTGGTAACTATGTTGTACGTGTTGCTATATGTGTTCACTGTTCGCAGTAGAATTGGAGAGTTGTTCAAATCATCATGGACCCAGGAGAAGGATGGGAGGGAGTAGGGATAGGGGCGGGGACTGGGGCAGATGCAGACTCCTGTAACTGGGCTTGGAAACCCTGGCCATTAAAAAAAATTCCTGTTATCTCTGCAGTGCATTCAGTTTTACAAAGGACTTTCCTGGCAGAGACTCAATGAGGGATAAGGATTATTATCATCGACATTTTACAGATGAGGAAATTGGTGTTGAGTGGTGGTTAGTGACTCACCCAAGGTCATTGAGACAACATGTCAGAGTTTGGAGTCAATGTGAAGTCTTTTGACTGGAAGTTATATGTCAGACTCTCAGTCAATAAATTTTATTAAGCACCTACTGTATGTCAGATACTGGGAGCATTTTTTCTCTTACACACCCATTGACATGACACTGGAGACTGAGAAGGATGATGGAACCCAGAAAAGAATCCGTACAATTCACACACATTCCTATTTCAATCAGAGTGCTGAATTTATTCAGATTTTGTTAGATATATGTAAAGTTCCAGAGTCTGGGAAGAGGATGGAACTGTGGGTAAGGAGGCCTGCATTCTTAAAGGTCACTTCTCTGGGTGTCAGTTTTCTCACCCGTAATCTGAAGGGGCTGGACACCATTACCACTTGCCGGCTCTATAGTTCTAGGATTCGTTGGCACGTGGATAGATAATAACACAAAGGAGTATATGGGCCATGCCAAATGAGGGTCCCAGGACTTCTAGGGAGGGAGAAATCAACTTCAGTGGTCTGGGAGACTTCATTGAGGAAGTAGAATTTTCCCAGCCTCCATGTTTCCCCTCTTCTTTGGAAATCTAAACTTCCCACTGCCGTTTGCCTTACCTTTCTCTTTTTCGTTCTCGAATGCTCTAGAATAAATTGATTTCTTTTTCCTACTCTTTACACTACTGTTCTCAAGTCTTCTTCCCTGGTAGTAGCATCTTCTTCCCACCTCTTGTTCTGCCCTTGGGGGGTAGGGTGAAGCAGAAAGGTAAAAGCTCCTCATTTCCCACCTGGGGAGGAGAGATAAGTTGCTATGGCAACCTTTAGGCCTCTCACACTGGGAAGAAAGGGCAGAAAGAAGCTTTGTTTGTAGAAAGATGAATGTGGGCAGAAAGAGCGAAAGGGCAGGGAGAAATGTCAGGATCTGATTTCTGCCTGGTGCTCTGTGGGGGAAACATATATTTTTCCTCCCCCTTTTCGAGGAGGAGGAGGGATGATCAGTAACCCTAGGATTGGACACTGGTCTGCTTACTGGCCCTGGATCTGGGAGCATTTGCCCTTCTATGTAGAAGGTGTTCTGCTTAGGTTATTAGAGACATAATATGTTAGGGCTTCAAGGGAACTTAGAGGACACCTGACTCTATTCCTTCATTATAAAATATTTCTCTATAAAGAGGAAGGAACTGAGGTTTAGAAATGTGAAATAATTTGCCCAAAGTCCCACAGCTAATTAGTGACAATAGGTAATAAAAGAAGTCTCTTCAATAATCAACAGTTTTTAAAAACAGAGTCATTGAGGATGGAGTGCCCTGAATTAAAGGCCACTCTTTGGAAAAATAAAAGAAAACCAAACTTCTTTTCTCTCCACATTGGCCAACCGAAGACGGCAGCTATAGGCTGCTTGGACAGCTGAATCCTGGCTCCCTGGAAACGTTTTAAATTATCAATGGGTTTTGTTTGCAGCAGTTATTAATCTGTTCCTGAAAGCCTCAGAGACTGTTTTGGGAAGGTCTGAGGCTTGAGCTAGGGTACTGGAATCCCTGGAGCCAGTGTGATGACATTGTAAGAACAACAGAGCCCAAGAAGGCTGTCCAGGAAGTTACCCTGAAAAAGTAGGCCAGTGGTACAGCCAGCCTTTAGGCAGAGATGGCTCAAGCCTGAGGAAAGTCCAGGATGTAGGAAAAGACAGCTTTTTGACTGCATTTTGGGGTAGGCTGAGAGGCATAAGCCTGGGAGGCCCACTTGGGAATCCTTGCCCAAAGGCAACAGGAAAATCATTCAATCTAGGAGTTAGGAAGAGCCTTAAAGGCCTCCCATATCAACCTGCCTCTGGACAAGAATCTTCTCCGCCACCTTCTCAACTAGTGATCATATAGCCTTTGCTTGAAGACCTCTAGTAAGGGTAACCTATTCCCCAGTCCACTTTGAGATAGCTCTAATTATTAGGAAGTTTTCCCTTATAGGAAACCTAAAGCTGCCTCCTTGAGCCTTTCATCCATTGTTTCTAATTCTCCTTTCTAGACTCAGGCAGAACAAGGTGAGAACTGAATGGAGGGGAAAGAATGCAACCTATACCCTGTGGGCCGATGAGCTTGACTCTGATTCCTCTGAAAATTCTAAAAGAAATGGTCCATGATGATTAGTCAGTGAAGTAATCTGCTTTATTTCTTTTAATCTCCTTGGAGTTGCTGCAAAGCATTCCTGTACATCACTGTGTGAGCCTCAGTTTCCCCAATTTTAAAATGGAAGGACTTAGACTTAACCTCACAGAGCCCTTCTAATCTCAACATTCTTTCATTGCATATTTCATTATCCTATGTTACTTCAGTGCTCTTAGGATTGCTCCTGAGAGGCCCAGAGAGTTTGTCATAAATCATATAGGTAAGGCAACTTTTAGGTTTCCAGGGACTGGGCTGTCTCTTGCAATGTTTGGTGTTAGCCCCAGTCGCTCCGGAGCAGTCTCTAAGTGAGGCCTGTTTCCCTTTGGGGCTTCTTGTCTTTAGTAATGAGGTACTCCACAAACAAAACATGGTGACAGCAGCCTGGGTTATGTTTTATAACTTCTGATCAAGGCATGAGACTGGGGAGCCTCTGGGCCTGGGTGAGCTCTCATTTGGGTGAGATAGTCTCAGCCAATGTAGTTATACACAAGGTGTAAATCACTAGGGCCTAGACCATAAACTGGAATTTCCAGGGGGTATTCAGCCTATTCCTGCCCCTCCCTTCTGGAAAAGTAATTCATAGATTTATTAATTTAAATCTTTGAGTTTTGAAGAACCGATAAATTATCTGGTTTAGTCCCAGGCATATAAGACCCTACTACAGAGAAGAATTCTCTGTCTAATTTTACACAAGCCTCCACTAAAGTCTTAACTACTTGGATGCCACATAATGGTGTGGATATGACTTTAGGCTCTCAAAGGCTCTGTTATATAATAGTATAGCCCAAGTTCCAATTGATCCTCCTAAGGCAGATATATGGCAGACAGAGCCCTGGGCTTGGAATCAGGAAGACTTGGCACATAGTAGGCACTTAGTCCTTCCCTTCCCTTCCTTTTTTCTTCCCTCCCCTTCCCTTTTTTCTTCCCCTTCCCTTTTTTCTCCCCTCCCCTTCCCTTTTTTTTCTTCCCTTCCTCCTTCCCTTCCTCCTTTCCTTCCTTCTTCCATCCCTCTAAATGTAGACTCAGAAATGTACTCTTTGTCTTTTATCTGAGCACTAGCCCAACTTAGTTTCTTTAGGACCATCACTAGAAGTTTAATCATCAAGAATTTATAAGTTTTATTTAAATTTTTTTTCTCTATTACTGAGCATTTTCTTTTTCTCCCTCCTGTCTCTCAAATCCTTACCCCTAAGCACTGGGGAAAACAAAACAAAACAAAAAACTAAAATCTTTACAGTGAATATGCATGGTTAAGTAAAACAGATTTCTATATTGACCATACCCTAAAACATGCATATTTAACACATTACTTCTCTCATAGTCCTCTGGAATTGTGGTTGATCATCTAGCACTCCAAGCCTCAGTAAGAAACAAGGACAGTACAATGGTCCACCTGCTTTGGGGCCTTGCAGGCAACCTGAATCCAATGTGATCTCCAACTTTTTTTTTTTAAAAGAAATTGGGGATAAGAAACTTGCCCAAGGTTACACGGCCAGTTATTTTTGTGTGGGTGTTAAGTATTTGAGGCTGGAACCCATCCCGAGTCCTCTCGACTCCCAGGCTGGTGCTCTTACTCACTGTGCCACCCAACTGCCCCTGATCTCCAACTTTTGATTAGATCCTATCAAGTCCATAGAAGGAGATCAACTCCTGGCTGAGGATAGTACCAGGAGGAGAAAACAGTGAAGGGTAGAGGCCAACACCTATTTAAACTGGGCTTTTAGGAGAGGAGGAAGAAGCCAGGGATTGTGAGAGGGTAGGGCCTGTCCTAGTCACCCCATCCACAAATGCAGTGGAGGTGACATCTAGAACTGTAATCTTGTGGGTAAAAGATGAAACGACTGAGGGAACAATGGTTTGAGTTTCTGAGCATATTGATTCATTAACTAATACATGCCAATTGCTCAGGAAACTGGGACCAGAACTCCTCAGCTTTGGCACTGGGCCTCAAATATAGAAGGGGACAGATTTTTATACAATGTAATTAAAAACAATCAAAAAGACCAATTAATTAAAAGAAAGCAATTAGCCAGGATGCAAAATTAGGTAATCTTATTTCTAATTGGATGAAAGATTAGGGACTTTCCAAATGGGGGTGGGGTGGGGAGAAACTGGTGTAATTCTTTGAAATCTGAAAAGGAGGTGGTCTTGTTTCTACCACTCATTCTCCTCCCCCACCCAAGTGTCTGTTCAGTCAAAGGAATGCAAAATCAATACTGAATTGACCAGTACAGGGTCAGTTTTCAGATAAGACATATGGTTTGCTTGAGATATGTAATTGTGAGGATACTTCTTGTATCAATCTTTGGATCTGTGTTTTTGGTCAGCATAACCTAGGTCCTTAGTTAAGGGTCTCTAAGCAATAAGTAGAAACAGTACAGCTTCCCAGCCATACAGGGCTAGGTTCAAACAAATAGGAATAAGATTTTCTCACAATTCTCACAACTGAATAAAGTTTTCTCATAAGACAGAAATTGAACTAGTTTTGTAGTTGAATAGAAAAAGAATTGAGCTAGCTCCAGAATTGAGTCACAATTTGGAGTTAGTGTGATTCACTGAATTCCCACTACCACTTACTGTTCTAATCCCCGAAATCCTACTGCAGAATCCCAATATAATTTCCTTTTAGAAATTATTATGGTGTTTTGAATACGATGGTAATATAAACTTTATTCAAAAAAGCAGTCATAGCCATAAGAATGCAAGAGAACTTTCAAGTAGTAATAGAAATATTAAAATCTGACCACGGGGGAGTTAAAAGTAAAGAGTTCCTACTAAGAGGAATGGTTTCAAGATGATCTGATCATATGACATGCATAGATAATTTTTTGTTTTGTTTTGTAAGCAAGGAAACAAAATTTAGTACAGTTATAATTTGTGGATAAAAAAACCTTTAAATTTGGAATACTGGCAGTCTGTGAAAGAAGAAAAGGAAGAGATATTACATATTGATGCATTGGAATTCAGCACCTCCAATTTAAAACAATTTGCACTTGCACTTATGAAATCCTGATGTCTTGATGGTCAAATCACACTTGAAGTTGTTCCATTTCCAATGTCTGACTTTAGTATCTCTTGTCAATAAAATGATTCCTATTATAGAATATTGTTCTAAAGAATGTGGGTGATAGAACCAATGGGGTCTGCCCCTCCCAACCAAGAGCATGGGAGTGGGCAGAACCTGATAGTAACATAAAGTTCTAATCCAGAAACTGAAGCTGGAGATAAAAGTAAACAGAAAAATTAACCATAATGAAGAAATACTATAGATTAAAAGAAACCCAAAAGGTTTGACCCACAGGAGGCAAGTACAAGTAGAGAAGAAAAGGATCTAGCCAAAAGGATTCCAAGAGTGGAAAAAAGTAATGAAAGAGAGAAAGAAAGTAAGCACATGGCAAATAGTGAAAGTAAAGTCCTTGAGGAAAATATTATATGGATATCAAATAGATTAGAACAGAAGGTGGAAAACCTTGCTTAAGTAGAAGACTGCCTGAGAATAGAATGAAGCAAAGAGAACTTAATGATTCTATGAAGCAACAAGAAATGTTAGAACAAAGTCAGATGATTGGGAAAAAATAGAACATGTGTATCTACTATCAAAACAACTGACATGGGAAACATATTGAGGACATATAATTTAAGATTCATTATACTCTCTGAAAGCCATGACCAAATTAAAAAAATACTACTAGATAGCATATTTTTACAACAAAATCACAAAAAAATATTCAGAACTATTAGAACCAAAGGACAAAGTAGAAATAAAATCTCTGCATCTTGAAAGAAACCTCAGATTGAACACACCCAGGAATATCATAGCCAAAATTCAGAGCTTGTATCAGGGGTTCAGAACCTGTGGCCTCGAGGGTACAACAAAACCTTTTATTAAGGGGATTTGTTCTGTAAAGTTTGGATTCAGTCAAAGGGCCTCACTTGAGGACCTAGAGGGCACATGAGACCTTGAGGCAGCACATTCCCTATGCTTGTAATCTAGATTAAATAAAAATATCCTGGAAAAGAAGAATTCAAACACCAAGGAACCATGACCAGGATCACAGAAGATTATCAAGATGTCTATAAATAAGAGAAAATCCTAGAATACAATATTTTAAATGGTAAAAGATAAAGACTTGGGGCGGCTAGGTGGCGCAGTGAATAGAGCACCGGCCCTGGAATCAGAAGGACCTGAGTTCGGAGCCGGCCTCCGACACTTACTCCACACAAACAAAAAACCTAGCCATGTAACCTTGGGCAAGTTACTTAACCCCAATTGCCCTAAAGGGGTGGCTAGGTGGCGCAGTGAGTAAGAGCGCCGGCCTCGGAGTTTGGATGACCCGAGATCAGATCCGGCCTCAGAAAATGAGCACCCACACATAAACAATGACTAGCCGTGTAACCTTGAGCAAATTACTTAACCCCAATTGCTTTAAAAAAAAAAAAAGATAAAGACTTACAACCAAGAATAACTTACTCTGCAAAACTGAGTAGAATCCCAAAAAGGAAAAAAAAATACTTTTAGAAAGTAAAGGACTTACATGCATTCATGATGGAAGAGACCAGAGTTGGATAGAATATTTGAAATGTAAACACAGGAGACAAAAGAAACCTAGAAAGATAAATGCATTTGAAAGGGAAAGGGACTAAATGATGAAGTGCTTACATTATAATAGGAGAAGAGATTGATGTCCCTCTAGAACTCCACTTTCTCCACAGGTTTTAGAAAGAGAGACAAACATAAGATCTGAGTGAGGTTTTTTTTTTTTTTAAGAGGAAAGAAAAGGAAAGGAACAAGGAATATAATATAAAATAAATGAGGAAGTAGAACTTACTATTTATTGTAATTGGGATATATATAAGGAAGAGTATACAAACTTGGAAGAAACAGGTTGGGGGAAAGGTATTTATAAATCTCTCATCTGCACCAGTGGAAGGTTGAACACACCTGTATACATTCATGTACGTACGTAAACACACACACACACACACACACACACACACACACACACACACACCTCAAGTGTTTGGTATAGAAATAATTAAATTCTGTTGGAAAATAGGGACAGAGAAAGAAGAGGGGAGTTGAGAAAGGAAGAGCCAGGGAGGGAATAGTTACAAGTATAACAAATTAACCTTGGAGGCTAGAGCACAAAAGGAATGAAATAACACAATGAATAAATAACACAAACTCTCAGAGGAGAGATGGTGAATCTTTGACTGAGTCCAGGTTTTACAGAACAAATCCTTTTTATTAAGGGGATTTATTTTGTGAAGTTTGAATTCTGTCAAAGGGCTGCACTTGAGGACCTAGAGGGTCACATGTAGCCTCCAGACTGCTGATTCCCCACCCCTGGTAGAGGTTGAGACCCAGAAAAAGACATACATTTTCAAACATGGCCAATGTGTACTTTTGTTTTGAGCTTGTCTGTCCCTTTCTATTTTACAAAGGAAGAATTTTTTGGTGGAGTAGAGTCATAGAGGTAATGAAAACATAGAGGTCAGTGATAGTGATGCCAAAAAAAGATAAGGAAAAAAATCAATGAAACATTAAAAATATATACAGAAGGAGGTTCAGAAGGGGACAGACAAAAGGGGCATTATTAGTATTATCTTGTTAAATATACACTTAATTTTCATAGTATAAATTCATAGTCTTCCTTACAACTCTATTTTGCTGTCCTTTTATGTGGAATTATTCTATTTGTTTTTATAATTTAAAGAATTTTAAGGAAAAAAATAACAAAACAGTTACTATGTCACCTTTTGCCTTGATTTCCTTTGTTTATTCTATGGAAAGTGAATACTTTTATGGTGTGTTTTCCCCTTGTGACTTATGTATTATTTTTCTTGTGTTATTTAAGAAGCCCCTAAAATCTTACTTGTAAGAAGCCCTCCCAGATTAAGTGTAAGGGAGATGCAGTCTCTTCTTCCTTCCCCAGTCCTGCTGTCCAAGTATGGAGTCACAGTAGAACTGGGAGGGAATTTGAGGCTATCTAGTTCAGTTTCCTCTTTCCAGAAAATGAGGACCAGAGAGATTAAAAGACTCGTTAAAAGTCACACAGTTAATTAAGTGGCTGAGCTGGGATTTGAATTTTGGTCTTATGACTCTAAGTGCAGGATACTTTCCACTATAACATGTGGATTTTCTTTGATCATGAAAGTCCCTTCCAGCAATAACTCTTATGATCTTATGAAAGAGTATTGTGCCAGGATTCAGAAGGTCTGAGTTGTAGTTCCTTTTTCCACCACTAACAATTTTTCTGGCTGTCAGTTGCTTTCTATGTGAATACTTCAACTTTCTAGTCATTTCTTCTACCTCATAAAAGCATTAATTTCTATATAGTTTGATTTTGAGTGCTCTCAGTGGTTGGTTGGTTTTTGGTGTTGGGGTCACTTTCTTTTTGTAGAAGAATAATCATAGGTCTATGGGACAAGAACAATTCTTAAAAGTAAATTTCCTATAAGCAGAGGTCTTTGTGTCTGAGGTCATGACCAGAAGCAAAGACTTTTGGGGCCTGGGAAAGGAATGCATAGAAGTCACTTCATCCCTAGATGGGGTTTCAGACAGGACTTTGTGGGTACCTGAAAAGTTGTAGGAAACTAAATTTTTGTAAATCAAATAATTTTAAGCACTCTGGGAACTGTCTTTTTAAAAAAAATCCCATCAAAAATCCCTAGGTAATTTATCTGGATTTGCATAAATTGAATTTCTTTGAAGTAGTTCACCCATGTGTCATAGTGGCTATGATGTGATTGGGGGGGAAGGTTGACTTGTGCACATAAAAGACAGCTCTAGGCAGGATTTTTCCTATGTTATTTCCAGGAAGATGACTTTTTTCTGTTGCTCGTTCACCATCTTAAAAGTTAGTGCCTGTTGGATGGCTCATCTGATTGACCCCCTCAGTTTTAACGGGAGGATTTGTTTATAATTTCATTTCTTTGTATAGTCTCAGGCTTAGACCTGGGTGGGGGTTGGGGAATTGGGAAAAAAAGTTAGCTCTGTCAAGAGATGGAAATAGGGCCTTGTATATACTTGTGTTCTTTTCCATTTCCATTTCTGACTCATGGTAGATCGGGTGACCTCTCCTAGATATTGAATTTCAATATTTTCCTCCAGAGTGGGTTCTTCCATCTATGACTCCTGCATCTGGGGCCAGGTCAGGATAATGCATAATATTCTGTAGAATCATAGCCTCCTGGGTGGTTTTTACAAAGGATGTCAGGAGGTCATCTTGTCCACTCCCTTTCACCTGGGCCAGAAAGCACTTGGCCTATGTCTTCAAAAACCTTTCCAGACACTTCTCAGTCACTCCAAGTAACAACTCTCATTGCTTTTTGGCAATGAAGTTCTTTCCAGTGTCTGACCAGAATCTCTCTTGCTGTTGTTTGGGACCTTTATTCCAGGCAGTCCTGGCTTCTAGGGAAATGGAGAGCAGCTGCTTGCCCCCACCCCCCACTTCCTTCTCCTTCACCTTAGGGTATCACCTCCATGCGTCCAGCCCCTGAATCCCCCAGCAATTTCTTTGTCACCAGATCACATTGCATTCTCCTGTCCAATTTGCTGTCTGGCTGCTTCCTGTTCCAGGGATCTCCCTCCCACCTGAATATTTGTGTTCTGATTATTTATCCCCAGATGCAGCCATTGCATTTTTCCAGGTTGAATCTGCTCTTGTTACTTCCTGCTCACAGTTGCTCACATCTCCCTGCCATGGTAGCCTCCCTTGGCATGAACCTCTTGTCCACTGGAAAGGGAGGTTGGGGGTGAATGGGATTGGGAGAAGTCATCTACACTGCTGAGAGGGGCTTCTGCCTCATCTGATGTTCAGGCCCTTCCCGGGAGAATGTTGGACTGATACAAATTCCACCTGCTGGGAAAGGAGCTGGACAGAGACCTGCCCAGCTGTTTGGCTTCCTTTTGGTCTCAAGTGTAAGAACAGGGAGACCACCTTCCTACCCTCTTGCCTTGATTACTTCCAAACAGACGTTCCCAATGCTAATTAAATACTTGGCAGATGCAGTGAATGGGTGCCAAATGCAGGAGCAGAGGCCATTGCTCCTTTGTGATTGACTGTTTTCCATTCAGGTGCATATATATCCCTTGGTCAAGGATATGCTGACAGTTGGGTAAGTGGAACAAGTAGGGCAAAGTTTCCAACTTAAATGCAGACGTAGTAATTAGTTCCCAGATCTTTAAACCTTGAACACAAATTTATCCTAAGCTTTTTGGTTGCTCGACTGAAAGTATTTACAATGGCTCCCTGCCCTATGTAGCTAGATGTTAAATACTGATAATGAGGGTGCTAAGTTTTGGGATTAGGGGAGCCCAGTATTTCTAGCAGAAGACTTAGGCTTAGTCATTTGCTTAGATGAGTTTTTTTTAAAGCCTTCATCTCATCTCATTCCACTCCTTATTAGGAATGAGAACAAGAGGTTGAAGTTGATTTCTTGGTACTGTTTATTCACTATGATTCTACTAAAATTCAGAGACAGAAAGTCAGTCATGTGAAAGTTTTACCTTCAGTATCATAGGCTTGTAGAACTAAGAGAGGTCTCAGAAAATTGTCTTGTCCAATCCTCTTATGTTTCAGATAGAAAAAGTGAGGCTCAGAGTGAGGCTTGGACTGACTTTCCCAAGATTATACAGTTAATTGTTGACAGGATCAGAAACTGAGTCCCATCTCAGGGCTTTTGCCATTACATCAGATTGCCCTCTTGTGGGCATCAAGGGATACAGTTTAGAAGAGGCCAGAACTCTGGGGTAAATGCTACAAGAGTTTGAAATCAGATCTCAGGGGACCCTGCCTCCCTATGTAGTCTGCCCCCTTATATGCTTTCTCTTTCCTTCCCCCCATCTTTCCCTCTCTTTCTCTCTCCCTCTCTTCCTCCTCCTCCCTCTTCCCCACCATGTTCTTGGCTCTCTGAACATGATGCTAGTTAGGAGTCTTCCAAAGAAGATGCTGATGAATTTGGAGCAATGTTTAAATTCATCTGGGGGAATAAACAGCTGCAGCTTGAAAAATACATGCACATATAACACCCTTACCCTCCTCTCCCCCCTCGTTTCCCTCTGCTAGCACAACTCATAAGGAAGCAGAAAGCCATGTGAATGACCACTGTGCAAAGGGAAAAGGATTAGCTGTCCCATCAGCTGGCAGACTTCTAGCAGGAGGGCTGCTGGTCTGTAGAAACTTTTTTTTTTGAGACTTCTGGAGAACGTTGAGCCCCCTGCACTGAGAACTGTGTGAAACAGGACTGTTTCAATATCCTCAGCAACCCCCACACCCATTCTACTGGGTGTGGTTTTTCCTGTGTGTGTTTTAGCCAGTTAAGCATCATAAAACCCATAGGCACTAGTGTGTGATTTGGCGGGGAGGGTGGCAAGGGCAGGGAGTCAGTCACGAATCCTCTTTTTGCTATAGTTTCTTTTGTAAAATGAAAATAATTCAATTTCCCTATCTTGCTATTAATGAGGACCCTCATGTATGACCTGAAATGACCACTAGAGGGATTATTCCAGATCCCTTAAGCTTGAAAATTTGAGAGAGTCAATCAATCAGCAAATGCATTATAGGATCATGTATCTAGAGCTAGAAGAGACCATTCAATGCATCCCCTCCTCCTATTATGCAGATGAAGAAGCTGAAGTCCATGGAGGTTAAATGATTGCCTAAAGTGATACAGGGAGTAAGGCAGTATTTGAATTCACATCACCTGAGTTGAGTCAGTGCCTTTCTCACCTTTCCCCACCCCCATCTTACTCACCTCAACCTGTCCTTTCCCCTAGGGCAATGATCTTTATGATATTTTTCTTTATGGTCATTTGCATAGGACAATTCCATCTCATGCATGAAAATTACATTTGCATATAATTTACATTAGAATTGAAAGCCTATTTTTGTTAACCAAAAGAGGTTTTTTTCTTTTTTTTATCACTGAGCTTTTCCTTTCTTTTTAACCCAAAGTCAGTCCACATTAACTCATCAAATACTTATAAAAGGGAGGAGTCATAGATCTGCAGCAATGGACAAGGGCCATGAGATGGAGAGAGAGCTCATAAAGCCCCTTAGCCTGCCCTTTCATTCCTTCAGTGATTTTAGACAAGTGTCTTTTACTTTATGTATGCAAATTTCCCTTTTTAGCCCTTGCCTAAATCTAGGTTTTCCTTTCTTTTTAAATTGGGGTTCACCTGCTCTTAGGCTGTTTTGAAGATGAAGCCTACTATTAGAGTAAAATATACTTCACAAAATTATAGGAATATCCACTTTAATTCATAGAATCTAGGGGTCTCCAGGTAGTTCAAAGGACTTTATCTAAACTATTGAACTACTTCTCCCATCAATCCTGTGATATAAGTTTAACAGGGGAGGGGTGCCCATTTATGGGGATACATTGCTCTTTGGGATGATATAACAATCCCTTTATTGGTCTCTGTATTTCTTCCCCTCTCCATAAAGACCTCCAGCTACCTGGGACAGTGCCCATATGTTATCACACTTGGGAACCTCATCTACAACCCAAGGGGCTGATTCTAATCCTCCCTGGGTACTAATTTCCTTTCAGGGAGCTGCACATGTTATCAGGACTCATCTGAGTTTGTTTACCTTCTTCCTGAGCTCAGCCTACTTGTTCTCTTGTCAGAGGAGTTCAGACTTCTGTTTGTTGTGCTCCGTACATTTTAGGGACACCTGGGACCATATGTATCTTCACCACCATTTGGATTGTCCTATTCAGAGTCAGGGGATCCTTTGTAAAAAGTGTACAGGTTGCCCAATGTGTGACCCAATGTGGAACCCATGGAGAAGTTTCACTTAGAAGAGTTTATCTTTTCACCTGAAGGGGCCGTGTTCTACAAGCTCAAAATGACTTTGAAAAAAGTTTTTGATGATCATCATTCCTCCCTTACCCTTGACTGTCTTTCTCTTCTTTTTTCCTCTTGCTCTCTGTTATTGAGAATTCAGGTCAGGTATAAGGGATACATGTGAAGAAACAGAAAAGAGCATTTGAGCAAAGGTCTGCATTTAAGGGTCTTAGTCTTGAATGTTTTATTTTCCCAGAATATGGAGAGTTAGAAAGGATCTCTGAGATCATAGCCAATCTAACTGATAAATGAATAAGAATCCTCTCTTAGAGATTTCCCTGAAGTCGTCACCCATCCTGAAGCAGCCTCCCATCCTGAAGCAGCCTGTACTTGGGTCAGCTCTGTTAGGACATTTTCTCTTAACATTGAACCATAGCCTGTTCCTTTTCAGCTTTTACCCATGTTCCCATTTCTTCCCTCTAGGACTAAGGAAAATAAGCCTTTTTATAGAAGAATCCTTCAGATCTTATGGACAAATGATGTCCTTCCTCCAAGTCTTATTCACACTAAACATCCTTAGCACCTTCAGTCAATCCCCCTGTGGTACTGCCTTTACTTTACTGAGATTGTCTTGATGTTAGTCATTTTTCAGTTGTGTCTGACTTTTTGTGACCCCATTTTGGGTTTTCTTGGCAAAGATACTGGAGTGGTTTGCCATTTCCTTCTCCAGCTCATTTTACAGAGGAAACTGAGACAAACAGGGTAAAGTGGCTTGTCCAGGGTCACACAGCTAGTAAATGTCTGTTGCCAGATTTGAACTCAGAAAGATGAGTCTTCCTGATTTCAAGCCCAGTGGTCTACCTGCCCTGCACCACCTAGCTGCCCAAATGCTGTTGAACAACTCCAGTTTTTCAATACCCTTTCTAAAATATTGCTCCCAAACTGATCACAATAATCCTAATGAATTTTGAAATGGGCTACACATTCAGTATTAGACTAATGTGACAATCTCCTTATCATATACCATTGTATAAATCCCCTTGAGAGATTCTTGAAAGACAGTGTAGCTCAAACACAATCAGCCTCAGATTGTGGAAATGAAAGAGAGGGATTGTTGGGGAAGGATCCCCTTTCAGCTGAATGTTCTTGCCTTGATTGTAGTGAGGGGTCTCTTAGAGCAAAATCCCCCAAACCTTAAACATCATTGTGATTTTTTCTTCCAAAGCTCATTTTGGGTGCCTTGTTTTAGAACAGACTGCTCTCTGGCCCATGACCTGGTGCTGAATTGTATGTGCTAGAGAATGCCTGTTATGCTAGAGGAATGAGCTCACTATCCACGGGAGGTTTCTCTCTCCCCTCTCATTCCACCACATGGGTACAATTTTCCGTGCTGCCAAACACTCAATGCCTGTGAGATTGAACTCCTGGTTTATCACCCCTGGGCTGGATGGGTGTATCCCTCAGGCATATGGTATCTACATAAAAAGGGGAAAATAAAGGAATGGAATCGATGAACCCCAGGGACCTGGCACCTGAGAACATCAGTGATTTTCTTTCTATCCTCATTAGAAGGCTAACCTCCTTTGGATGCTGTCTTTGTTCTTTCTACCATTTCACCTCTGTTTCCTAGTATGATTACCTGTTCTTTAGGCTACAGAAAGTGTCATTTAATTTCCTAGAGGGAGGCTCAGTGAGAAAACACTACAAGCCTAAACATAAAAAAGCTAATACTCTTTTTATTTTTTGGGGGGGGGGAATGCAGGGCAATTGGGGTTAAGTGATTTGCCCAAGGTCACAGGGCTAGTAAGTGTTAAGTGTCTGAGGCCATATTTGAACTCAGGTCCTCCTGAGTCCAGGGCCAGTGCTCTATTCACTATGTCACATAGCCACCCCTATAATACTCTTTCCAAGGGGAAATTCACTTCCCTTGCTACTCTTGAATGGGTTCCATGTCTTAGAGAACCATTTATGTTTACCCTAAGAACTTGGAATATAAAGACAAAAATGAAAATAGCCTCTGACCTTAAGAAGCTTATATTCTTTTATTGTTCGGTCATTTTTCAGTCATGTCTGACTCTTCATGACCCCATTTAGGGTTTTCTTGGCAAAGATACTATCAATTTCAGAGAAGGGACCAATTTGCCTTAATGGTGAATGTTTCCTCATCCATTTCCTTCTTTAGCTTATTTTACAGATGAGGAAACTGAGGCAAGCAGGGTTAAGTGACTTGCTCAAGATCACATAGCTAGTAAGTGTCTGAGGTCATATTTGAAACTCAGGACAATGAATATTTTTTACTCTAGGCCTGGCAATCTATCCAATGGGGATATGATGCACATGCAGATAAAGATAAAGTGTAGACAAAGTAAATACAAAGTAGTTTGAGGATGAAGGGGGAAGTCCAACAGTTGGAGGGGGCTTAGGAGGAGAAATTTGAGTCTTGAAAGGAACTTGAGATTCCAGTGGGTTAAGAGATAGGGCATTCCAGACATGGGTGACATTCTGTGCAAAGGCAAAGAAATGAGAGATGAGTAGGGCAATTTGGTTGGAGGACACAATTGCAAGGGAGGAATAAGGAGATATAATTCTGGAAGGAGAGGTTGGAGTCAGAGTATAAAGGGTTTTAAATGCCAAGGCAGAAAACTTGCAATTTTTCCTAGAGCAGAAGTTGTTAATTTAAGGTCCCTCAAGGAGTACATGGACAGGTTTCAGGGGTTCTGTGAACTGTAAGTGGGGGAAAAATCAAATACTTATTTTCCTTAACTTCTGAAATATAGCATCTCCCTCTATTTAAATAGATGTTATTTAAATACTAAAAAAAGATTTTATTTATTTAAAAAGATGATTCTGAGAAGGGGTCTTGTAGTCTTCACTGGTCTACCAATGGAGCCCATGACATAAAAAAATGATTTAGAAACTCCTTCTTAGAGGCTGTAGGGAACTACTGGGCTTCTTAGGAAGCAGAGGGGCATAGTTAGACCTGTGCTTTAGAAACACCAATTTGGCAACTGTGTGGAAGATGCATTAGAATGAGAAAAGAGCAGAGACAGAGGGACCTCTTGGGAAGCTATTAAAAGTATTCTTGAAAGAATTAGAGCCTAAACTAGCATGGTGATTGTGTCAGTGGAAAAAGGGGGATGGCAGCAACATATGTTGTCAAGGTTGGTAACTGTTTAGATTTAGGGTGTTAGGGAGAGGAAAGAGTCAAGGAAAATTCCATAAGTGCAAATCTTAGTGACCAGAAACATAGTGATGCCCTGCACACTAATAGGAAAATTCTGAAGAGTGGTGGGTATTCTTGGGAGAAGATGACTTCTGTTTTGGACATGCAGAATATAAAATGCCTTTGTATTATCCAGGTAGAGAAATTGAACAGGTAGTTGATGATGTGGAAATGGATCTCAAAGAGAAAGATGAGCTCTCCATATGTAGTTTTAGGAGTCATCTTCACAGAACTGATCATTGAACCCAAGGGAGTAGATAAGTTCACGAAGAAAGGACAAGGGGACCCAGGCTGAAGATCTGGCACATACCCTCACACAAGGAGCAGGGCATGGGATGATGATCCAGTGAAGGAGAATGGGTCGGATTTCTAGGAGTAAGAAGGGAAGAGAGTAGCTTTTTCAATTGAAAAGCAGCAATAATATCTGTAACACCTACCTCCATGGGACAATTGTGAGGTTCAAGTGAAGGGAAGTTTTACAAATTTAGGTGTGATGTATTACCTTCCCTCATTTAAAAGACTGCCCTTTGGTCAACTGACCCTGGTATTGAGAGGTGTCATGTGATGAAGTAATTGACAGTTTGTGCTACTTTTTTGTGGCTGGGTGTTGATGCTAGTAGGAAAAGAGTGGCACAGCTTATTTATTTTGGTTTTGGAGTAATTAGATGTCTTTCTCCATGCCATTGATCTGTGCCATCTATGACATATCCAGTTCATGGACCCAAACAGATCCACAAAAGCACTCTCCTGGGAAGTAAATTCCAAACAGACATTCAATCTTGAACATTGAACATAAATAAGTACACTTAGGGTTCAACTATTCAACCAGTTCCAAATCTAACTGCTATCCATACATCTTGTCCACAAGAATCACACGAGAAATTTTAATAAAAATTTTGTGTGGTAAAAATCTGAATAAATTTAATTTATAGCATTTAACAAATCACTTTCTCATTTCATCCACTCAGAACATTCCCTTGATCCTTATAGGATCCCTGATACAAAAGGTGATGATCTATTTGGATGACCTCTTTGATGAAGCCTCCCAGGCTCCACCTGATCATCATTTTCCTTTTTAAATATTCACCATCACTTTAATAATACATTCTAGAATTTTGCAAGGAATTGAAGGTAAGCTCACTGTCATACAGTTGGCAGAACTTGTTCTCTTCCCTTCTTTGAAAATCAGGATTTTCACTTCCAATCTTGTATCACCCCTTCCATTCTATAGTATCAAAATATTTGTTAATACCATACAGCAGAGCATCCTATAGCTGTCTTCTCTTTCATAGTCAAACCTCTTGAAACAGTTATCTATACTTCTACTTCCTTTCTTTCCTTTTTGACTTTTTACAATCCTGCTTCCAATCTCATCACTCAATTGAAACAACTCTCCCCAAAGTTACCAGTGATCTCTATTGGCTAAATTTCATGGTCTTCTCTGAGGCCTCATCCTTCTCAACTTCTTTGCTGCATTTGACACAGCTGCCTACATTTTCCTGGATACTCTCTCCTCTCTGGATTGTTCTGACACTACTTTTTCCTGGTTCTTCTCCTACTTGTCTGACTGCCCCTCAGTTTCCTTTGTGGGCTCATCATCCATACCATACCCTCTAATTATGAGTGTTCCAAGTGTTCTGTCCTAAACCCTCATCACCAACTTTCTTGGTAACCTCATTGGCTCTCCTTTATCTTTATGCAGATGACTTAAATCCAGATAACCAGTCTCTCTTTGAGCTTCAATCTCTCATCACCAATTGATATTAGACATTTCAAACTGGATGTCCTGGAGTCATTTTAAACTTAGTATGGTCAAGACTTAGCTCACATTTCCTGTCCAACTGTCCTCTCTTCTAAATTTTTCTCTTTTTTGTTTGTTTTTGCTTTTTAGAGGGGGGAGGGCAGGGCAATTGGGGTTAAGTGACTTGCCCAAGGTCACATGGCTAGTAAGTATTAAGTGTCTGAGGCCAAGTTTGAACTCAGGTCCTCCTGACTCCAGGTCTGGTGTTCTGTTCACTGCGTCACCTAGCTGCCCCTAAATTTCTCTATTTCTGCCAAAGGTGCCCCCATCTTTCCAGTCTTCCAGGTGCATAGTCTTGACTTGTCACTCTTTCACCCCATGTATTCAGTCAGCTGCCAAATTTTGCCATTTCTGCCTTCATAGCATCTGGCCCCTTCTCTTCATTCACACAGCTTGCCACCTTAGTTAAGTCCCCATCATCTCTCACCTAGATTATTGCCATGAATGGCCTTGTTATTGGTCTCCCTGACTCGTCTATCATCACTCCAATTCACCCTGCACCCTGTTGCCAAAATTATTCTCCTTAAGTAGAGATCTGACCATGTGACTTCCATGCTTAGTCAACTCCAATTGCCTCTAGGGTGAAATGTAAATTCTTCTGTTTAGCTTTTAAAGCCCCACATGGCCTGGCCACAAGTTATCTTTCCAGCCTCATTAGCCATAACTCTCTCTCCTACACTTTGCAATCCAGCCAACGTGGCCTTCTCTCTCTTCCTCAGATGTGACACTATCGATTTCCTTTTTGGACCCTTTATACTGGTGACTCTCCTTACCTGAAAGTTATCCCCTCCTTTTAGACACCCCATAGATTCCCCCTCTTCCTTTGAGATGCAGCTCAGGAGCCATCTTCTGCAGAAAGACTTCCTTGATCCTCCTCAAATGGCTAATGCTTTCCATCCTCAACTACCCTATGTTGAACTAGGTTGCATATATTTGTATTTATTAGCTCTCTATTTATACTATAGACCTTTGTATGTACTTGTGGTTTCCCTCATTAAAATCTAAGCTTTCAGAAAGTAGGGATTGTTTTATTCTTTGTACCAGAATCTTCAGGACCTAACCCAAAGCCTGGTGCCCAAGAGGTGTTTCACAACATGTTAATTGATTTTCGTCAGGCTTTTTGATGACAGGTAAAATCAGTCCTCTGATAGCCTAATACTGAAAAGTTATTAATAGTCTAATAATGGCTCATTCTCCTTTGAAAATAAAATACAAGAATAATTAAGAGTTGAGTGGGTCTGTTTTCTCTCTATCATCTGCTCTCCTCCCCACCTCCCCTCAAGCTGTAGCCTTTTCCCTTAGGTGATCCTTCTCTTTACCCCAGTTTAACTTTTAAAACAATCTCCTATGGTGGCCTTAGCTTTTCTTGATGCTGTCCAGTAAATATGAGAAATAGTACTGTTACTTATAATTTTCTGTGCATGTCTGTTGCTTCCACTTTCTGTGCATGCCTTATAAAATCTAAGTTGGTCGATGAGTTCCCTACTACTCCTTTTTCTCCTTACTGCAACTGATTCTTTTTGGGTCTTCAGAATTTCATCCTTGAGAGCTTCCTTTTCTTTGTGGACTGACCTTTCCTGTAGAATTTAGTCTGTGGGATCCCTTGTTGATCCCAACTCTGAATGTTTTGAAATCTCTTCTCCTAAAAGCCCAGGTGTATGTCATCAATGTCCAGCTTTCCTCTCTGTAAGAAATTTTAGGATGGAGTGGTCCCTTCCTCCCAAGATTCTACATTATTTCTTTCTTAACAGCTTATACTTCCTCATTGGTAAAATAGAGGAGAGGGACAGGATCCCAGTTATTTCTACTTCCTTTTTATTGAGAAAAGAGATAAGAGCTGGAACTGTGATTTCATTTGTTGTTGTGGTTCATCTTTTGCCCTTGAAGAGGACCAATGACATCACGACATCATTTTCATTTTGAAGTCTGAGGACAAGGAAATGCTCACCATAAAGGCAGATTGGCACCTCTGAAGTGGGTAGTCTTAGAGAGTTAATCAGAGAACTGAGAGGCTAAATAACTTGCTCATGGTTACACAGTCAATGTGTGTTAGAAGTCAGACTTTAACCTAAGTGGGACTACCTCTCAGATTCAGTCAGATTCATTATTTCCAGAACAGAAGGAAGGTGCCCATTGGTTCCTCTATTTTTTGAAGGATAAAATGACCATTAAAACAAATCAGTAAATTGTTAGAAGCTCTGCTTTAGGCAGAAGAAGAGCTCTAAGATATACCTAGAAAGCTAAAATTCCTCATCACCGTCCATGTAACCTTCCATGTCGGGCTTATATTTCCCAAACTCATCACTTATTTCCTCTTTCTGCCCAGGTCCCTATTTCTGCTTCTGTTGATATTTATCCAAATACTCTCCACCTTGCAGCCTGCCTCTGGTTTTTCATTTTCTTCATGTGAGTTTATCTTCTTTACATATAATGATACTCTTCTCTCTTTACCTGTGTTATTCCTTTTCAATAAGGTATTAGTCCATGGGATCCAGAACCATAATCTAGTCATGGTTTTCATCCTACCAAGCCTCAGTAGTCAAATATGAAGTTATATTTGGACCTTGCATTAGGATTAGTTCACATCTATTATTTTATATTGGATTCTATCTTAGAGTTGTTTCTTTTTTGTCTATGTAGATGTCTTTCTTCCCCCTCTTTACCTGATTCCACTAGATTGTAAACTCCTTGATGTAATGTCAGGAACCTTTTTTTTTTAAATAAGTACATTGCAGGTAGCAAATGCTTAACTAATTTTTAATTGTTTGATTGAATTGAATAATATCTTTTTTAAAAAAATGCTTTTAGTCCAGTCTGCCAACTACCTCCCTATTATAGACTTGGTCATTTATTAGCAAATACAGGAAACCAAGGGGTCCTAATGTGGCTCTTAATCACTATCTTCTGCAAACTTCCTAGACACTAAGGCTTGGGAAAAATTTTGATACTTTATTAAGTGCCACTCCCTCTTCAGAACCATTATTTGTGAGTCAGGGGGTTCCTAGAGCATTTATACATATCACGGGACCAGGGATACAGAGAGTAAAGGCCAGATCTTTTGCCTTCGTCAGCTTCCAAGCAATGAAAACCAAATGGAGACATCAACCCCACCAATGGGGTTGCCCAGACTACATGTCATATGAATATTAATTTGAGAAGAGGCCAAGGCAGATTGGGCCTGGAGGGGAATGAATAGCAGAACAAAAATTCAAAATGTTCTAATTCTGCTGGTATTGGTGATAGGAAGTTTGCAGGAAATTAGAACCAGATTTCTGAATATGGCCTTGAGTAGTGATGGAAAGGAGAGAAGTGTCCACATCTTTGGGCTACTTCATTTCCCATCAGGAGTATGACTTGCAATGCCATTTTCATCCATCTTTGCTGAGCCTTTTGAAGGCTGAGGGTGGGCTTACATATCAGCATATGTACTTCCTGACGTTTTTCCTTGATTAATTTTTCATTTGGATGACTAAGAGCAGTCAGCAGCCCAGATTGTCATGGAGGGTGGAGGAAGATTCCAGTGGTTGTTACTCATAATCACATAGGATTGGAAGCTGGAAGGAGTCTGAGAAATCATCTAACCCAACTCATTCATTTGATAGATGATGAAACTTGTGGAACAGAAAGGTTTGACAACTTGTCTAAGGTTGCCTACATAGTTGAGCCAGGATTTGAATGTAGGTCCTTTATGTCAGGGCTCTCTCTCTCTCTGCTACACCAAAGGTATAAAAAAACCCAGGGATGCCTGTGATCCACAACACTCTGGAGCGTTTAACCAGGTTAAAATGTAATTGGGAAATATTTAACAAAATAAATAGAAATGCAATTAAACACAAATAATACTGCATTTTAAAAATGAAGTCAATTTGCTACCTGCAGGGGTCGTTATATACAGATTCATTGTTGTTGAGTTGTTCAGTCATGCCTGACTCTTTATGACCTTATAACCCACCAGACCCTTCTATCCTTTACTATCTCTCAAGGGCTGTCCAAGGTCATCATCCTTGTTTCCATGACACTGTCTACCCATCTCATCCTCTGCTGTCCGCTTTTTATTTTGACTTGGATCTTTTCCAATGTCAGGGTCTTTTCCAATGAGTCCTGTCTTCCCATTATGTGACCAAAGTCTTTAGACTTCAGTTTTAGCATTCAACCTTCCAGTGAATAACATGAATGAATTCCTTTGAAGTATTGACTGATTTGATCTCCTTGCTGTCCAAGGGACTCTCAGAAGTCTTCTCCAGCACCACAATTTGAAAGCATAGATTCTGTGGTGCTCAGTTTTCTTTATAGTCCAACTTTCACAGCTGTACATTGCTACATTGGAAAAGCCATAGCTTTGACTATATGGACATCATATGGACACCACATAGACAATACGGACATGACATTATCAACAAGGTGATGCCTCTGCTTTTAGTAAGTTGTCTAGATTATTTATTATTATTATTATATATTATTATTATTATTTATTGTAGCTTTCCTTCCAAGGAGGAAGTGTCTTTTAATTTCATGACTGTAGCTGCCATCTGCAGTGATCTTTGCAAGAATGTAAAATCTGATACTGCCTCTATTTCTGACTTTGATGCCATTTGCTTGATGCAGGATTTATGAAATAATGAAACTTCTTATAATGTATGAATGATACCCTCTCTCTCTCTCTCTCTCTCTATATATATATATATATGTGTGTGTGTGTGTGTGTGTGTGTGTGTGTGTGTGTGTGTGTGTGTGTGTATATATACACACATATAAACATACAATGTATGTTTATACATACTGATAGGCTTGGATGACCTTGACCCAACAGACTGGAAAAATCAATATAAGGCCTTTAGGCTTGTCTTGGAACTTAATCAGGTTTTCATCTTATTGTGCAGTAATCTACCTTTGTATTTTTCATTCATCTTGGTTAACATTCTTTTTCTCTGGTTTATACTGAGTTACTTGACACTTGCTCCTTGGAAGGAAAGCTATGGAAAATCTGGACAGCATGCTAAAAAAGCAGAGACATCATGTTGCTGACAAAGGTCCATATAGACAAACTATGGATTTTCCAGTGGCAATATATGAGTTTGACTACAAGGAATCAATGCTTTTGAATTGTGGTGCTGGAGAAGACTTCTGAGAGTCCCTTGGACAGCAAGGAGATCAAATCAGTAATACTTAAATTAATTCAGGCTATTTACTGGAAAGTTAAATACTGAAAGAAAGCTTGAATACTCTGGCCACATAAAGAGAAGACAAGATTAACTGAAAAAAAAAAACAAACCAACAACCCTGATGTTGAGAAAGATTGAAGAGAAAAGGAAAAGGGAATGGCAGAGGAAGAAATGGAAACAGAGAACATGAACTTGGACAGAATTTAAGACATGGTGGAGAATAGAAGGGTCTGGCATGCTATGGTCCATGAGGTTACAAAGAGTTGTATGTGACTGAATGATGGAAAAAAGCTATAATCACTTCTGGGAATAAGGAATAATACATTTCTGTGATGCACTTGGCATCCAGACCAATCAATGCATGAGCAGGTGGAGCCAATTGTATGAGGACCTATACCTGTGCATATGATTCATGTTTATATAAAGCCATAAGATTTACCTAAGGGTGGTACAATGGATAGAGCACTGGGCTTGGAATCAGGAAGACTTGTCTTTCTGAGTTCAACTCCAGCCTCAGACACTTACTAGCTGTGTGACCCTGGGCAAGTTACTAAATCCTGTTTGCCTATAAAATGAGCAGAAGAAGGAAATGGAAAACTGCTTCTAGTATCTCTGTCAAGAAAACCCCAAAATAGGGCCATGAACAGTTGGACATGACTCATCATCAACAACAATAACAGCTTTTTCACAATGACTCTGTGGGATGGCAAATATAATGATTCTCATTTTTTAGATGAAGATACCAAGGCTTAGAAAGGGGAAGTAACTTGCCTGCCAATGATTACAAAGCTAGTGTCAAGATTTGAGCCCAGATTTGTAAATTCTAGGTCCAGGACTCTTTATTCTATACGATGCTTCCTCTTCATACTTCTGAAACCAAAGTTATCAGTAAATTCATGCCAAGGAAAAGGATTCTAGTAACCTAATTTTCTCATGAATTTTTCACCATTGGGATGGAACCTACTAAAATCGCCACTCATCCCAGGTGTCTTTTGATATCAGAAATAAGGTGCCAGGGTTGGGGAGGTATCCAGATTTGCAACAAATTGCCCTGCACTTATTAAACACCTTCACTCATGTGATGCTTCTTCAAAGTAAAGATTGTCATAGACCTGGAGGGAACTTAAGAGATGATATGGCTCAACTGCAACATTTTCACCATTTCTTGAGAATCAGATAAGTTATTTACCCAAGGCAACACAGTTTAATGGTGGTGCTGGGCTTAGAACCATCTCCCTGGCTCTGATACCCACAGAGCAAGTTCTTTAAGCTATTTCCATGTAATGGACTATGCACCTTTGCTACACAGTAATGCCTGAGAAATAAGATTGTTAGAACACAGGAAATATTGTACATAGAATAATAGAAACCCTTACTTTTTAAGTGAGCAAATTGCTTTTTACCTTCTATAAAAGCATGTAAATATCACAAATTTTAATATCTATGTATATATATTAAATATTTATTAGGAAAGCTTTTGAATAAAAGTAGGGTGGAGAAATGGGCAGCTAGGTGGTACAGTGGATAGAATGCCAGGCCTGAAGTTAGGAAGACTCCTCTTCCTGAGCTGAAATCTGGCATCAGGCACTAGCTGTGAGACCCTCTGCAAGACAGCTAACCCCATTTGCCTCAGTTTCCTTATCTGTAAAATGATCAGGAGAAGGAAATGGCAAACTAATAATGGGGTCATGAAGAGTGGGGACACAACTGCAAAATGACTGAATGACAAGAAAAGGGTAGAGAAAGGTGGAAGCAATCTTTATCTCATGATAGGGCCAGGAAGAGACTATAAAAAACCTACTTGCTTTGATGCAACAGTGTCCTGAATAAACTGTTTCCTATAGATGATTATCTTCTAGTTCATTCATTGGTGGTGCAGTGCTGAGGGTGGGCTTCCCAAGGCTCTGCCACAGTCATAGTATGAAGGAATTAGATTGGGGCCTGGAGTCATATGTGTTCCGAGATAGGTCCTCGGGTTTATTTCTCTCTCTCTCTCTCTCTCTCTCTCTCTCTCTCTCTCTCTATGTATATGTACATACATGCATATATACATACATACACATGTGTGTGTGCATAAAAAGTTCAGACTCCAGGTGAAGAATGCCTGCCCTTGATCCTTCCTGGAGTCTCCCAAGAATTCTATAACTTGGAACTGCCATCCCCCTAATTTTGTTCCTGTGAGGAAATATTCAGATTTCAATTCAAATATTCAATTTCAATTCAATTCAGATTCAAATTGACGTCTTCCTTTTAGGCATTTTTGTGCATAACCTTCCTCTGAATTTAGTCACCTGAGAATGGAGTGAATAGAGCATGAGAACAAGTAGTTCAATTATCCAGTTATCCAGAGACTCTGTCTCCTCACTTATAAAATGGAGGACGCAAGGCTAACTTATGTTAACTTTGGGGTCTTCTTTTCTGGGGAGTGGGGAGGCAGCATTAGTATTGAGTATTAGCTTTGTCTAGGCATAGGAGACTGGACTGTGTAAGCCTCATTGATAAAGACCGAATAGTGTGAATATTCCTCTGGCTTACATCTTACAGTAAACACTTCTGGGCTCCTTCTTTAATCATAGAATTTGAGACTTAGAAGGAAATTCTGCAGACATCTAACTCAACCCATATATGAAAGGAATTCTCACTATAACATACTCAATAAATGGATATTTATCCATACTCTCCCTAAAGACCACCAAGGAAGTAGGACCCACCACTTCTTGAGTCTATTACACTTTTGGATAGCTCTGCATTGATGTGGAAATTACTTGGGATAAGCAATAACTTTGATATGTTTTATTTTGTGTCAGCAATGGTCATGCATTTATACTTCTACTTATAGTAGCTGACTCAGAAGATGGATCTTGACCAGCTTAAATTGGGTTGAGCTGATTTCTCCACCATTAGTTCTTCATCAGTTTAGTTCTGGATTTCATGCCATATGTACATTTCATTGCTCTTTTCTGTTAAATTTTTAGTTCTTTGGTTTTAAAAAATTGATATTACTCTAAGGAAATGTGTAAAAGTTGCAGTTCATAAGCATACTTCAATGATTATCAGAGATATTTCAGTTGCTATTGCAATAAATCAGTGGCTTCAGATCATTCAAAGTCACAATGAGGCATAAATAGTGTAATAGAAAGGTGAGGCTGAAGATGAAAAAATATCAAGAACTGATGAAAATCAACTGATGATAACCGAATTAATCTTCAGCAAGCAAGCAGAGACCTTTAGAAAGACCTTGTAACTGGAAAGGTTGTTGTTAGTTATTTAACAGTGGGGTGTAGGCTTCTTAAACCTGGAAGAATAGCAAGAAGACCAGGAGAAACATAACCACTAAATGTTTCTATGAAGACAAAAATTTTTGCATGGGAAAATACAATACAAAGAATAGATTGGAAAATGTGATTTTTATGATGACTCACTTTTTTAGTTAAGACTATAAAAAAATTCCATGTAAATTTGTAAGAAGTAAACTATCTTACAGTTTAATGAAGATTCCTAGATCTTGCAAATCCCAAAATGTCCTAGGGATTTTGTACTTCCATTGGGTTTGAAAGTCCTATTTTCATTGAAGGAATGATGAATTCTGATCACACACACACATTCAAGTTAATAATATTTTATTTTTTCCAGTTACATGCAAAAATAGTTTTCAACATTCACTTTTACAAGATTTTGAGTTCCAATTTTTTTCCTCCCATCCTGTCCTCCCTCCTCCCTAAGATGGCATGCAAACTGATATAGGCTATCCATGTACTCTGATTAAATATACTGAAACATTTAGAAGAACTACTATTATGGAAATTCCCAGAGAGACATAGGAAACTGTAATGTAGCCTCACATTATGACATACATCACAGAAACATAAGAAATTTATCTAAGTGATGAAGACAAACATAACTTAATTGCTTAGGAACTTGCCTGATTTTTTCCCCCAATTAATTAATTAATTTTTAGTTTTCAACATTTACTTGGAACTTGTCTGATTTAAACCCATTGAAAACCTATAGGCTACAGTCAAAGTTAGACTTAGAGAAAAATGAACAATCTGTCCAAAGTATTCCTAATATCCAATGCGATGTGTGGGCTCATGATGAAAAATTCAAAATTGTGTCAAAATTTTGTGACCTTGGTGCCAAGTCGTATAAAACAAGTGATGTAAGTAAATGGTATGTTGAATGTCAAGCCTTTGTAAATGGATATAAAGGTTATAAAACTTATTGTATGTTGTCACTACATTTCGTGGTTTTATTTGGTCCTAGTTAACTTATGGCACTGAAATCATTCGGAAGTTTTCGCTCGATACAAAGACTAGCTTGACTTCTTTTCAGCTTTCACCTGTCTATCCTGATTTTTCCCTGTGGAGTCAAAGAGAACAAGTCTAATCTCACCTCCATGTGACAGCCTTTGGAATACTTGAAGAAAGCCATCATGTTTCCTCTGAGTCTTCTTCAGGCAAAACATGCCCAGTTTCTTCCACCAATTCTCATATATCATGGATTCAAGGCTCTTTGTCATGCTAATTGCCCTTCTCTGAATGTTTTCCAGTTTATCAATGTCCTTCTTTAACTATGGTGCCCATAACTAAACTAAACTCTCCAGAGGAGGCCTGATAAAGGCAGAGTACTGTGGGACTATCAACTTCCTATTCCTGGAAGCTTTAACTCACTTAATACATTCAATATCACACTAGATGTTTGGCTCCAAATCACACTGCTGATTCATATTGAGTTTTTAGTCCATTAAAATCCCCTTTTTTTCACAACAACTGCTATGTAACCATGCCTAAAGCATCTTGTACTTAAGTTGACTTTTTGTACTCAAGTGTGTCTTCATATTTATTCCCATTCAATTCCTGTCAGGATCTTATTGGATCCTGGATTTATCATCCAGTGAGTTAGCTTGCCCTCCTAGGTGTCATCTGTAAATTTGATGAGCATCTGGTCTATGTTTTTGTCCCCTAAATTATTCTTTTTTTTTCTTTGCTTTTTTTTTTTTTGAGGGCAATTGGGGTTAAGTGACTTGTCCAAGGTCACAGGGCTAGTTTTTGTGTTGTGTCTGAGGCTGGATTTGAACTCAAGTCCTCATGACCTCAGGGCCAGTGCTCTATTCACTGCACCACCTAGCTGCCCTATAAATTATTAATAAAAATGCTAAAAGCACAATGCTAAGTCATTCTTAATGCAACTTAAGATTGCCTTCACTTCTTTTGGCTGCCACATCATCACCCTGTTGCCTTCTTGAATTGTGTTTGTAGTCCATTGTATTTAACTCAGTTATTTTTCAGAACAGCTATTGTCCACCCATGCCTCCCCCATCTTACGTTTATGAAGATGATTTTTTGGACCTAAGTACAAAACTTTACATTTATCCTTACTGAATTTCACTTTGTAGATTCAGTCCAATGTTCTATGCCATGGAGATCCTTTCAGATCTTGCCATTCACTGAGATCTCCCTCCTATCTTTGTGTCATCTGCAAATTTGATGAACACATCTTCTATGCTTTTATCCAAATCATTGATAAACAACATAGGGTCAGGCAGAAATCCCTGGGCTACTCCACTGGAGACCTCCTGCCATGTTGACATTAAACCAACTACTCTTTGAATCCAGGCATTGGACGAGTTCTGAATTTAATTGTGTTATTGTCTAGTCCATTATCTCTCCATTTGCCATAAGATTCATATGAGATACTTCGATAAAAACTTCGCTAAAATCTAGGTAAGCTATATGCATAGCATTTCCCAATGACCTGGACTAACCACCTTCACTGGCTTTCCTCTCCCCTACTCATCCTACCAATGGGCAAGAGGAAGGCAGAGCAGCAACACCTTCTGCCACTGAGGGGAGCCACAGATTTGTCTTTTCCTCGACCAACCCTCATTGCCCCATTGGCCAGTTCCTACCAGCTATACACTGTGCACTATTATCTGGATACTAGTACCTAGAGGTCTATATCTGCTGATGATATCCTAGAGCCCCACTCTGCTCTAACCCTTGATCCCTCCCTTTTCAGGCCTTCACTTCTATACAGTAGCATTGGCAAAATAAACAACGATGTGTTGAATTTGGTTTCTCTTTATCTATATGACATTTGTGTCATCACTGGAGCTCTAATCCATATTCAGGTCTTAGTGTTTGGTGTGCACTAATATGTAAATTATCTAGCCAGCTGCATTAAGCAGCATTTGTTTGTTCTATTTCTTTCATAGATTATTGCCCTAATATTATTTTCCAAGATCCTCTTGGTCTTGCCATGGAGGATCTTGTCCTGTTACTTTGCTTACCTAAGTACTACTTGGCCTTATCAATGATGAACTGAACATAAATTGTGAATGTTCCTTTGTATGTTATCTCCCTTAATTAGAATGTGAGTGCCTTCAGTTCAAGGGATATCTTGATTTTCTCTTTCTATCTTGTGTTTAGCATAGTGGTTGACACATAGTAAATCCTTAATAAATGCTTTTTCATTCCATTCCATTTAGTAATCCTGTCCAAAAAAAAAAAAAAAGAAATTAGGAAATCTTGATTCATTTTGAAAATTCAATAAACATTTATTAAATATCTACTGTGTATAAAGCACTCTGGCATTCAAAGTAAGTTCCTTACCCTAGTGAAGCTGATAAGCTAGAGAGAATTCAGAGGAGGACAATCAGGATACTGAAGATCTTCCAGGTCATGTCCTCAAAGGATTAATTGGAGGAAATGGAGATGCTTAACCTGGAGAAGGTGGTATAGTGGAAACAGCACCAAATGTGGGGATAGAAAACCTGGTTATGAATTCTGCCTCTTACAACTAATATCATATGATCTTGGGAGAGTGATTCATATATGGTGCATCCATAGACAATTAGACTCACCACATGTATGGTGTATACATGGACAATTTGACACATCATTACATGATAAATAGGTTAAAGAGATTAAAAAACAATGTGCATTTCAAGATTTGAATAAAAGAAACCAATTGTATTAGGGAATGTTTCGTGGAGGAGGTAGTATTTGTATTGGGCTTTAATAATACTAGCATTAATCTAGCACTTTTTAAGGGTTACAAAGCATTTTATGTATTCTATCTCATTTGATTCTCACAACTCTAAGAGTTAAGTGCTATTATGCCTATTTCTTACAGATGAGGAAACTGAGGCTGACTTAGGTTAAGGTACATATCCAAGGTCTACAGATAATGTTAGAAGTAGTACTTGAACACAGGTTTTCTTGATTCCAAGTCTGGGGGGAATTCAACTGGGGAAAAAGGAGATAGGAAAGAGGAATCTGTCATGGACATAGGAAACTGTGCAGGGCATGTTTATAGGGCCAAGAGTAGTCCAATTTTACTGAACTAATATGAGATAACATAAAATAAAGTAGGACAGGTGGGATGGTAGCAGACTTTAGAAAGCCTTGACTATTGAACAAAAGGGCCTGAGCTTTATGCTACAGGAAATTAAGAGCCAAAGCATGAAATAATCATATCTATGCATTTTCAGGAAAATTAGCCTCCCCTTGAAGATTTTACAGAGGCTCTATGCTCTTTCTATATGATATAGGATCATTGGTATGTTGATAAATTGTTAATAGCTCTTTGGAAAACACACACACACACACACACACATACACAAATTATAACAACTTTTAAGTTTATGCATTATTAACATTTTCTACATCACTTTCTTAAGTCTAGAAATCAGCAAAACAAATTAAACACTGATTTTGTAGTATTTGCTGATTTCTGAGTTGTAAATATTCAATGTTGAAAATTTAACAATTGGCTCTCAGGGAGATAGATGAAATGACCACAAAAGAACTCTTTCTTGTCTGAGTTTAGGATATTTTTTCAGTAGGTGGAGTTATTTGAAACTTCATTTTGGAAGTTATCTACTGAGGTCATGCTACCTATCTTCTTGACTTGAAGCAGACTTTGAGCTGACTCCCACACACCCCTGCATAGGACCACATAATATTAGAACTGAAATGGAACCCAGAGATGTATTCTACCCTTTTCATTTACAGATGAAGAAAATGAAGCCTTGAAAGATGAAATGACTTGCCCAAGGTCACAAATATAGCAAAAATAGCTGGGCTAATATTTAAATCTAAACCTTCTACCTCCAAATCCAATGAAATTTCTATTCTAATACACTGTAGTTTCTGCCTTCTTCATTAGACCACATGCTCCATACCAAAGATCTGAAAGAGTTAACTCAGTTGGCTGGGAAGTCCCCACTTTCCAGTAGGGATAAGGTCAGAGATGTGCATTATTACTGCAAATGATTTTCTATAGGTTCAGACTCCAGCATGGAATGGAACAATGAGACCATGAGTGTTCCAGATAGATTTTTTTAAAACAAAAGAATGCACTTCCAGCTGAATTCTATGGCTATTTGATTTTATAGTCTGATTGGTTAAACACCTCTTTCATGGTTTGGACATCTTCTGATAGGAGTGGTGGGTGGGGGGAAATCCTGTCTTTCCTAATTGCTATATCATTAATCTGCAGACTCTGGCCTCTTATCTGGTCAAAAGCTCTGACTTATTCACAGTAGTGGTTTGATCTAAGGAATTGATTTGAATTGTAAATCTTGCCAAAATAAGCATGGCCCCTAGAGAAATGATGGGATTGCCCTTTTCGAAAGTCCACTCCTTTGGCTTTGGGGATGCTTGTTGATTTTATTGATCATTGGGTTTGATCTAATGCATTTCACAGAGACTTGGCTCTTGCCCCTGGTACATTCAGCTTGTGGGGCAGCCAGCCATGCCGATGACGTGTTTTTCCATTCCTCCCGCCAGAAGCCAAGAGGTGGCAGGGTAGACACACTTACTCCTCCCTTCCTGCTGGAAAGTCTGTACATGTATGTATTTTCTTTTGGATACTGATGGTACTAATTTTTTTTTGTTGTTGTTAAGCTTTTGACATCCTGCCCAGAGACAGGGGGATAGATGAAATGACCACAGAAGAACCCTTTCTTGTCTGAGTTTAGGATGTTTTTTTCAGTAGGTGGAGTTAGACTCCTTGAAACTTCATTTTGGAAGGTATCTACTGAGGTCATACTACCTATCTTCTTGACTTGAAGCAGTCTAAGCTCATCCAAGAGAGATTCAGCTGGTAGGGTTGGATGGGACCTCTCCTGTTCTTAAAGATTTTTTCTGGGAAAGAAATCTCATAGCATTTCTCAGGGCCATTCAACTTTTTTTTTTTTTTTTTGGTCTGGAATCTTAATTCCATTTCTATTACTTATTGACTCATGATGTAGCCCAGGGTTAGGAAGTTTCTTCAGTGTTTCAGAGTCCTCTGTGTTTACGTCAGTGAAATGGATAGAATTTCGTCTGTCCTTACCTGTCCAACAAAGAAATGGTATTCAATTCAGAGAATCACAGAATCTCAGTTAGAATGGGCTTTCTAGAATCTGTACCTATATAAGAAACTCTTCCACATCAGGCCCAACAAATAGTCATTGAAGACATCTGATAAGGGGGAATGTGCC
Source organism: Gymnobelideus leadbeateri (assembly GCA_011680675.1). Classification (NCBI taxonomy): domain Eukaryota; kingdom Metazoa; phylum Chordata; class Mammalia; order Diprotodontia; family Petauridae; genus Gymnobelideus; species Gymnobelideus leadbeateri. Next base: position 196,274 of record WOXC01005802.1, on the reverse strand, counting down.
CCCTTCCAAGGAAGCCCAGCCAATTTTGGGATAGCTGTAGCAACTATTAGGGAATGTTTCTTCATATTTAATTGCTATCTGCCTCTCTATAACTTCTAGGAATTTCTATTAGTTCCAGAGTAAAGTAGAATAAATCTAATCCCTTTTCCATTAGGACAGGTTTTCAAACACTTGAGGATACCTAACATGTCTTCCTCTAAATCATAATACTTTGGGATTATTGATTGAGATCTAGATGGCACTTTAAAGATGACCTGATCCAATCTCCTCACTTTTCAGATGAATCTGAGAAGTTAAGGTCATACTGATAGTGAATGGAAGATCCAAGACATAAACTGGTCTTATGCCTACAAATTTGGTGTTCTTTCCACTGTACCATGCTTTCTAAACTAAACAGCATCAGTTTGCTCAGCTAACCTTTATGGCATGACCAATCTCCTGATTTTCCTCTTTTGGATACTCTCCAATTTATCAATGTCCTTCTGAATGCAACTTTTTATCTCCTGGGCTGCTGCCTCATGAGCCTTGTTAATAGAGTGTCAGACTCCACAAATGGCCAGACTCTGTCACATCATTCACCAGTGGGTAGTAGACAATTGAGTACAATAGGATCCTGTTTGGATTTTCCTATAAGTTGAAAAGAGGGTACCATTATTGTATAACCCAGACTAATGCATACTAACCCTCAGAATAAGCCTCACTTAGGACAAAGCTGGTGAATTCCAGGGAATTGGAAGTTGGAGTCTGAGTGCCCCTTTCAGCATTGCCTCTAGTGATGTTATTTTAGATTTAAGTATCAACCACTCTCCCTACATCTTCCTCCTTGCTTGTTTAGACTTCTGCTTGCTCACCCCAATTCTTTTTTTTTTTCTTTTCAGAGGGGGAAGGCAGGGCAATTGGACAATTGGGGTTAAGTGACTTGCCCAAGGTCACATGGCTAGTTTTGTGTTAAGTATCTGAGGCCAGCTTTGAACTCAGGTCTTCCTGACTCCAAGGCCAGTGCTCCATTCACTGTGCCATATAGCAGCCCCTGATATGGTTCTTTCTAACTCTACATTCCTATGACTTGGTCTCCATTTAAATTTGCTTTTTGTTGTTCATCTTTATTGATTATAATTTTATTGTTATAGTATTTAAGAAGGTTAATATTTCTGCATTTATTCACAAATTTATTATGCCATAGCCCATGATAATGTTTTGTGAAGATATGTCAAAAAATATAAATACTTCTTAAGAGTTCCATTTAACAACTATGAAAAGCAATCATCCATAGTTTTATAAACACTCTGTTTCTATCTTTTATTTTTTATTTGTCTTTTATCTATTTTTTTAACATTTGAAAGAGATTTGTTGAAATCACCTTCAATAATTATTTTACTATCTAAGTCTTTTCGTGTAATTAAGTTAGCTTTTCCTTTCAATACTTAGGGGTTATAAATATATGTTTATATATCTAATATTGATATATATATTTTGCTGGTTCATGCTGTTTTTAAGCTTAATATATTTTCCTGATCTGCCTTTCTTGATACTATCTATTTTACAACTGCATTCTCTAAAATCATATTTGACACTACTGCTTTTTTTCAAATTCAGTTAAAGCATAATAAATTTTACTTCAGTCTCTCAATTTAATTCTGTGTATCTATATTTTGAATTCAGATATGCTTTTTGTGTGTACCCAGTTGTGGAATTTGACTTTCTATTTCATTATGTAACATTGAGTCCATCCCATTAATATTTGAGGCTCTAGTTAAGTTTGTTTTTTCCTTCCATTAAACTCAGTTATATTACCCCTCTAAAGACATCATCACTATGAAACAGTACCTTATTTTGTTGAAAACAATCTGATCCTAGCTTCTTTCCTTCCCTGCTTCCCTCTCAGGCCGTGTCTAAGGTAGTAGATCTTTACACCCCATTTACTTTTTCTTTTTTGGTAATCACCTCATCCACAGTGTGGCTTGTTTTGTTAGAAACCATCCCTTCTACTTCCAGGAACCAAAATGGCAAAGTAAGCAATAAGTCGCGCTCAACTCTCCCTTATTAACCTTGAAAAACCTAGAAAAATCTTGGAACAGTGGAGCCAGCAGAAAGATAGGGTGCAGCAGTCTTTTAGTTTGTAAAGGTGGGGGATTAACAGGAAAGGTTCTTCTTGCTGTGGCCGAAAGGGATCAGAACAGAACAGGAGGCATCCTGGCACTCTAGCAGCAAACCCCATCTCAGTGGACCAGCAGGAGATCCTGAGCCCCAGGGTGGTAGAGCAGGCAAGCAGCAATACCAGGACCTCTGTGTACCTTGGCACATCCAGGGGAACAGGAAGATGCCAATGTGGAGAACCACCACAAGCTTTGCCAGACAGGTGTCCATCAGCAGCTGAGTGAGGAGGTAACCCCAGTGGCCAGACCACCTCTACCCCAACCTTGAGAGCTTCAGTGTAACCCTGGGGAAATGCAAAAAAACAAAAAAACCCCCAAAAAACAAACAAAAAAAAACCCACCTGGCTTCTGCATACACCAGCCACCACCACCAGTTCCAGTTCAGCCCCAGGTAAGCTATAGCCTCTAGCTGTCAGCACCTGAGGCCCCAGCACAGAAAGCCAGTAACCAGGCCTCTAGCCCCCAGCACAAGAAGTGTGGGACAGTGCCTCCTGTGCCCTAGAAGCATAGATCAGCTTTAAAAGTCAGAAAAAAGGCAAACACCATGAGCAAAAAACAACATAAATTGGAACAAAAAGAAGAAACATAGAAAAACAAAGACCACAAATTCTTGCTATGGGGACAGGGAAGATCAAAACACAAGAGGACAGGATTATTAATATACCTGCATCTGAAACCTCAAAGGGGAACATAAACTGATTTGAAGCCCAAAAAGCCTTCTTGGAAGAGCTCAAGAAGGATTTTAAAAGTCAAGTTAGAGAGGTAGAAGAAAAATGGAACAAGTTCTTTAAAAATACAATTGACAAAATGTGGAAAAGGTACACTGAAGAAACCAGCTCCTTAAAAAGTAGAATTGGCAAAATGGAAAAGGAGGTACAAAAGCTAACTGAAGAAAACAATTCACTAAAAATTAGAATTGGGCAAATGGAAACTAATGACTCTATGAGACATTAAGAATCAGTTAAGTAGGGGCAGCTAGGTGGCGCAGTGAGTAGAGTGTTGGCCCTGAAGTTAGAAGGACCTGAGTTCAGATCTGGCCTCAGACACTTAGCGCACACACAAACTATAACCTAGCCATGTGACCTTGGGCAAGTTACTTAACCCCAATTGCCCTCCAAAAAAAAGGCAAAAAAAAAAAAAGAATCAGTTAAAATAAAATAAAAAGACTGAAAAAATAGAAGAAAATGTAAAATATCTTATTGGGAAAACAACTGACCTAGAAAGTAGATCCAGGAGCCTGGAAATCATTCAGGAAATCATCAAGTTGAGGTCCTAGAACCAAAGGGGCAAATAGTCCTCAAAAGAAGCCATTGATCACCTCCTGAAAGAGATCCCAAATTGAAAATGCTAAGGAACATTATACCCAAATTCCAGAATTATCAGGTCAAGGAGAAAATACTGCAAGCAGCCAGAAAAAAAATAATTCAGATATCATGGAACTACTGTCAGGATCATACAAGTTCTATATTAAAAGATTGGAAGACTTGGAATTTGATATTCTGTAAGGCAAAGGAGCTTAGATTACACCAAGGATTAACTATCCAGCAAAATTGAGCATAATCTTTCAGAAACCATCCTTTCCTTCACTCTTCCCTCAGACTTAGGCACTCCTCCTCTTCCTTTTCCCAGCTCCATCCATTGCTCACTTTATTCTGTATTTTCTTGGGCCAGTCCAGATAAATATAGTTCATGAGATTCCCTGTTATCTTACTCTGGCTTTTTGTTTGAGTGATCTTGACCTGGTGTACTAGTAAATTATGGTAATACATAGTACTACAATTAAAATATAGTAAATATAAATAAATATATACTGTGTGTGTTTGTGTGTGCACACACATCATTTTAAGATTTGTGAATCGCTTTATGTGTTATCTTAAGTGATCCTCCCAACAATCCTTTGAAGCAAATGCTATAATATTCACATTTTATTGATGAGAAAACTGAGGCAGAAAGGTTTATTCAGGGTCATATAGTAAGTGTCTTGAGGAATAATTCAAACTTGGTCTTCCTAACTCCAAGCCCAATACTTTACCCACTGTGCCATGTAGTTGCCTTTAAATCATATGAATCCCTTTCCTAATTCTCCTTTCTCCTTTTTTGGGGTGTTGATATGCAAAGTGGCAGTCACTTCAGGGGAGGATGGGGTGATATATCAAATCATACTCTCCCTACTCTTTTTGTTTCTGAAACAACCCCTGATAATGTGGGGTTTGCAAGAGACAATATGTTTTTCTTGTGCCATTTAATCACAGTAGCACTGTAGCAGCCTTTTAATCTACTTTGACTTGCTTCTCTTTCTTAGTTTCCTTTTGTTTGCTGTGTTTGAATTTCAAAATTCAGGTTACTCAATTCTGTTTTTCCTCAAATGAATGCTTAAAAGTCTTTACTTAGGTTAAAAATAACTCCACCCCTACCCACCCACCCAATTGTATTAAGTTCAACTGCATCAGGATTACTTATCTTTGGGAACAAGCCATTTCCTGTTGCTTTTTGATATATCTTGTTCCAGCTTTTGCTTTTTATTTCTCATTGTTGATAAGTAATCCCAGGTAATTCAGACTGTCATCTTTCAGTGTATAATTTTTTTCTACCTGGCCACTTGTAAGATTTTCTCTTTGTTCTGGAGCTTGGAAAACACATTTCTGACTGAGTTAAATTTAGGATTATGCTTTGTTGGGATCATATGGATTCTATAAATGTCTACTTCCTTCATAGTTTCAATACCTTTGAGAAATTTTCTTCTGTTATTTCCTGAAGTATAGCCCTTTGATCTTTTGTTTCTTTATATTTTTCTGGGAGATTAATGATTCTTAGATTGTTCCTGTCTTCAAGATCTTCAAGACTTTGACTTATAGAGATAGCACATGTTCTTCTAATTTTGCTCTTTTGACTTTGTGATTATATATATGTCTTATCACTGATATCTCTAATTTTCTTATTTTTAGTCTCTTTCTAATTTCACTACTTTACTAAAAAGTTTTCAATGTCTTTTCTCCTTTCAATATTTTCATTAAAAGCTATAACTTCACTCTGAATTTCTTCCTTCATTTTTTCATTAGATTTTTTTTCTACCACTCTAAGGATTGTGTTTTTTTTTTCTTGGGGGGGGGGCAGTGAAAAGGGAGTTATTTGAATCCTCCTTTGTTTAGTTATTTCTATTGATGGAGAGTTTTCCTGTGGAGATTTTGCCTCACATTCTCTTACCTTATAGTATTTCATCTTTGTTTAAGGGAGTTTTTTTCCTACTCATTTTTTCAGTGTCTGATGGCTTAACCTTTTCTGCCTTCTTCCAGTCACTTTTTTAAAACTTTAAAAAGTTTATTTACTACATTTCTCATTTTGTGATGGAAAGTAATAGAAATGAGCTGGGCTCATAGGCTCTTATATTTAAAGATTTCTACCTGGAAGGGACCTTAAGGGTTATCTATTTCAGCCCTTTTATTTTATAGATGAAGAATGGAGTCCCAGATAGGTCAATTGACTTGTCCTAGGTCACATAGCAAGTAGCAGGGTTGGGATTTGAACTCAGGCTCTTTGGCTCCAAATCCACTGCTCTAGGAAAGAACTCTCACTTGGCCATCTTGATAGAAATCCTTTTTCTTTGTAATAGCTGAAATATTCCTCTTTTTAAACATTATTTTTTCCTTTTGACAGTATTTTTATTTTTCCCCAATTAAATGTAAACATAGTTTTCAACATTCATTTTTTAATAAGATTTTGAGTTCCAATTTTTTCTCCCTCTCTCTGTTCTATGCCCACTTCCATCTGATATAGCAATCCAATATAGGTTATACAATCCAACAAAGGTTATACTGTTGAGCACAACTCCACCCTCCCCTCCCCTGATTGATGCATGGGTGAGAGTTTCAGCCTAGGGTAAAATCCCTGCTCCATTCTTTTCTTTTCTCCTCCCACCCATTCTGGGTTCCCTGTCCCTCAGCCTAGGGTAAGCTATTCAATTGTAAGCTATTCAAATGTACACTGACCAATCACTGATTGTAGTTTTGGCTTATGTAACCTGGCTATTGAATCTCTTTAAAAACTGGCATACTGTCTGTGCCAGCACTGTCTGATTTGGGTACTCATGTAACCCCAGCAGTCTTGTGGCAATAAAATCCACTTCCAAATTTTAATCTAGGGGATGTTCTGTCTTGCTCAATTATGCTCTTCAATACATTGTATATGTGTGTGTGTGTGTGTGTGTGTGTGTGTGTGTGTGTGTGTGCGCGCGTGTGTGTGTATATGTATATATATGTATGTTTATATACACAATTCAATATAGGTTCTACATATATAGAACCTATTCTTTTAAAATTAATTTAATAGGTATTTATTAATCTCTTTTTGTATGTAAGCTACTGTGTTTGATGCTTGAATAACCTTTATTATACTGGGGAAGGATGTAACATATATGTAGTAAAATAACAAGGAAATTTGAGGAGGGAGAAAGTAGAGGAATCATGTAATATTTTGTGCAAGAGGTGGCCCTTCAACTTAGCTTCAAAGGAAGATCAGGATTCTGACAGGAAACGGAGAGCAGGGAATTCATTCCAGACAGCAAGGATGGCTTGTTCAAATTAACAGGAATGGGTGATAGAATGCTAAGTTTGGGCAATAACTGTTAATCCAGTTTGGTTGGATTTGAGTCATCTGTGCAGATGGTGATTTAACCAAAGGCAGCTTATGCAGTAACCAAGGGAGAGAACCTGAAGACTGGAAGAACCAGGCCAGAGCCTGGGAGATAGCTATACATGAGGAAAGTAGAGAGTGTTAAGGGGAATTATGTTAAATAAATCTGGAATGGTAGCTTCTGGCCAAATTGTGGAAGGTCCTAAATGTCAGGTGGAAGAATCTGTATTTTATTCTAGCAGCCATGGGGAGTCACTGGACATTTTTGATCATGGGTGTGAGTTGGCCTTGTACCTTAGGATGATTATTTTTCTAGTTGTATGGAGGTTAGACTAGAGAAGAGAGGGACTTGAGGCTGGAGATCAATTAGGGGGCTGTTACATGAGTCTAAGCAGGAGTTAGTGAGGGTTTGAAGAAGGGTTTATGGTCATGTGAGTGAATAGAAGCATGCACATGTAAAATATATTGTGCAGGTAAAAGTCGGTAAGACATGGTGGTTAGTGGAGGAAGAAGGGAGAGTCAGTGATAACTCAGAGATTATAAACATGAGTGGCCATAAAATGGCCATAAGTGGCCATCCCAAAGGATGATAACGTCTGCAACAGAAATAGAGGAGTTTGGACAAAGTCTGAGAAGGCCTGTATTTGCCTTTGGGACAATAACAATAGCCAATAACTATCATTTATACATAACTTTAAAACTTTAAGTTGTGAAAAGTGTTTTATATATACTGACTCACTTGATACAACAAACGTGTGAGGTAGGTATAATTATTACCTCCATTTGACAGATGAAGAAACTGGAGGTACAGAGGTGTTAAGTGACTTGCCCAAAGGTCACACAGCTGTTAAGTGTCTGCGGCAGGATTTGAACTCAGGTCTTCCTGACTCCAAGTCCTTCTTTCTATCCACTGTGCCACCTAGATGCCTATGTGGAGTTGATATTTTAGTGTGCAATCTAAGTAAAGATGTCCAGCAGGGAGTTGTTCATATTATACTAGACTAACTGAGAGAGAAAGAGGGAGGGAGGGAGGTAGGGAGGGGGGGGGGGGAGAGAGAGAGAGAGAGAGAGAGAGAGAGAGAGAGAGAGAGAGAGAGATTTGGAAACCAATTTCATAGATGATAATTTATCCCCTGGCAGCGATGAGAGAAGAGGGCCCAGTGCAGAGTCTTGGGGGGCAGCTATATTTTTGGGGAAGGAGATGGATGATGAACCAGCAAGGGAGACAAGAAAGAAATAACCAGATAAGCAGAAGAATCAGGAGTCACAGAAGCCAAGTGTGGAGAGAGAATTTCCCAAAGAAGGACTGGTGGGTATACACAGAGGTCAAGGAGAGTGAGGTCCGAGAAAAGGCTCCTGGACTATTTAGCAGTTAAGACTTGATCATTGGTCATCTTGGAGAGAGCAACAAGCTGAGAGAGCAAGTGGTGGATGCAGAAATGAAATTGTAAGGGTTTGGGGGAACCAGGAGCCAGTGAGAACTGATGGCTCCTCTTAGTACCTCTCTGTGGGTTCTTGTCTCTCAGGGCAGATCCCAAAGAGAAATGATCTTAGGAAAGAAGGAAAATCTAAGGACTGAGCAACCTTCTCAGGAGAAAATGACAATTTCTTTCCTGGAGAATATTGTCAGAGTTCCAGTGTGCTCCATTTGTTAGAACTCAACGACCTAATTATGCTGTAATTGAAAAGAATTTTGACTTGGAAGTCAGGGGATCTTAGAATTAGGCTTCTAGCATCCATATATGATTTTTATTGTTGTTCAGGTGTTTTTACTCATGTCTGACTCTGTGACCCCATTTGGGGTTTCCTTAGCAAAGATACTGGAGTGGTTTTCCATTTCCTTCTCTAGCTGATTTTATACATGAGGAAACTGAGGCAAATGGGTTTAAGTGACTTACTCAAGGTCACACAGCTAGTAAATGTCTGAGGCTGGATTTGAACTTGGGAAGATAAGTCTATGCTCATGATCCACTGCCCCACCTAGCAGCCCTCATGTAATTGCAGTGGGACAAATCACTGACCCGTAGTTTTCTCAGCTGTATGATGTAGTTCTTGGACCAGATGATTTTATCATTTGTAACACCTTAAAAGGAGCATGAGACATCATTTCACTGTTCTAACAACCCCAGACAGCTATCAGAGGAATTGGTGAGGAAACTGAGGCAGGCAGGAGAGTGAGGATCTTGGGTCAGCTTGTTAAGCCTGCAGTAGAATAAAGCCAGTGGACTGAGACCACCCCAGAGCTCATTGGGACCTTTGTCTTGTGACCTATGAAGCAAACTTGGAGTTTATGTGCTTTTCCAGGTGTTTGTGTGGGAATAGCAGTGAATTGTTACCCTCTGGAAATTCTGCCTGGTGACCTGGCATCTTCAAGATTGGCTTAACTTGCTTTTTGGTGGTCGTTCCACCTTGGAACTGGGGCACCCTGGGGCTCAGTCTATGGGGCTCAGTCAGTCTGGTCTCCTGAAGGGCCTCCTGATCTCATCGCTGTTGTGGGTTGAGATTAAAGGGGCTGGCAGCGGCTCCCCCACATGGCAGCTTTCCGGAGGCTGACCCCACTCCCTGGAGGGGAGCTCTTTCAGGAGATGGGGCCATCTGGTCCAAGCCTTTGATGGGGAGGTGTGCCTTTTGATGTAACACGATTGAGGTCCCTCCAAGAACAGAAGCAGAGGCCAGCTGAGTGCTTTTGCATTGTCTGCATTCTCTGGCAGGTACATTGGAAACTTGTGTGGCTAAGGTTAGGCCCTGAGCCACCTTCCCATGCAGGTCCGTCCGTTTGTCTGTCTGTCATTCTGTCTGCTCTCCCCTGTTCTGCTTCTTGGAATGATTTCCTGGGAGAATGAGACAATAGTCAACTCAATCCTGTGCTTTAACAGTTTTACAAAGCTTTATTTTTTACAATTGCCAGATAGGAAGATTATCACCTGCCTCCCCCATTTTTCATAGATAAGAGAACTTAACTTTCTGAGAGGTCAGATTGTGAATGATACAGCTTCAGGAAGGCACATGGTAGATTAGTAATATAGGTCTTTATTGAATACCCACATAGAGCTTAGTCCTGTATTAGGAACTTGGGGAACACCTAGAAAATATTCATGGTCTTTAATGGGGGGAGAAAGGAACTCATGGGTGCCACAAAAATGAGCAATGCAGTCACAACAGACAGCCGGCTGATGAAGAAGTCTGAAGGGAAGTATCAGGGTTTCTAAGCTGCATGGAGCTAGATGAATGCCACGGTGGGACTGTGCACAGGCAGACTCAATGAGTCCAACACCAGGACAAGGTGATTTGAATTGGGGAGAGGAACAAGGTTGCAAAGATGAGGTGGCAGTAGTTCAGGCTAGTGCCTGGACCCCAAGTGATTATGAGCGCAGAAAGGAATGGATGGATTTGAGCCTGTGTTGTTTGTTGTAAAGAGACTAGAATCACAGGTGGGAAACCTGTGGCCCTGCCGCCACATGTGGCCAAGATTTGTTCTGTGAAGTTTGGATTCTGTCAAAGGGCCGCACTTGAGGACCTAGAGGGCCATGTGTGTCCTCGGGGCTACAGGTTCCCCACCTCTGGTAGATAGTGGATCCAAAATTTTAGAAAGGAAGGAACTTGAGAGACCATCTAGTCCAACAACCCTCATTCTAATCCAGATGAGGAAATGAAAGTGACCAATGGCAAAGCAGGGGTAAAAACTCAGGTCCTATGACTTCAACCTCAGAGTTCCCTCCACTACACTCTGCTGCCTTCTGCATGTCTGTTGGTGTGGGGGTGATGTGTGGAGAAGGGTTGTGGATATGGTTAAAAGAAAGCATGGTTTCCTCAGAGTTAACCCTAAGGAGTTGGACTTCTGGGATAGGACATTTAGGGTCAAATATGGGCTTTCCTTTAGGGGATTAGAATTGCCAGATCTCAAGCCCCTGGGATTTTTCAGTGAGATAGCCTCCCCAAAGTACGCATGGAGCTGGAAGGCACCTTAGTAGTCATGGAATTCTGGCTCAGGTTCAACTGTGTTTCCTAGCTTACTAATTGGCCACCTAGAGAGCCATCCCTCTGAAGAGTTCCTCCACCCACTCACCGTATGAGAAGGCTCTTTAAATATTGAATATCTCCTAAACATCCCTGTTGGCCCAGTGAGGTTCTGTTTAGAATGATATACATCTTCTGTGAATGACAGAAACACCTCATTTCTTTCATTGTGTTGACAGAAAGACCAGAAGAACAGCCAGTGAAGACTTTAGCTGAGCACAGCCTAGTCTAGCTTGATCCTATAGGATATTTCTCCCAAACCTCTAATGTTCCTTCCCTCCCTTCCTCCAACAGAAGCTTCCTCCCCCACCATTAGTATTCAGAACCAGGCAGCAACTCTTGGTAGATAAGATTTTTCCAGAGAGATAGACCATGGGTTTGGGAGAAGGGAGGGAGGAGAGTGGGACAGCAGGCAGTGTAAAACCATTTTGACAGGGATTTGTCCACAGAGTCTCAAATCTGTTTGTCATCTGCACTGAGCATTGTCTGGTTTCATCCCTTCTGCTGCTGGAATGATATGTCCAGAGAAAAATACAGGGCCAAGACTCAAATCCTAAGGGATACCAGCTGGAGGAGAAGCAAGTTGTCTAAGAAGTTCATTGTAGGCATTCTCAGGAAAAATACAACTCTAGTCTGCCTCTGGGAGAGACTCTACAAGGCTTTTGTTCCCACCACTTTTCCTTCATCTCCTCTATCAGGTCTGTCTGTAAAAGAATTTGCAGTGGTCTTACAAACAGGAATGAAATGCTGGTGGCCATTAAGTTTGAGTTTTAGAAAAAGTCACCAGACACCTTTCTATAAAGTAAAACAAGGCAAATCAGAATCCTGGGCTATTTGCCTTATATATGTAGTCACTGTTCTTTGTAGATGAGCAGAGCTGTAGCACATTCTGGACCTATGTCTATAGAAAGAATGCTGTTGGCTCTGAAAAGCCCTGTTGATTCCACATATCTGTCCCATGCCAGACTCCACCATTAGCTTTATTATTTACCATTAGCCTTAAGTTAAAACAAAAAAATGAGTAGGTTAAAATGCAAGAATGTTATACAGGATTAAACTAGAATTGACCATTGGTACCTTAGCACATTGGTTTCTCAGAGACCAACAAACCTATAATTTCATTAGGCCTTGTGAGAATAAGATTCAGAACAAGCACATTTGGATGGGGGCAAAACCACGGACCTAGTCAGTACTAGAGGTCCTGTCAGGGAAATCAAATGTATGCCATAGTGAAGGGTGAGATCCTGGAAGGTGTCCTTAAGAGCATTTAGGCATGGCCTGAAAAGCAGAAAGCAGGACACAGAAAATGGTTTGTATGTGTATGAAGGAAACGCTCTCTGGAGTCAGGATTTATAGACAGATCACCTAGTCCAACATCTTTGTTTTAGAAAGGACAAAGAGAGATGAAATGATTTGCTTGTTCACCCAGCTAAGTAAGAAATAGATTCAGCATCTGAATACAGCACCTGGGAATCCAGATCCAGACTACTTTCCTTTATATGATACAGCTGGATGGTTACACAGAGTTGCAGTTGCCTGAAGATGAGGGCAGCAACTGATACAGCCTGTCAGCTTTGGGTATGAGGCTTTCTTCCCCAAAGCCACTGAACCTGAGGACTGCATTACTATAGTCTCATATTAGGTTTCCCCCACTCCCACTCCCCCCCACCCCCAAATTCGAATCTAGTCTCAGATACTGGCTAGCTATCTGCTTCAGTTTCCTTAATTTCCTTCCTCCCCTGCTTTTACCTTCTTCCACTCTTTCCCTGCCTAGCTTTTCAGTCATGGCCAAGTAGCCTGATTGTGTGGTGCGATTTATGGGACTCCAGGAAGGTACTCTGACAAAACAAGCCTGTCTCTGACCGTTGTTGTTTTTATTTGGTCATTTCAGTTGTATCTGACTGTCTATGACCCTATTTGGGGTCTTCTTGGCAGAGATACTAGAGTGGTTTGTCATTTCTGTCTCTAGCTCATTTTACAGATGAGGAAACTGAGACAAACCGGGTGAAGTGAGCTAGTAAGTGTCTGAGGTCAGATTTGAAATCAGGAAGAGGAGTCTTTCTGACTCCAGGACCAGCCCTCTATCAAATTTGCCACTTGCCAACTTGCCCTTGAAGATAATTTTTAGCTTAAGGCTTTTATCTTAGTTAAAATGCAAGTTACATTTTAAGTCTTATCAATCAACTCACCTCCCCATGAGTGAGATCAGAAGGGAAGAGAAGACTTGAGCAGGCTGGAGACAAATTTTGTATGCTTCCAAATTTCCTTTCCATATGCATGACACCTCTCTGCATCCCTGCATCCCTAACCTGTTTCTTTGGGGTCAGAAGAGCCAGGTCGGGGCACCTGACTTGGCCTTAGCAGGCCTGTATTCCCATCTGTATTCATGCCTTCACTTTTCTGTTCATCTGTTTTCCCATCTAAAGCAGATACTTGTTCTACCTGCCTTCCAAGGATACTTTGAAGAAAGTGCTTTGTTATAGAAATGAGTTATGATTGTTATCAGCATGTCCAAGAAGTCATAATAAGCACAGGTCTTAGTACATCCCCTTCCTGGCTCACATGGTCCACATCCCCTATCCAAAGCAGGTCTCTGGCAGAACAACAACTTCTCCTGAGCTTCAGTTATAGACCATCTCTATCTAACCACCCATCACAGAGAAATGTGTGTAGAGTGTCGTTGAAGTCTTTCTCTACGTACTTAATTGTTTCCGTCATATGATTGTTAATAGTTTGTCAACTCAAGACCTTCCTTCTGTCCCATTGGTGTTGTCTGAAAAATCTTCCATCTGGGTGCATGTGTGTGTGTGGAGGATTTTCTAGTTGCTAATGTTCCTGTTTAAAGGCAGTTTGCTTTCTCCATGGTCCAAAATTCCCCTAAGGTCATTTTGGTGCATAGTTCTCTAGATGGTTTAAACTAGTTTTCATATAGTGTAATACTAAGGCTTACATATGTTATTTATGTTTCATATTTTGTCTTTGAACTTTATAAGGTAAGCTCTGAAGTGCTCCTTCTCTATCCCAATGAACTTGTTACTTTGGAAAGAATCAATTTGGAGAGGCTGGGGATAGTGCTGCTGTCTCTTTATGCCTCTATATTCTTTCAACCTTTAGGTGTCCTTCACTTTTTTTTTCCGCTTTTTTTTTTTTGGAGGGCAGTTGGGGTTAAGTAACTTGCCCAAAGTCACATGGCTAGTAAGTGTGTTAAGTGTCTGAGGCTGGATTTGAACTCAGGTCCTCCTGACTCCAGGGCCAGTGCTCTGTTCACTGCATCACCTAGCCACCTCTGCCCTTCACTTTTTAAATAGGTTTTGAAAACAGTCATTAAATTCTTGATTGGGTTGCTTTCAATTTTAGTGTCCACCCTGGCAAATCAGAACCCTAGAGGAGGCATAGTACATATATAGAGATGAAGCTATGGCTATTCCCCTTTAAAATTTCTCTTCAAATGGGCAAGGCAGAAAATGAAACATCTATAACATATACCAGGAAATATGATATGTTTTTTTTTCTGGTTTACATCATTCATTTCTGCCAGATTTTGAGTTATAATTTTTTCCCCATTTTTCCCCTACCCATCACCCAGAATAGCAGTCCCACAAGATATCATCTCATCCAATCTGCTCTCTCCCATATCTTCTCCCATATCCCTTTTGACTTTGCCATTAGGGCAAGGTGAAACTCTGTGCCCCAATGCCTACATATCTTAGCTCCCAATCACATGCAAAATAGTATTAATAATAGTATTTATGTATATTTGAAAGATTAGTTTTAAAACTTTGAATTCCAGATCCATTCCCTTCCTCCCTTGTCACCCACTCCCAATGGGAAGATAAGCAATTCAGTAGCTATGCAAAACATTACCATAGTAGATATATTGTGATAGACTGACTATATTACCCTCCCACCCATCCCACCCCCCACCTGGTACATTCCCTACTTTGATCCTGTCCCTCTTCAAAAATGGGAAACTCCCCTCCCCCAGCAAGCCCTCCCCTCCATCATCCCCCCTCTCATTACCCTCCCCCTTACTCTCCTGCAGGGTGACATATCCCATTTAGTATGTATGTCATTCTCTCCCTGAGCCAAATTCAGTGAGAATATGGTTTTGCCTTTTTGTCTTCTTGTTCTTCCCCTCCCCTGCAACTACTTCCCCTTGCTTCTTCTACATGAGATAGTTTACCCCACCCTGTCTCTCCCCATCTCCTCTTGCCACATTCCTCTTTCACCTCTTAACTTCACCCCTTAAGTATCATCCCTTCCCACCAAATTCGACCTGAGCCCTCTATCCATGTATACCTGTAAACATATATACACATTCACATATGTATTCATATGTGCATAAACCCTTCTTCTATTATTTTCATAATGAGGATGGTTTCATCAGTCACAGTTACTGTTTTTCCATATAGGAATATAAATAGTTCAACTTTGATAAGTTGCTTTTGATTTCTTTTCCCTGTTTACCTTCTCAAGTATCTCTTGCTTCTTGTGTCTGAATGTCAAATTTTCTATTCAACTCTGGTTTTTTCCTCAAGAATGCTTGAAAGTCCTCTATTCCACTGAATGACCATATTTTCCCCTGAAACATGATACTCAGTTTTGCTGCGTAGGTGATTCTTGGTTTTAATCCCAGGTCCCTTGCCCTGCAGAATATTGTATTCCATGCCCTTCGATCCCTCAATGTAGAAGCTGCCAGGTCCTGTGCTATTCTGATTGTGTTTCCACAATATTGACATTATTTCTTCCTGGATGCTTGTAGTATTTTCTCCTTGATCTGAGAATTCTGGAACCTGGCTATAATATTCCTAGGAGTTTTCTTTTTGGGATCTTTTTCAGGAGGTGATCTGTGGATTCTTTCAACCTCTATTTTGCCCTCTGGATCTAAAACATCAGGGCAATTTTCCTTGAGAATGTCTTGAAGGATAATTTCTAGGTTCTTTCTTTGATCATGGCTTTCAGGTAGCCCAATAATTTTTAAATTGTCTCTACTGGATCTATTTTCCAGGTCAGTGGTTTTTCCCATGAGATATTTCACATTGCCTTCTATTCTTTCAATTGCTTGGATCTGTTTAACAGCATCTTGATTTCTCATAAAGTCACTAGCTTCCATTTGCTCCAGTCTAATTCTGAAGGAATGAATCTCCTCAGTGAGGTTTTGAGATTCTTTTTCCATCTGGCAAATTCAGCTTTTTAAGGCATTTTTCTCCTCATTGCCTTTTTGAGCCTCTTTTGCCATTTGAGTTAGTCTGTTTTTTAAGGCATTATTTTCCTCAGACAGGCTGTTGACCCTCATTTCATACTTTTCCTGCATCCTTCTCATTTTTCTTCCCAATTTTTCCTCCACTTCTCTTATTTGGTTTTTAAAATCCTTCTTAGGGTCCTCTATGGCCTGTAACCCGCTCATATTTTCATTTGGGGCTTTTGGTGTAGGAGTTCTGACCTCACAGTCCTCCTCCTGTTCCATGCTTTGATCCGCTTTGCCCACAAAATAGGAGTCTAATGTTGCATTTTTCTGTTTAATTTGTTTCCTTTGCCTAGGCATGTTGCCACTTAATTACTTTACTTTTGGGCTTGTTGCCACAGTAGAACTCTGCCACCAGACAGGGGAGCTTCCATCCCAAAGGTTGGGGTCTTCTCAATTGCCAGAGGTATTAGTTGGGTGCCCTCTCTGAAGCCCCCACACACTCTGGCAAGCTGGATACACACCCCAAGACCTCCACCCCAGACTTCAGTCCAGATCCAGGGAGGTTAAAGCAAAAGCGATTACCCCCTAGACTGATAGCTGGATCCCCCTACAGTTCTCAGGCCAGGAGCTGAAGCTGCAACTGAAGCTGCAAAATGGTGGCTGTGCCATAGCTCCTCAGCCACTTCTCACCCCTAGAGGAAGAAGCCAACACGTTCCCCAAATACTGGTCCCACAGTCCATAGGGCACTAACCTCTCACTTTGTCCTAGGCATGTCTGTGTTGATAATTCTGGAATCGCCACTGCTGCTGGTGTTCTGGGGTCCCTCCAGCCAGCTGCTGGCCTGGCCACCCTGGGGCTAAAACCTCCGACTCAGGAGGTCCTGGGGTTGGCTCCCAGAGCACTGTGCTGTCGGCTCCCAGCACACTGTGCTGGCCACTCCCTGCTAGGCTGCTGGGCTGTCCTCAGTGGGTGGTTAGCTTCTCTGTGTAGTTCTGTGGCTGCTGGAGCTCCAGAGGTTGTTCAGAGTCCCCTTTTACATAATTTTGAAGTGGTATGGGCTGGAGTGCCAAGGAAGTGCTGTTTCTACTCTGCTATCTTGGCTCCGCCTGGAAATATGATATGTTAAAGCATAAGATAGTAGTTGGAGTGAATAGAGTCATAAGAATTAGGTATAGGGTTGGTCAGGAAAAGCTTAGAATGATAGAGCTTAGGTCTCTAATGCATCTCAAGAGGTCATTTAGGGCAGGCCCCTGTTTTTATGTCACTGATATCTTCATTTTACAGATGAGGCAACTGAGAATCAAAAAATTTAACTTATCAAATGAGAAAATATACATAAAACACTATACAGACTTTAATATAAATATATATTATTTTTAATCATTCTTAGATCATTTTTCTCATATTTTTTGTTGTTGTTCATATAGAAATAGGACATGTTGCTATCCTGCTATTCTTTTATATTTAATTTTCTGTGGATTGTTGTGCTGGGGGATAAAATGACTGCTTTTGGTAATTGAATGAGAGTATAGGAATGTAAACTTACCATATTTCACCACATAATCATTGTAGATTTTATGCCAATTTTTTTTTGCAAAAAACTGGGGTACAATCATTATGTAAAGCTTTAAAAAAATTGTGCCAGTATTACTGAAAAATTGTTTATTACTAAGCTGTCTTTTGGGGGTGGAGCCAAGATGACAGAGTAGAAACAGCATGTCCAAGCCACTCTTCCCCCAGATCACCTCCAAACTATGTAAAAGGGGACTCTGAACAACTTCTGGAGCCCCAGAACCCACAGAACGACACAGAGAAGCTAACCTCCCGCTGAGGACAGCCCAGCAGCCCTGCAGGAAGGACCAGCGTAGCGCTCTGGGAGCCGACAGCACAGTGTGCAGTGTGCGGGGAGCCGAGCACAGGTCCCCTTGAGTTGTAGTTTTAGCCCCAGGGTGGCTGGGCCAGCAGCCGGCTGGAGGGACCCCAGAACGCCAGCAGCTGTGGTGATTCCAGAATTATCAACATAGAAATGCCTAGGACAAAGTGAGAGGTTAGTGCCCTATGGACTTTGGGACCAGTATTTGGGGAACACATCGGCTTCCTCCCCTGGTGGCTAGAAGCTGCTGAGGAGACGTGCCATTTTGTAGTTTTCAGAGGTAGCTCCAGCTCCTGGCCTGTGAACTGTAGGGAGATCCAGCGATCAGTCTTGGGGGGTAATCGCTCTTGCTTTAACCTCCCTGGATCTGGAATGTGATCTGGGGTGGAAGTCATGGGTAGGTTTACAGCTTGCCAGAAATGGAAGTTGTCCCCCCACACATTCGGGACGAAAGCTCCCCTGTCTCGTGGCAGAGCCATACTGTGGCAGCAAGCCCAAAAGTCAAGTAATTAAGTGTCAACATGCCAAGGCAAAGGAAATAAATTAAACAGAAAAATCCAACCTTAGACTCCTACTTTGGGGGCAAAGAGGATCAAAGCATAGAACAGGAGGAGGGCTGTGAGGTCAGAAATCCTGCTCCAAAAGCCCCAAAGGAAAACATGAGGGGGTTGCAGGCCATAGAGGACCTTAAGAAGGACTTTAAAAATCAAATAAGAGAAGTAGAGGAAAAATTGGGAAGAGAAATGAGAAGGATGCAGGAAAAGTATGAAATGAGGGTCAACAGCCTGACTGAGGAAAACAACACCTTAAAAATAGACTAACTCAAATGGCAAAGGAGGCCCAAAAGGGCAATAAGGAGAAGAATGCCTTAAAAAGTCGAATTTGCCAGATGGAAAAAGAATCTCAAAAGTTCACTGAGGAGAGTCATTCCTTCAGATTCAGATTGGAACAAAGGGAAGCTAGTGACTTTATGAGAAATCAAGATGCTGTTAAGCAGATTCAAACAAATGAAAGAATAGAAGGCAATGTGAAATATCTCATGGGAAAAACCACTGACTTGGAAAATAGATCCAGGAGAGACAATTTAAAAATTATTGGAATACCCAAAAGCCATGATCAAAGAAAGAACCTAGAAATCACCCTTCAAGAAATTCTCAAGGAAAATTGCCCTGATGTTTTAGATCCAGAGGGCAAAATAGAGGTTGAAAGAATCTACCGATCACCTCTGAAAAAGATCCCAAAAAGAAAACTCCCAGGAATATTATAGCCAGGTTCCAGAATCCCCAGATCAAGGAGAAAATACTCCAAGCAGCCAGGAAGAAACAATTTCAATATTGTGGAAACACAATCAGAATAGCACAGGTCCTGGCAGCTTCTACACTGAGGGATCGAAGGGCATGGAATATGATATTCCAGAGGGCAAAAGAGGTGGGACTGAACCCAAGGGTCACCTACCCAGTAAAACTGAGTATTTTGTTTCAGGGGAAAATATGGTCATTCAGTGGAATAGAGGACTTTCAAGCATTCTTGAGGAAAAAACCAGAGTTGAATAGAAAATTTGACATTCAGACACAAGAAGCAAGAGATGCCTGAGAAGGTAATCAGGGAAAAGAAACCAAAAGGAACTTATCAAAGTTGAACTATTTATATTCCTATATGGAAAAACAATAACTGTGGCTGATAAAACCTCTCTCAGTATGAAAATAATGGAAGAAGGGTATATGGTCATATGAATACATATGTGAATGTGTGTATATATGTTTACAGTTATGTATGGATAGAGGGCATAGGTTGAATTTGTTGGGAAGGGAGGATACTCAAGGGGTGAAATTATGAGGTGAGAGAGGAAAGTGGCAAGAGGAGATGGGGAGAGACAGGGTAGGTTAAACTATCTCATGTAGAAGAAGCAAGGGGAAGTGGTTGCAAGGGAGGGGAAGAATAGGAAGGCAAAAAGGCAAAACCACATTCTCATTGAATTTGGTTCAGGGAGATAATGACATACATACTAAATGGGATAGCTCAACCTGCAGCAGAATAGGGGGAAGAGGGATGAGAGGAGGGATGATGGATGGAAGGGCATTCTTGGGGGGAGGGGAGGCTGGGAGTACCCACTATAGAAGAGGGACAGGATCAAGTAGGGAATGGGCCAGGTGGGGGGTGGGATGAGTGGGAGGGAATTATAAGCAGCCTTGTACAATATATCTACTATGATAATGTTTTGCATAGCTAGACATGTACAACATATACTGAATTACTTAGTAACCCAGAGGGAATGGGTGACAAGAGAGGAAGGGAATGGATCTGAAATTCGAGGTCTTAAAATTAAATATTTCAAATATATATAAATAGTATTATTAATACTTTTTTGCTTGTAATTGGGAGATAAGATGTGCAGGCATTGGGACACAGAGATTCACCTTCTTCTAATGGAAAAGTCGAAGGGGGTATGGGAGAAGGTATGGGAGAGAGCAGATTGGAGGAAGCGATATCTTATGGGACTGCTATTCTGGGAGGGTGGGTAGGGGAAAAATGGGGGGGAAAATTATAATTCAAAATCTGGCAGAAATGAATGATGTAAAACAGTAGTTAATAAAGCATTTGTTTAAACTGTGTTTCGTGCGAGATTAGGAAGCATGAAAATACTGGTGAATAAAATTAACATTTGATAGATGCAAGTCTTATGATATCATGTGACTTACTCATGGCAGCTTCACCTGCCCTTCTGTTCCCTTTACACCTAAATGACTCTTCATTGGGTTGAATTTCTTTAGTACTGTAGAGCTCTAAACAAACCATACAAGTAGACTTTTGGAAATATACTGACAATGCATGTGGGCTGAGAATTCTAGGCTTGTGACTTACAATGCAGGAGAGATAAATGTGTATCCATTTGCCACTGGTGTATACTTTGCTGCTCTTTTTACCTTTTAACCAGCATGATAACAGATTTATACTAAGATATGATTATGAGATGAAAGGTTATAAATGAATTTTTCATCTGAAAAAAACAGAATGCGACAATTATGAGGTGAAATCCCATAGATTCATTAATAGTATCTTGAGAACAATTCCAGTATCAGACAGGATTGCATATAATTCCTCCTGTTATCATATAGTTTAAAATTTTTTTCTTGTAAGTCTTTATATTTTGCAAGCTTTTTATGGCATGTAGTTTGGTGATTCTGAGTATTTGGTAGGAGACATATATTAAGAATGTTATTCTTAAAATTTTGCAATCAGTGTTAAATCCAGTAAGATTTAAGCTGTAAGCAACAGTTCTGTCAGTAATGATGCTCTGGTCCCTGTATAGTTTCTTTGTCAGTTTCTTAAGGGTATCTTGGGGTTTGTGTTTGAAGTATGAGGCCTTGTCTTAGGTTGGTTTATAAAGGATAGTGAACTTATGGTATATGTTTCTGATCACTTAATTGTGTCTTCCTAGGTATCCAATGAATGTTAAAATTTGATGCATATTTCCAGCATTTCAAAATATAATGTGCACTGATCTTTAAGTTCAGACTCCTTAAGTATAACCTTTTTGTAATATCTGGCAACAGTGATATGAACCTGGATTGTCGTCATAGACTCCTTAGTTTTTATAAACAAATCTATATGCTCAGCCACTTGTTCAACACTTCTTTGTCAAGATATTGTTGATTAAGTTAACATGGATGTCATCATACTTTTTAATTCCACTCTCAGATTTTAGCATTTAAAAATCTTTATATGGAAATAAACTAATTATGGTTATATTTGACAAATCCACTGGTGTGTTCATTTGCTATTGTTTTGTGAAATGAGTTTTGCTGATTCCTAAAATATTTATATAAAATT
The DNA here is from genome assembly GCA_011680675.1 of Gymnobelideus leadbeateri. NCBI lineage: Eukaryota > Metazoa > Chordata > Mammalia > Diprotodontia > Petauridae > Gymnobelideus > Gymnobelideus leadbeateri. Next base: position 174,579 of record WOXC01005802.1, on the reverse strand, counting down.
CAAAGCTGTTTATGATGTGCTTTGAGGATAATTACTAATCTTTTTTGGTAAAGAAGTATTAATCATTCTATAGTTGTTTTAGGCTGATGGGCCCTATAAAAGATTCTGTGAAAAAGGAGTTGCTTAATTTGTTTGTTTGAACCATATAGCTCAGTATTTTCCATGTACATCAAATGATTAACAAGATGTTCTAGTTTGACTTCCCCTTTAATTTGGAAGCCATATTTAGTTTTGTAGAGGAGAGGTAATAATGCATTTACTGCTCAGAAAAAGCATAATGGACTTACATTCTTTCACTGCCAAGTTTAATATCAATTGTTCTTGACATTATATTGGTGGAGTGTTTTAAAAAGAGCACGGTTTTTGACGTGGACATCAAGTACTCAAGTATCCTCATTATACTTAGGCCATTTTTATGTATTTCTAGTACACAAATAAGCCATGAGTGCAGAATAGAATTAAAGGCTTTGTGAAAATAAAAGTAATATTTATAGTGCTTTTTGACAAATTATTTAATAATGACTGAATTATTAATAAGCTACTTTTTATACCCCTGGGAGCTTTTGAATCAGCCTTTTTATTTTTAAGTCAATATATATTTTTTTCTACAAGTGTTTATATGTTTGTTTTTAGGGGTTCAAGATATGAATATCCTATATAAAGTATATAAACATGCAGTTGGTATATATTTAGAGGAGTCGCTGGTTTTCTCATCCTTTTATAATTGAGATCTGATGCCTTCTCTTAAGAAAGGTACAATCAAATTTTGTCTGAGATGGAGCTTATAAAGGTCTTTGCTAAAAATGCATGTGCCACTGAGCTAATAATTACTGATGCTTTGGTTCTTTTCAAATTTTCCATAGAAGCTAAGAGTTTTTGTCACCTCCCTTGATGTAGCTCTTCTGTTTGTTATGTTAGTGACACAAAACTTTCAGCTTTCGCCTGTCATCTGATGAGTTTTCATTATATTGGACTTCTTGTGACCATATTAGACAGTCATCAATTTCCCACACCTTCCTTTGGTGATTTTATTCATTGTATTCTTTACTTAGGTGTCTCTGATAAAGTTTTTGATTGACATAAAATAATTTCATTCTTTATGATACTCTAACCCCTTATATTGTCTTAACCTTTTGACTTTTTCTTTCAACTGCAGATTAAGGGAATATAGAAGTTCTGATATGTTTTCCATTTTCATATTCTTTTCCAAATATTTCTTTTTTGTTGCTTTTGGACTCTATGATGTTCAAATTTTCTATTGTGTGTACCAGCTTGGGACTGATAGTCTTCCAATGACTTTGTATAGATCTTCAATACTTACTTCTGCCATGATGGTGTTTGACACATCATTAGGGGTATTCCTTGATAGTACTACCTTTCCTCCTGTGGGTTTTGCCATGTTAACTCCTTCTGCATACACTGCTATGTGCAGGTCATGAAATGTTGTTAAAATTTTTACTAATTAGCTTACTCAAAGGAAGAAAAGTTGGAAACACGCATTTATTAAGTACTTACTATGCATTAGGCACTGCGTTTACCATTTAAAAATATTACCTCATTTGATTCTCATGAAAACCCTTTCCAGCAGGTGCTAATCTGACCCCATTTTACAACTGAGAAAACTGAGGCAGGGAGAGATTAAGGGATTTGCCTCAGGTTACACAGCTAGTTAAGTAGCTGAGGTCACATTTGCACTCAGGTCTTCATGACTCCAGGTCCAGTGTGCTATCTATGGCACCTAGCTGCCTCAAGGTTTCAGCCATGGTTATAGACTTCTAAGTGGCAGTGGAAGGAGGGGACTTGAACCCATATTTCTTGTCTCCTGCTCCTTTCCTGGCTTCCTTCAAGACTCAACTCAAATCCTATCTTCTGTAAGAGGCTTTTCCTATTTCCCCCTAGTGAAATCCTTCTTTCCAAGGTTGCCAGCCATTTACACTATAGATACCTTGTACATATGTAGCTGTTAACATTCTGTCCTCCACATTATAAAGTGAGATCCTTGAGGACAGAGACCATACTTCTGCCTTTCTTTACATAGTTCATACTTAGTACAGCATCTTCCAAATAATAAGCATTTTAATAGATGCTTGTTGGTCAAACAATACTTCAAGTGGAAGAAATTAATTTTGAAGGACATTTTGAAGAAGAGCAGACACATAGATTCGGCTACAATAAAGGCAAAGGATGATATTTCAGTACAGGAGAATGACATGTGTAGGTATGGGGTGTGAGACAGGTAAGGATGGTGATTAGAGACTGAAAGAGGGGCAGCCTGGCATTGGATAAAGTAAATGAAGTAAGAAGATCTGTATTTGAGACTCTGCCAGTTACTAACCTTGGGCAAGCCTGGTCAGTGTGCTGAACAACAGTTTACCTGCAAAAGGATTATAATTGCTTGATTTATCTCATAAGGTTGTTGTAAAGTTCAAATGAAATAATATATGCGAAGTCATAGTATAACTACTTCTTATATATTGAGGAATGTTTATAAATCCTACAAGTATTGTAGTCACTTATTAGTGAGGGGGCTGATGAAAAGTATAGATTTTCTCAGCCAGAAAAAGGAATTGATATATCATGGGAAGCAGGAACCTTGAGGGAAAGGGAAAGAGAGAGGTGCCAGACAGGAATTCACTGGTGGTGAGCTGTGATATCAAGTAAGGCCACTGCTGTCCCAAACTGAATATAATAGTGAGCAGCTGGAATCTTTGGTTCATTGATCCACTTCAGGAGTGGGTTATCTGTCTAAACAGAATTCACTCTTTGCCATATTGTGGGACATAGTGAAGTTATCCCTCTTGTTTTTTCTCTCTTGCCTCATTACTTATTGGCCAATTGGCAGTGATGTCCTTTGGAGTTTTCCACTCTACATATTCAAACCTTCTTTATCTGTATTTTTTTTTTTTTGCTTTTTTGGAGGGCATTTGGGGTTAAGTGACTTGCCCAAGGTCACATGGCTAGTTTTTGTGTTAAGTGTCTGAGGCCGGATTTGAACTCAGGTCCTCCTCACTCCAGGGCCAGTGCTCTATTCACTTCACCACCTAGCTGCCCCTTTTATCTGTATTTTTATAAGGATTTAGTTTCCAGATAAAGATAACCTTTTTTTTTCTGAGTGGATGTTACTGTGAATTGATCAGTAAACATTTATTAAATATCTATTATGTGCCGGTCACTGTGCTAAGTGCTGGCGATGCAAAAAGAGGCAAAAGATAGCCCCTTCCCTCAAGAAACTTAGAATAGATCAAGTCCTGATTTGTTGCATGTTCTTATTTTCAAGCTGTAAATGTACCCGATGAAAATTTAACAATGAGCTCTCTTCAGGGGGTATGAGCTGACTCCAGCTGCCCTCTGTTCCCATTATTATAGAGGCCAAAACGGTCAGAGAATTGAAGGTCATTTTGTACTTTGTTGTTGTTTCCTAAGTTTCCATAGCCTAAGAATTCATTAGATAATGACCAATTGTAACTAAGTGGTCTGCTTCTTGGACAGCAGACTCATATATTAGTGGAACCATGTATTCTAAACCTTTTGAATTTGATAAAATTTGTCATGGCTTTAGCACTGCTGGTTCAGTTTTTGAAAACAGGTTACCTCCACTAATGGAGTCACAGAATTTCAGAGTGGGAAGGAACCTTAATGACCATCTAGTTCTGACTTTACCAGATTAAAAAATATCTCTGCATAACACACCTGGCAATTGGTCATCTAGTCTTTGCTTGAAGATCTCTGAGGGGGAAACTACTACCTCTCCAGGCAGCCCATTCCACCTTTGGACAGCTCTAATTGCTGGGAAGTTTTTCCTTATATCAAGGCCAAATTTGCCTCTCTGCAATGTCATGATGATGCATTAAAGTAGGTCTTTTATGGAGGAATGAGAATCTAAGAGGAATTATTTTCTTGGCTTTCCAGTCTATGAAATTTTCTCTGCCAGAAGAACAAGAAGACTAATGTGCTTTCACCAACTGGTGGATTATATTTTCAGTCACACCAGGCTTCGTTGCCTGAAAAATAAGGACTTGGGGAACTATACTTCCCAGCCAGAGAACTGATGTTTCTATACCCAGAGCTAATAATCTAAGAGTTAGGGAAATCAATTCTCTTTAGCATCCACAATGAAGGTGATTACATATATGTTGCACGTTGACCTTCCCTGGAGTATTATATCTAGTGTTAGATGGCATATTTTAGAAGGCACATTGAATGTGAATAGTATGTCTAGAGAATTAGGAGAACAGGATGGTAAAGGGAGTTAAAAAATAATATGTAGCATTTGCTTAAAGGAGCAGGGAAGAGAAGATGTGGGGGAACATTGAATTTGATAAACATGTGGTTTGTGCACATCACTGTCTTGGGTTCTAGGGCTACAAACACAAAATAAATAGTCACTGACCTCAGGGAGCTTAATTTATGTAAAGGCAGGGTATGATATGTACATGGATAACTGAAAGGTAATTTGGAGAGAGAGAGAGAGAGAGAGAGAGAGAGAGAGAGAGAGAGAGCACACATTAATATCTGGGAGGATCAGGGAAAGTTGCAGAGAAGTTGGCTTATGACCTAAGGGGTATATTGCAGGCCCAGGGCAAAGGCATCCTATGGGAGATGGAATGCTGATCCTAGGGAAAAGTTAGAAAACTTGTTTTGTTTGTACATGGAGTACATGAAGGGGTGTGCCATGTCTGGAAAGGCTGTTACCAGATTGTAGAAAATTTTAAATTCCAGGTGGAGAAGTTTTATTCTATCCTAAGAAGCTAAAGGGGCCACTGAAAATTTTTCACCAGAGAAGCATAGGGAGATTCATACCATAGTAAGTTGCTTTTTTTGCCAGCTCTCTGGAGGCTGTTAGAAAAGGGAGAACCTGGAAGCAGGGAGGCCAGTTAGAAAGTTATTGAAGTCATGAGCCTGAACTAGAGTGGTAGCAATTGGAATGGAGAGAAAATGGATGGAGAGAAGAGATGTGAAGGTAGAAGCAAGACTGGACAACTAATTGAATATTGGGGTGTGGGGAAGGGGAAAGAGTAAAAAATGACTCTGTGCTAACAGAATTAGATGACTGGAAGGCTGTGATTCCTGCAAATGAAATAGCATGCTTGGGGGAGGGGAAGATGGTTTAGACATATTGTAATGTTAATGGGATTTAAGATCTTCCCCACCAGCTAATAGGCCTCACATGGAGCCCATTAAGGGAAGCTTGCTTAGGGGAGGCTTGCTTGTAGGAAGGCTTTCACACCTTTTGTTAATTTCTAATTAGGCACTTAGTCAGGAGGGTTGTGATGCCTTCTGGCTCTGAAAAGTGTATATATACTCTGAGCTGGTATTTTGCTTTGGTGGCTTGCTTATGAGAAGGATTTTGTGATTCTCTAGTTGAGATTCTGAGTGGCCATATGTTCAGAGCTCCCTGACTGCTCAGATGTAAAGGCTTTCTCAATCTGGGGATGTATGTATAGTTGACTCAGGCAGTCAGAGCCCTGTCTGTTGGCCTCTATTTCTCTGCTTAGGGTGCTGACTTTTCCCTGAACTAGTGAATGTGATTAAAGAAGATTGTTGACCCTTTAAACAGCTATCTTTCCTAGTAAAGCAGATCTAAGAACCTGTGCTAGCTGCCATCCTGGGTATGCCAGTGTGGTTGCCACTAAACATGTTGAGATTGAGATGGGGAGGGGATACCCAGGTGGAGATGTCCAGTTGTAATTCAGGGAAATAATTTTGGCAGAGTACATAGATTTGGATCTAAAAGTAAAGGACAGTGTGTTGTTGATGAATTTAGTTATAGAATCAGTACTGTGGAGGGAAGAAAAGTGAAGGCAGAACATGGGAGATAGATTGGGGAAAACTGGAAATGGTATGGAGATAGGATAAGGAGAGGATAAAGAATAGGGTTAGGAAGAATTACAGAGAGGAATAAATGAAAGGGCAGGAGTTAATCATCAGGAAGCAGAAATTTCAAGATCATGAAGATTGTCCTGTTATGTGTTATGGAGAATCTGAAGGTATTTTCACACCTGTGACTGCTTCTAATGGAATGGAGGTCTAGCTCATGGGAACTGAGGAGTCTGATAAATTGAACCCACGGCCAGGCTGTTTGAGGAAACATTAATACATACATACATACATACATACATACATACATACATACATATATATGTATATGGTAATATACATATATATGTATATAATACATATATATGTATATAGTAACCCCTGAACAGGATGATGAGAGTTAGGGTGGAGAGGATGATTTGATCAGTTACTGAAGCCCTCAGGATTGAAGGAGAGTGACCTAGAGGCAGGCAGCTGATGTCTACAAGGTTGACACCTCCACAACTGTGAATCTCAGTGGAAGAAAAGTTGCTTAGTGATCCTGGTGTGGGCAAGTCTGGAAGTGACAGTGAGGAGCAAGGAATATGGCATAGGATCATTGATTTAGAATTGAAGGATATCAATTAGTTCAACCCCATCATTTTATAGATGAGCACACTGAGGTCCTGGGAAGTTGTGACTTGGATAAGATCACACAGCTAGTAAGTAGAACAGTTGGAATTTTGGTGGGAGGAGTTTCCATACCAGGAGTTCCCTATGCTGGTAAGTCATAGATCTGGTCCAACAAAATAAAACTAAAGAGATATCCAGACAGACTACCCACGTTTGGGGGCAGTAATGTGCTGTGGTGGATCAAGAGTGGGCCTTGGAGTCAGAAATACCTGGGTTCAAGTCCCTCTTCTGTCACATATTGATTATCTGTCTCTGTGTAAGTCTCCTAACTCTTGGTGGCCGCAACTCCCAGAGAGTGTAAGGGGCAGTGCAGTTGCTAGTCTGCATTAGCAGAGGGAGTGTCTTCACTCTAAATTCTTCACACCAATGAAATCACTCGTTTTTTCACTTTTCCTCTTTGTGGAAAGCATCACTCCTCTGGCTTTAGGCAATGCCTGCCACTCTCCCTCCTGATTCTTCACCAAGGAATGAAGGGATGACCTATTGGCCATGCAGGAAGTCCTGTTGCAGCTATGATGTCCAGAGATGGCGGTTCGATGCTTGAAGAATCTAAAGTGACCATTCACCAGGTTAGAAACACCCTGAGAAGCCCAGTTATTAAACCTCTTCAGACTCAAGTGGGTTGATCTAATTAGAGAAGCCAAGGAAGAGGACCTGAAACAGAAGAACCTGAATGCATGTCTATTAAAATTCTTCTTTGCTTCATAGCTGGAAACATTTTCTGTGTAAAAGTTCAAAGACTTGGGATTAATTCCATGTAAAAGTCACAAATGTCTTATATTTTTGTCTTATATATTTTGTCTTATATTTCTAGGGCAGTTCATCCCTATAATTATAAATCAGTGTAGACTTTGAAGGGCTCCTAGGCGGCACAGTGGATAAAGAATGATGCCTGAAGTCAGGAAGACCTGAGTTCAAATCTGGCCTCAGACACTTGCTAGTTGTGTGACCCTGGGCAAGTTACTTAATCCCACTTGCCTCAGTTTCCCCATCTGTAAAATGTATTGGAGAAGGAAATGGCAAACCATTCCAGTATCTTTGCCAAGAAAAACCCCATAAGGGATCATGAAGAGTTGGACGTGATGGAAAGTAACTAAATGACCAGATTTTGAAGTCATTATTTCAAATGTGAAATAATTTCATTTAATATATTGGTTCTAATTACAAAAAAAAAATTCCTATACTTTCTGGTGCAGTGTATTGAGGAACATTAAAGAAGGGATACTAGGTACTGGAGAATTGTAGAAGAGAGGGAAAATATCATTTCACTGGGGTTTCATGCTACCATGGTAATGGAAGGCAGATGCCCAGGCACATTGAGTGCTTGAATCCAGGGGCATTGTTTTCTTCAATAATTCTGTGACACAAGACAAAATAGTTACAATTTCTTCTTGTCATAAATTCTAAGGTAATGGTTTGTTTTTTGATTTTTAAGAGTTTGCCTTCCGATGTTTGTACACAGCCAGGCTCTGGTTTTCAGTCAAAGGGAAAATGGAAATCTGTTTCATGGCTCTATTTGGCCTCTTTTTTTTGGAGGCTCAGAAAGGCAGGTCAAGCTTGAAGAATATTGGCTTTAAGGGACAAGCACAGTCACTAGGGGCATCTCCACCTTTTTGTTCTCTCTCAAAGATACATTTGACTCTTTCTCAAGGAAGGAGGGATCCTACTTCTGGAGGCACAATGGAAATAAAGAGGTCAAGGGCTTCAATACATGCTAAACTTCATCACATTCTTCCTCTGTCTGGGTTAGTCAATGTATCATGAGAAATAGTCAGATAATGATATGCAAAACTAGTCTTCTGACACACACACATTCTTTTTCATTAAAAAGGGTGCTGTAGGGGCGGCTAGGTGGCGCAGTGAGTAGAGCTCTGGTTCTGGAGTCAGAAGGACCTGAGTTTGGATCCAGCCTCAGACACTTAACACACACAAACAAAAACCTAGCCATGTGACCTTGGGCAAGTTACTTAACCCCAATCGCCCTTCAAAAAGCAAAAAAAAAAAAAAAGGTGCTGTATATGGCACATATCCACAAGTAGCCATACAGTTTAGATAATTTATACCTGAGTACCCTCTACTTGATTCTTGGCATCTTGTTTTAAAAAATAGACTCTTTTTCCAAATCTATCATGGGTTCCTCAAGGCATTCTTCCCTTCTCCATTCTTCTGTCATTTTGTGAATATCAAGGCTTCATGTCATGGAGAAGATAGGGGTATGATACATATTAGATAGTTTCTTTGGACACTAGGCTCCAGGCATTGAACATGACCTGGCCAGTCTCCTTTGCTTGGTCCTCTTGCTTCCGGGAAGAATCCCACTGGTCTTTCCAAGATCCAAATTTGGCTTGGCTTACATAGAGCTGGGGAGCTGCCAGGAGTAGGACTTGTTGTACTGCCAAAACATGGGCTTGAACAAGTAGAGGCAGTCCAGGCGGCTCAGGCTGAGGAGCAGCTGTGACTGTACATAGACAGCTTGTGGGTCAGTAGACAGTCTGCCCAGGGTCTGATATGCAGGTGAGGCTGCTTACCATGTTATAGCCCAAGGAGAAGCTCTCTGAGTCCTAATGCTGTACATAAGCACTTTGCTGCTCGGCTATTGACCATCTGAGATCCATACAGCTTCTGCCTCCTCACCACTCCTAGCATCCAGCCAACAAGACACTAGACTCTTTCAAAAATTCATTTTTTAGTAAATAAGCATTCATCTTTCCCAACCCCCTCTCCTGAAAAACCTAACCAAGCCCTTGTAACAAAAAGCGCCATCAAATAAAAACAAATTCCTAAATGCCCCAAAATGTGTCTGTCAGAAAGTGAATAACATTCTTCACCATTGGTCCTTTGGAATTATGACTGTTCAGAACTCTTCAGTCTTTCAAACTTGTTATTATATAAATTGTTCTCCTTGTTCTTTTCATGCCACTCTGCAGCATTTCATACAAATCTTCTCAGGATTCTTTGAAACCATCCCCTTCTTCAACCGAACTCTGTCACATTCATAGAATGTGTTAATTTGTTCAACTATCTGTTCAACCATAATTAGTTCAACTATTCCCTAATTGATGGACACTGCTCCCATTTCCCCTTAGTTTACAGGTTTTTGCTACAATAAAAAGAGCTGTTGCTATAAATATTTTTTGTACAGATAGATCCTTTTCTTCATTTTTTTATCTTTTGGGGAGTTGTGAATTCTTCCAGAAATTCTGGAAAGCAATTTGGAACTATGTTCCCCAAATTACTAAATCATGAATACCCTTTGACTCTGCAACACCCCTACAAGGCAGTAGGTTTTTAAGGGAATAGTTTGGAGGGTAAGGAAGACTTGAAGTCTAGTCCTTGGGGGAGCCCATCCTTACTGCCTAACAGTAGCTCTTCTCCCACTTCTTGGCTACCTGTCCAGACATACTATTGCAATAGCACACATTCCACTCTCTTCTGACTTCAAACATTTGAAAAGTTTGAATGGGGAAGAGTGATTTCATGTGTTTTGCTTGATTTTAGAAGGAAGAACTAGAGCTAGAGATGGAAATGACCTCTTTTAACCCAATATCAGAAAGAATTTGCTAACAAGTAATGCTGTCCCAAATGGAATGGATTGCCACCATGGACAGTCAGTTACCTAGTACAAAGTTGTCTTCAAGTAGAGGCTGGATGACTCTGATATTTTAGATGAAATTCATGCTTTGAGTAAGGTCTTGGACTTCAAAGAGTATAAGCTTACTGAGGGCAAGGAGCTGTCCTTTATTCTACTCCCCAAGTTCCTAGAATATTTCTATGGGAGGGGTTCTTATCCTGGGGTATGTGAACTTTTTGAAAAATATTTCAGAAATTATTTCCTTTATAATCCTATGTATTTTCAAGCATTTAGAAATGCTTAAAATATTTAAATGTATTAAAAAGTATGTATATATGTAGGCTTCTGAAAAGGTATCTGTGTAGGCTTCACCAGAGTGTCACAGGGGTCCATGATACCAAAAGGGCTAAAAATCTCTGCTCTCTAGGATTATATAGCATGTTAAAAATGGTAAGAAACCAGAGATATCATAAAAACCTACAGATGGGGAAATAGCAAGTTGATGGTGGCGCTTGAGTTCTCTATGCATTCATTAGCTGACCATTTACCTTACTTGTGTTTTGTAGGGTGGCTCTATTACCATTCATTCATTCACTCCCAAATTAAAGATGAAGAAAGCATTTATTATGGGCATGCTATTTGCAAGGCACTGTGCTAAACGTTATGGATATAGATAGTAAGGTAGACTTTGCTATCAAGAAATTCACATTCTTGGGGCGGCTAGGTGGCACAGTGAATAGAGCGCAGGCCCTGGAATCAGAAGGACCTGAGTTCGGAGCTGGCCTCCGACACTTAATCCATACAAACAAAAACCTAGCCGTGTAACCTTGGGCAAGTTACTTAACCCCAACTGCCCTAAAGGGGCGGCTAGGAGGCTCAGTGAGTAAGAGTGTCGGCCTCGGAGTTTGGATGACCCGAGATCAGATCCGGCCTCAGAAAATGAGCACCCATGCATAAATAATGACTAGCCGTGTAACCTTGAGCAAGTTACTTAACCCCAATTGCTTTAAAAAAAAAAAAAAGAAATTCACATTCTAATGGAGAGACAACACATATGGGAGGTTTCAACTACAAGTCAAATGGAAAGGTCCTTAGGGTATGGTGGCAAAGCAGATGGTAATACCTCTTCTTTAATGCAATTTCCAGTGATAAAATCATATCAGCTTCTGATTGAACCATTTGACCCTGAACTAGAAGCATTGTTCTTCCAAAAGCTCTTGGGTTTCAGGATCCTGGGTTGTCTCCAAAAGGATCTGAGGGGAGATAGAGGTCAAAGTGGTGGTGGTTTGATTTGACTGGCACATTCTACTTCCTGATTCTCCCTCAGGATGCCTTGCTGCTTCAGCTAGACTGGCTTTCTTTCCTTGTATGTGGCATTTGGTTGGAGATTATTGGTGGGGGTCACTGGCCCCTTCTACACTTGTCAGTATTTATTGAGCATTTACAATAATGTGCAAAGCTCTGTGCTAGGCATGTATTAGGGACCATTCTCTGCTTGAGGCAGTCTACCAAAAATGGTATACCCCTTTTGTTGTATTTCTAGGCTACTTACAATTTCACATGGCCTAAAACACACTTCCTCCATTTACACAGGACATGTACTCATAATGCAATTACTTCTCTTTCTAAAGAATATTGTGACAAGGAGTCTAGAAGCAAAGGTTCTGTTCTCTTTGAGCTATGGAAGTGCAGGAAAAATGCTAAGTAATGAAGAGGGGAATATAGTAAGGTCAAGGGGGAAGAACCAAAGATGATTCTGCTGCCATCATGGCCTTGTCCCCAGATGGCTGTGTCATCTTAAAAAAGTTCTTCAATTCAATTCAGTAAAAGTTTTGGTAGGGGCAACTATGCAAGGCACTAAGACCCAAAGATAAAAAACAACATAGTTTTTAAGGAATTTCTAATCTCACAGGAAGGATACAAGGTATACACAAATAAATGTTATACAAAGTGGAATGTGATAAGGGCAAAGGAGAAGTTTAAGTAGAAAAAAAAAGAATGAAGGGGAGTTTTAAGGAGGGCTTCTTAAACGTTTTCCACTGGTGACCCCTTCAGCACTTCTTAAACAGTGGGTCGGAAGCCCGGTCATGGCTCACCATTTAGGAAGTGCTGAAAGTATATAGATAAGTACATTTTGAGGAGGGAAAGAGCACCAACTAGGGGGAATAAAGAAAATTTTCATGGAGGAGGTGGTGCTTGAGATGGACTTTGAAATATTTCAATGGGCAGAGATATAGAGGGAATGATATCCAAGCAAAGGTTTTGGCCATTCCTTTATCAGTGCCCACTTCCTTTGTTTCTTGTTCTTTCCTGCCACAAGAAGTATTATTATGAATATTTTGGTATATATTGGACCACCTTGTCTTTTTTTTAAACCTCTCTAGTCCAATATTGGGGCAAGTGGTCAAAAGGTCTGGACAATTTCATACTTCCAAATTGTTTCTGAGTGGTTGGGTCAATTTCTAACTCTACCAAAAGTGTAACTCTCTTCCTATTGCCTTAATAACATTTATTCTTTCCAATTTTAATCCATTTTTGTCAGTTTATAGGTTGTGCACTGAAACATCATAGCCTTTTAAATGTACATTTCTTTTATTAGTGATCTGAAGTATGTTTTCATATGGTTTTATTGATAATCTGCAATTGGTTTAAAGACTCTTCAGAAGTCATGTGACATTGGATGGAGAGCTGTCTCTTAGTCAAGAAGACTTGTATTTAAGGCCCATATGTGAGATTCACTGGTTTAATCATCTAATTTTTTAGTGTCTCCAAGACAACTACCTAAGACTTATTGGCAGAGAGAATTTCCTCACCAGGAAAGAAGTCCCTATACCAATGAAACTGCAAGCTCTGTCACTTCCAGACTTTTCTTTTGCCTTCTTTACTCAACAACCTTTCCTCCTTTGAAGTCCATTCAGTCAAAAATTCCCCCCACTCTTCCCCAATTTAAGCTATGGTTGCTGTAGTATACCTCCACTCCAGGCATTCTTCCTCCTTTTCCAAAGAGTTCAGCCCTTGACTTTTCCTTTCCTTCCCAACTCTTGCCCTTATACTAGGGAATTTTAATCCATATAGAGGTTCTCTCAAAACTCTCTAACCTAATTCTAAAGCCTCTTTAAATCCTATGACCTACTTCTTTGCTTCACCTCAGCCACAGATTGGAATGGTCATACTCTAATCTTTCCACAAACATCCTACTTCCTTATTTAGAAACTCTCACATCCTACTATTTAACAGTAACCTGCTATCATTCTGCCTCTCCCTCTACTATCCCTAAACCTATACCAAACCTATTTTTTGACTGCATCAAGATCTTTAGTCCTTCCACTTGAATGTCTCTTCTTCTGAGACCACTACCTCTGATTGGATTTCCCTTTTCTCATGCTCAATCTAATTTTTAGCCATTTCTTAAATATTTTAAATTTAACTTTTTGATTCTGTACTTAATGCCAGAGAAAGATGAACATTTCTACATATAAAGAACACAAATGAGGATTGCCCATGAAACCATAAGTTTCTATTTCTTACTGGTTGCTTTTTAAAGAAGTATATAATAAATTTCATAAATTACTTTCAAAATGTTGTTGTATATCTTTGATGTTCATGCCATTCTCATCTGTGTATTAAAAATGCTTCAATTACCATCTTTTTTGGCATCACTGTTGCTAACCCTTTCCTCCTTTGTTCGCCCATATCCAATTGCAAACAGAAATAAAAAAAAAAAAACGTTAAAAATAAAACAAATTCCCAAGTTGGCCATGTCAAAAAAAGTATGTCTCTCTCTGAACCTTGATTCTATCACCTTTCTCTCAGGAGATGGGTAACATGATTCTCTTGGGTCATTGGAGACATTTCTGGCTATTGGCTTTGATCACAGTTTTAAAGTATTTTTAGGGTAATGATTTTTATTTTTTTTTAAAGTGTTGTTTTCATTGTATAAATTGTTCTCTTGGTTCTGTTCACTTCACTCTTCATCAGTTCGTAATTCCTCGGGTTCTCTAAAATTATCTTTTTCACCATTTCTTATGGCCTAATCTATTCTATTCATTCTATTTCATATGCCAAAATTATATAAGTTGTATATAAATTGAATAATAATTCAGTAAAATTGAGCAGATATTTTTAGCGCTTTTGGTATCATGGACCCCTGCAACACTCTGGTGAAGCCTACAGATCCCTTTTCAGAATAATACATTTATATAATTATATATATATTTATAATCATATAAAGTTCTTTCTTAAATAGTTGCTAAGATGGCATAGCAGTATGTGGTACATTTTTTCTTCTTCTGTTTCATTCTATTCATATGCCAAAATTGTTTCCAGTCATTCCTCAGTTGAAGTGCACCCCCTAAGATTCCAGTTTTGTGGTACTTTTTAAAAAATTATTTTATTTTTCTCAATTACATGTAAGAAAAATATTTTCAAACATATGCTTTTAAAATTTTTGAACTCCACCTTCTCTCCTCCCCCTCCCCTTTGAGAACACAAGCAATTTGATATAGATTAAACACGTGAAATCATGTAAAACATATTTCTATATTAGCCTGTTCTATATTAGCCAGGAAAATAGAGATCCTACCCCCCCACCAAAAAAAAAGAAGGAAAAAGAAAAAGAAAATAAAAAGTTGTTTTAATTTACATTCAGACTCCCTCAATTATTTTTTTTTCTGGAGGTGATTAGCATTTTTTATCATGAGTCCTTTAGAATTGTCTTAGATCATTGTATTGCTGAAAATAGTAACACAGTTTATTTATAGTTGCTCAATATTGTTACTATGTATGATGTTCTGGTTCTTCTCACTTTACTCTGCATCAATTCATATAAAGTTCTTTCTTAAGTATTTGCTAAGATGGCATACTATATGGTACTTTTTTCTTCTTTTCTTAGCTACTGTCCTTCAGGGTCTGAAAAACTGTTTTTCTTGCAATTATTATCTTACTGGAATTCTCTTTCTTCTTAACTTCTCCACATCTTTACTTGTTTCCCTGTTGAATCTGATATATTTCTACACCAAACAGTGTGTGTGTGTGTGCACACGCACATGCACATGCATTCATGTGTGTTCATTCTACCTGTAAATCTCCTGTTTTTTCTTATTTAACTCCCTTAATACTCTTTGAAAACATTAAGCTTCTGAAGGTGTCTTTGTTTCTTTCCCCCCATAAAAATGTTAGCTCTTCATCATAATGCAGCCTCTTCCAATTGCTAAAATAAGTTTGATTTTCTAGGTTTCTCATGACCATTGTGTTTGCAATGCATAATTCCTACTCTTCATCATAAATGTTTGAAAATCCTCTATTCCATTAATATTTCCCTGCATTACCCCCACTTCCTATCTCCATAGGATTATAGTCAGTTTTGCAGGTTAAGTTATTCTTGGTTGAAAACAAGCCCCTATCTTTTATATTTTGGAATACTGTATTCCAAATTCTCTCCACATTTATAGTAGAAGATGCCAGGTTGTAGGTGATCCTGACTGTGGTTTCTTTGTGTGAAATCCTTTCTAGACACTTGCAGTATTTATTTTCTATGATGTGGGAGTTCTGGACTTTGGCTACTATATCCCTGAGGCTTTTTATCTTGAGATTCCATTCAGGATTTGACTGGTGAATTTTTTTTATCTTTATTTTAACCTCTGTTTTTGATAGATCTAGGCTGTTTTCATTTAAGAGTTCTTAAAATATAATGGCCAGGTTTTAAAAATATGATTTTTAAGAAATGTTTTAAATAATTGCTCCTTGACATAGTTGCTAGTCAATAATTTTTGATACAAGATATCTTAGATTTTCATCTATTTTAAAAATCTTCTGATTTTGTTCCAATATTTCTTCCTGTGTCATGGAATCATTGATTTCTGTTTGACTTATTACTTTCTCAAGGCTAATTTTTTTCAAAGCTATTTGTTTTTTTTTTTTATCTTTATTTTCTCATTTCTTAGGGGAAATGTGTTTATATCTTTTGAGTCTCAGCTTGAAGTTCTTATGGAGATGCTCTCTTGTAGGTTGTATCTTTTAGTACCTCTGGTTCTATAATAATTAATTTTTATTTTTTAAAATTTTATTATTTATTTATTTTTAACATTAAAAATTTTTTTTGAGTTTTAGATTTTCTCCCCCCTCCAACATTAACTCATCCACTGAGAAGGCAACAGTATATTATCAGTTATACATGTGAAATCATGCAAACCCTATTTCCATATTACTCATATCATGAAAAAAGGCAAAAAAAGAGAAAATTATGCTTCAATTTACTCAGAGTTTAGTTCTCTCTTTGGAGGTGGATAGAATTTTTTTTCATCATGAGTCCTTTAGAATTGTCTTGGATGATTGTATTGATCAGTGTAACCAAGTCTTTCACATATGATCACCATTCCAACATTACTGTTACTGTGCACGATGATCTTTTGGTTCTTCTTATTAACTTTGCATCAATTCACATAGGTTTTGCAGGGTTTTTCTGAAACTACTCCCCTCACCCTTTCTTATAGCACAATAGTTCTCCATCACAGTCATGTGCCTCAATTTGTTCAGCCATTCCCCAATTGATGGGTATCCTCCCAATTTCTAATTCTTTGCTACCACAAAAAGAGCCTCTATAAATATTTTTGTACATATCGGTCCTTTCCCTTTTTCTTTCATCTCTTAGTAGTGGTAGTGATGGAGCCCTTGTGATGTATATATGTCTGTAGTATCAATCTGTAACATCAGTTTGTAAATGGGGTGCTTTGGGATCTATGTCTGTAAAATCAATTTGTAAAACCAGTCTGTAAGATCACATTTTCACCCCTCAGCCTCAGAGCATTGACTCTTCCCCTTCCCCCTTCCAGCACTCTGCCCAGCAACAACTCATGACCTGTTTATCTCTGCTTGAAACAATAAGTTATGTAAATGTTATCTCCCTTAGTTAGAGTGGCCAGCCCCACCATAAATTCTTCAATACCTTATCTATAGGGTAACTCCTTAGTCAATTATATACCCACCCTGCCTCTGATGACCTTGGTGGGTGGCAGACTGGGCACTCTTTAGTGACATATCAGGCCTAAAACCACACCTCCAGCTAGCCCCCCCTTGAGCTATTTCCCAGTGAATCATGGGCAATACACCTGCTCAGTTGATATTAAAAGTATATGGTCCTTTGAGCACTGACCACTCCTTAACTCCTCCCTGATCCCACCCTTACTCACCTAGTTAGCATGATTGACACCTTAAAACTATGCCTGGGGCCTCTGCGAGTTTACAGGTTCCATAAGAATCTAGCCCGCTGTTCTCTACAGTGTAACAATAAACTTTAGGATTTCGGCTTCAAAGTTTGCTTGAGCCTGGTGAATTCCTTCCAGACTGGATGCCAGGGTGCATCCCTGGCAGAACCACTTACCCTCCCCCCATCCTTATCACCCTTCCCTCTTCAGTAGTGGTGTTGCTAGGTCAAAGGGTATGAACAGTTTTATAGTACTATGGGCATAGTTCCAGATTGTTCTCTAGAATGGTCGGACCAGTTCATTATTCCACCAACAGTTCATTAATATAACTATTTTCTCTTATCCCCTCTAGCACTTGTAATTTCTGATAGGTGTGAGGTGGTATATCAGAGTTGTTTTAATTTGCCTTTCTCTAATCAGTAGTGACTTAGAGCATTATTTCATGTGACCATAGATAGTTTTGATTTCTTCTTCTGAAAACTTTTTGTTCATATTTTTGACCATTTATCAATTGGGGAATGGGTCTAATTTTTATGAATTTGACTCAGTTCCTTATATGTTTGAGAAATGAGGCCTTTGTCAGATAAATTTCATGTAAATTTTTTCATGTTACTCCATCTTCTATGGTACTTTTAGCAAAATATAGTTTTCTGGATTATCTCTTTTAATTAGATCTATTTTTGCTTTTGATTTATCTGAGATAATGATAGCTTCCCTTGCCTTTTTAAAACTTCAGCTGAACCATAGTAGATACTGCTCCAGTCTTTTATTTTAACTTTTATTTTAAATCCCCTTCCCCTTCTATCTCCCAACTGTGTAAGATAAATTTCTATATCCAACTGAGTTTGTATATAAATATATATACATGTTCTTCCTTTTTTGAACAAATTTTGATGAGAGTGAGGTTGAGGCATTGCCTGCCACCCCACATTTTCCCCTCCATTATCAAAACTTCTACCTTGTGCATCTCCCTTATGAAAGAAAATTTTACACCCTTCCCCCCCAGTTTATTTTTTTACAATGGCTTTTAGGTGGTCCAGTAATTCTTTCCCTTCCGTCTTTTCTAAAGTTCATCCCTCTTTCTCACCCAAACATTCATATTTTCTCTTTCTCTCTCTTTTAGGAGGTGATTGGTGGATTCTTTCGATTTCCATTTTATCCTTGAATCTAAGATATAGGGACAGTTTTCCTTGACAGTTTCTTGAAATATCATGTTTA
Source organism: Gymnobelideus leadbeateri (assembly GCA_011680675.1). Taxonomy (NCBI): domain Eukaryota; kingdom Metazoa; phylum Chordata; class Mammalia; order Diprotodontia; family Petauridae; genus Gymnobelideus; species Gymnobelideus leadbeateri. The sequence goes on along the minus strand of WOXC01005802.1, from coordinate 156,099 downwards.
GGTTGCTTTTTAAAATCATGACTTTCAGGTTTTCCACTAATTCTTAAATTATCTCTTCTGAATCTATTTTCCAGGTGAATTGTTTTTCCAATGTTTTCCCATTTTCTTTTATTTTTAATTTGCTTGACTTTATTGTTTTCTTGAGGTCTCATGGAGTCATTAGTTTCCACTTGCCCAATTCTAATTTTTAAGAAATTATTTTCTTTAGTGAACTTTTGTGCCTCTTTTTCCATTTGTCCAATTCTAGTTTTTAAGGTGTTCTTTTCTTCTGTACATTTTTGTACTTTTCCATTTGGCCTATTCTACCTGTAAAGGCATTATTTGCTTCAGTAGATTTTTGTGTGTCTTTGACCATTAGGCCAATTCTGTTTTTTTTTTTTTTTTAAGGTGCTATTTTCTTCAGTTTTTTTTTTTTTTTGGTCTTTCTTTTACCAAGCTATTTAATGTTCTTTTCATAATTTTCTTGCATCACTCTCATTTCTTAATTTGCCTTCTTACCACTCTTATCACTTCCTTGAGGCACTTCAGGAGTTCTTTTGGGGCTTGTATCCAATTAGATTTTTGTCTTTGAGGTTTTGGTTGTATATACTTTCACATTGTTTTCTTCTAAGTTTATATCTTGGTTTTCCCTGACACCACACTAGCTTTTTACGGTCAAGTTCTTTTTTTGTTGTTGTTGTTTGTTCATTTCCTTAGCCTATTTCTTGACTTTGAACTTTATGTTAAAGTTGTGCTCTGCTCAGCTTTGCGGATATGGAAACACTGACCCAAACTTCAGGTTTTTCATGCTGCTGTTTTCAGAGCTAGTTCTGGGGTTCTGAAAGTTTTCAATGTTTACAAGGTGGAGTTATCCTGGGAGAGGTGTGTCATTGCTCTCCTGGTCAGTACTCTGGTCTTTTATCCAAGAAGGGCACCTGTTCCCCTGTAACCACAAGCACTAGCACTCTTCTTGGCTTTGGAACTGTGAATAGGTCCCTTGCTCTCCTGTAACTGCAAGTGCTAGCATTACTTTTGGCTTTGGAACTGTGACAAATTCCCTTTCTGTCTTGTAACCAATTACAAGCACTCCTCTCTGCCCTAGAACTATGACCTAGAATTGTTTTTTGGTAATATAATTGCCAGCCAGCACCAGCTGCTCCCAGTACCAGCAAAAGGTCCCTTGTAGTCTCTTTATGACCAGTTATCCAACCCCCTTATTGTCTCTTGACTGAGAATTCCCCAAACTGCTGCTGCTGTTGTCACAGTCACTTACAAAGCTTGTCACTGGTGTTCCCAATTCTTTCTAGGTCTGCTTCCACCTCAGGGTTGCAGACCTCTTCTGTGGATCTCCTAAGTTTTCATAGACTGGAAAAAATATTTTCTTCTGACCTTTTGTTGATGATACCACTCCAAAATTTGATCTGAGGTATTGTTTTAAAGCTGTTTGAAGGAGAATGTTGAGAAGGTTCAGCTGAGGCCTGCTCTGTACCCTGCCATCTTAGCTCTGTCCTGCTATAATCATTCTTTACAATGCTTATTATTTTTTTTTTTAGTTTCCTTGTCTCTCAGGCCATACTTCCTGAATTGGGAATCTGTGTCATGACTAGGCTTAGCTCTTGATCTTGACCTGGGTCACCTGAGTTCCTTTGCTGACTTGTATTTCCTGAGGTTAGGCTCTACTGGATCTTTGAGGTCCAAACCACTGAATCTTCAAGAGCCCTTATGGCATCTTAGGATACAGTTCTAGGGACTTCAGAACCCTGGGACATCTCAATTTGATTGTTGCCAGGCTTGCACTGGTCATTGCCTCTTCAGGATGTCTTTTTAAAATCTACATGATATCTGTGTCTCTGATTGGTCTCTGTTGTTTCTAGGAGGTTCCTACTTTGTTTGCCTATGCCCACATGTATTTTGCTATTGGTACTCTTCCTATTGCCTGTAAACTTCTGGCTGAGTTTTTGTGCATTTCTAGATTGGAAGAATCATTTATTATGGTATCTCAGTGAGATATTTTCTTTTTTTTTTCTTTTTGGAGGGGGGAGGGTAGGGCAATTGGGGTTAAGTGACTTGCCCAAGGTCACACAGCTAGTAAGAGTGTCAAGGATGGGAGGCCGGATTTGAATTCAGGTCCTCCTGACTCCAGGACCGGTGCTCTATTCACTGCTCCACCTAGCCACCCCAAGTGAGATATTTTATTTTGGCTTAGAACAATTTTTAAAATTTTTGCTGGGGTAGGTATGGAAGAGGTAATCTGCCTGCCTCTGGTAGCCACACTGGTCAGAAAACAGTTGGTCGTTTTATCTCTATGCTGTCCTCTCATCTACGGTTTTCTCTTTTGGAAGAGAGGTCCTGGGAAGGGAAGGTAGTGATGTTATATATGATGTATGACTGTCAGGCAGCATAGAAAGTAGGGATTATTGGGCGGCTAGGTGGCACAGTGAGTAGAGTGTCGGCCCTGGAGTCAGAGGGACCTGAGTTCGGATCCAGCCTTAGACACTTAACACACACACAAACAAAAACCTAGCCATGTGACTGACCTTGGGCAAGTTACTTAACCCCAATAGCCCTCCAAACACCCCCCCCCACCCCAAAAAAAAGAAAGTAGGGATTATCAACCAGAAAGAGTTGCTTTAGTTTCTTCTAGCTCTAATAGTACCATGAGGGACTGGTTTTCCCATAGTCTGCTATTATGAAAATTTTTTTTCTCAGGAGGAGAGAGCTGTGCAAGGGGTGATATGGGTGACTGATATAAAATGCAGCCATGAGGACTGTGAGTAGGGATTCTCATCAATATTGAGTTCCAGTAGCTTCTTCTGGGTCTAGTAATAGTATCAACACACACAAGACAAGGTCTCATGTGGAAGTCAGAAGAGATACAAGGACACTTTCAATTGTGAGGCATGGGAAACACTGGCACAGGACTACCCAGTACAGTGTGCCAACATCAAAGAAGGCACTGTGCTCCATTAGCAAAGCAGAATTGCCATAGCTCAAAAGAAATGTGAGTTACACAAATTTAGAGACATCTCCACTCCAAATGTTCATATGGACTATTTGTGCTTGACCTGTGGTAGAGCTTACCCGGCTCATATTGGTCTGATCAGCCACAATCAGACACACTATACTTTGACCCCAACACAGTGTTATCAACAACTGACTAGTAGTACTATAAAGGTCCAACCTTGCCAAGTTGACTCCAATGGCAGATTTCTCTATAGGAGGAGAAGCTAGGAAGGGGAGATATGGCTATTTTTGTTTTATTTATATTAATGTGTGGCCAAGAACCATCATAACAAATAAGGATTCTCAACCAGAATGAGTTATTCTAGCTTCTTTGAACTCTAGGGGTGCCATCAAGGGCTAGCCTTGCCATAGTTTATTCCAAAGGCAATTTTCTTCTGAGGATATCCTGGGAGGGGCACAGGAAGGGAAGATAGGGATGTTTCATATAGTGTATGACCATGAGTCCCTGGAAGAAGTAGGGATTCTCAACCAGAAGTTTAGCTTTTTCTGGATCTACTAGTGGTATCATCAGGGACCAACCTTGCCATAATCTTAATGGAGGACGAGATAGGTATCTTCGTATAAATCTTGGCCTGCTCTGGCCACTGACAGTACCCTCTGTTGGGTTACTTGAATCAAAGTTGTCTCCTAGGAAAGACTTTCTTACAGATGGGCCACAGCATCTTTTGCTTCCTACATTGACAGGGTCATGAGTTGCCATGAAAATGGTCCAGTTCTCCAGTGCTCTTGAAATACACTTGCTCTAAGGAGGGAACTTTCAGGATAAGATGATGAAACACTTTCCAAGACCTCAGATTCCACTGATTCCTCAATGATCTTGGATCACAAAGCTGTCAGCTACAGTTACCTACAGAAGAGGATCTTATTTATCCCAAAGACTTCCTCTGATGACTGGACAGGCTGTTCTGTTAGGCCCGGTCAAATGCATTGGCCACAGATGATTGCTGCTTAGACTATAAGAATGAGAAAACAGGGGATCCTTCTGGGATGTAGGATCTACTCTTGGACAACTGGAGTCAGGAAGGGCCTGAGCAGTGTGTACTGACTTGAACTGGCTGAAGTTGGGCTGTCAGTGAGGCCTTGGAGCCCTGAGGATAGGGGACAGAAACATGGACAGATGAGCTGGTGGGAGTTCCCAAAGGGCCCACCAGCCCCCATGGCTCTAAGAAGAAATCCCCCACACCCATCATTAACCTTGTTTCTTCTCAGTTTCTTCTCCTCTATCTTTAAACACAGACATACACACCCTACTTTACTAGACTCTCCATCTTTCTTGGTCAAATTCCTTAAAAAAAGCTACATACACATTGCTACCTCCAATTCTGGTCCTCTCATACTTGACAACTATCTACAGTCTGGCTTATGACCTCATCACTCAATTGAAACTACTCCCCAAAGTTACTCTTAATTGCCAAACCTGATAGTTTTTTCTCAGTCCTAGTAGTTTTTGCTTTTTTTTTTTTTTTGAGGGGAAAGGTAGGGCATTTGGGGTTAAGTGACTTGTCCAAGGTCACACAACTAGTTTTGTATGTTAAGTGTCTGAGGTGGGGTTTGAACTCAGGTCCTCCTGACTCCAGGGCCAGTGCTCTATTCACTGTTCCACCTAGCCGCCCCAAGTCCTAGTAGTTTTAAAACCTGTCTGTTGCATTTGACCCACTTGATCACCCTCTTCTCCTGGAAACTCTCTCCTCTCTGGGTTTTCAGGATACTATCCTTTTCTGCTTCTCTTTGTATTGCTGGCTCACAATCCATATCACACTCCATAAGGGTGGCTATTCTTAGCTTATGTCCTGGGCTCTCTTTTCTTTTTCCTTTGTCTGTCTCAGTTGGTGACCTCATGATCTCCTGGTGGATTAATTATCATTTCTATGCAGATGACTTGACAATCTTTATGTCCATTTTCAGTCTACCCCACCTCTACCCCTTTGAAGTTCCACATAATCATCTTTTGAACAGTTCACTAATCATTCAAAAGGTGATTGTTAAATATCTAAGAAAGAAAAATAATGATTACAAAAAATTAGCATGACTTTATCAAGAGCAAGTCATGCTCAGACTACCCTCATTTTCTACCTACATTTTAGCAAAACTTTTGATAAAATATATTGTAGTATTCTTGTGGAGAAAGTGGAGCTATATGGAGTAGAAGATAGTATAGTTGGATGGATTCCAAATGTCTTAGATGGCTGGACTCAGGGATCTGTGCTTGTCCTTGTGATGTCTAACATTTTTTTAGCCCATAAAACCTATCCTTTTTATCCTCCTCTGTCCCCCATTCCCTGCATTTTTGGCATCATAGTGGTAGAATCTTATAGCAATCAAAGAATAAACTTTAAGCACCCACTGTGTGCCTGGCATTGTGCTAATTCCAGAACTATCCCAACCAGTACTGTGTCTTTAATCATTAACCAATAAATACTCTGCACTGTGCTAGGTGCTGTGAGAGTATTTTTTAAAAAAGAGTTCAAAGTTCATAAACTGAAGAAACTTTCGATCTTGTTGGAAAGATTAGCCATATGCACAGGAAAAGATGCCAAATAAATGGTACAGACAATAAATTCTATAGGGATTCAGACAAGGCGGGGAGGCAGATTTGGCTGGTCAGGACAGGCTTCATGGAAGGGGTAGGATTTGAGTTGGACCTTAATGATTGATAATCATAGGAATTCAAGAAAATATTTTAGTTATTCTGTCTGTCATTCTCTCTGTCTTATTCCTTATGGCCCTCCCCATTGCTAGAGCCTCTTAAACTTCCATCTATTTTCTGTCCATCATTGCCCTTAGTTCTACCCTGCTCTTTTCCAGTTTCCCCTTCCCCTCCAGTGTCTATGTTTCTGATTATTTTCCCCCAGATAGAGTTGCTTGCATTTTTCCACATTGAATCTCATTTTGTTATTTCCTGTCCCATATTTTTGAAAGTCCCTAAGGCTCCTTCTCATTTATTTCCCCATCCTCTCTGGTGCTGTTTGCAACACCGCCCAGTTTGTTATCATCTGCAGATTTAATTAGTATTCTTGTTGACCACCCCCTCTTCCAGACTGCTGAATGCAGCCTGAGGGGAGGGACTACAGTCCCCAGGCCAGAGAGGGAAGAGGTGTGTTTAAGGGTGAACTCAACAGGCAGATCTTGGAGCAACAGGATGAAACTGTAGAAAGGAATGTTTTGGCTGAGTGCGGGGATGTTGTTCCAAACTGGGCTTTGTCTTCATCTTCTGGAAGAAATGCCCCCTGAGTGAGGAAGAGGAGGGCTTTTTCTGAGAATGATGGTCATAATAATCAGCCTGAAATCATACTTCTCAGGCCAGAAGGGATTAATAGCAACCATCTAACCCATCCTCCTGCCTCTGAGCAAATCTTTACTTAAACTACATTGGAATGATTATTTTTCCCGTCCCAAGCTTCCACAGATAGATTAAGTCTATGTCACTTTTGTTTAGTCCCCAAGCATCACAGTGATAGGATCCATGTCAATTAGCATCAAACCACAGGATATTTAAAAAAATTTTCTTTTTAAAATCTTTTATGTTCACAGTCTAATTTCCTTTAGTCTTAGCCTATTTCTTCAGAGTTCTTGATGGCTTTTGGCTGCATCAGTTAAAGGCATCACAATATTTAGAACCAGAATCACCACGGAGAGGCAGTCTGAGATAGTAAATAGACTTCTGGGTTGGGAGTCAGGAAGACCTTGATTGAAATCTCACCTCCAAAATGAGCTGTGTGAGCAGCAGGGGACTAGGTCTTATGACCTCTGGGAGCCTTATCAAGGGGGGAGAATAATAAATGCAGTATTATTACACGGGGCCATTGTAAAGCTCAAATGAGTTAACACTTTGCAAACCTTAAAATATTTAGTAAACATTAGTTCACAAATACTAAGGGTTATCTAGTGTCACCCCTTCATTTCACAGATGAGGGAATTGAGGTTTAGGCAGGTTCATTGAAATGGTCAAGGTCACATGGTGAATAGCAGATCCAGGTCATCCAATTCCCAGTGAAATCCTCTTTCCACCATTTTTTTGGTGTCCCACGTGTCTGAGTGAAGATTTAAACTTTAAGATTCAAAGGTAGAAAGATTCAACACTTTTATTATGCTGTGGTTTGAATGTATCCACATGTTGGTTAGTGGTGATATGGATACTGAAGGCCTCTGGATTATAGGCTTTTTGGTTCCCCATTTCATGAGTCTGTGCCAGGAAAATTCAAGACTCTGACTTTAAGGATCCTTCTCCTTCTGCTACATAAAATACAAAGTGCATATGCTCATAATCCTGGAAGATTGTAGCCTCATTTCATCTGTCCATAATTCAGACAGAAGCAAACTTGAGAGAGCCAATTCCTCCCCTTCTCCATTTTCTAGTCTTAAAATGAGAAGTCAGATAGGAGTACTGGGAGCTTGGGTATCTACCCACTGATGAAAGGAGACTACAAGATCTGTCCTTGTCTCTGTCCTGTTTAATATTTTTATCAGTGACTTGGATAAAGACCCTAGCTGGTCTAAGTCATCATATTTGCAGTTGATACAAAATTGGAAGGCATAGCTAAGCTGGATGATGGAGGCAGGATCCAAAGAATACTGACAGGCTAGAACATTGGACTGAATCAAACAAGAAGTTTAATAAGGATAAATGTAAAATCTGGTACTTAGGTACAAAAAAATCAATTCTCTATAAGATGGATGAGGCATCAATAGAGAGCATTTGATCTGAAAAGATCTAAGGATTTTAGTGAATTGTAAGCTCAATATAGGTTAGGGAGAGGGGATGATTTGGCTTCCAAAAATAAAAAAAAACAAACCACAACTAATAGAGTCTTAAACTGTATTAGGTAGGGCATAGCTTCTAGGAAAAGGGAGGTGTTAATCCTACTACACTCTCTGCCCTTGTCAGATCTTACCTGGGCATCATGGTTTAAGATTGAGAGTTAATTAAGATTCAGAGGAGGGTGACCAGATTGGTGAAGGACCTTGAGTTCACAACTTGTGAGGATGTGTTGAAAGACTTGGCAGAAGAGAAGTTCAGGAGGGGTGCCATAGCCACATTCAAGTCAAGTTGATGTCATATGCAGGAGATGTAAGATTTGCTGATTTGATCCATGTAGAATCTTGTGCTTAGCTGGTGACAGTGGGAAATGGCAGCAGGAAGAAGACAGTGATTTTTGTAACTTTTGTTCAGTTTAATCTTTGAGTGTGGGTGATATTTGTTTTATAACAGGAGAAATTCACAACACCGTGGAGTTAGAGGTGGAAAGGACTTTTGATTTAATCTGTGCATCTCATTTTATTAATGAAGAAATGAGGCTCATAAATGTTAAGTAACTGAAGAATCAGGATTTGAATCCAGGCCCTTCCACTCCAAATCCAGAATTTTTTTCCTGCTGTGCCATACTAGTTTCCAAGGGGTTTTTAAGAAAGGCAAGAGGATATTAATGGAATCACAAAATTTTGGAATTGAAAAAGATTCTTGGAGATGTTGAGAAAAAATGTGGGAACAATGTTTAAGGAGATAAGATCCAAACAATAGTAAACCTTTGAGAATTTTTATCTTTCTTCCTCCCTTTGCAGAGCAGTTTGGATATTTCATTTGTTCCTTTTTCATTCTTCAATGTATCATATTCATTTAAGTACTTGTTTTATCTGCCTACTAGAATATAAACTCCATGAGCACAGGCACTGGGTCATTTTTCATTTTTGTATCCACAGTACCTAACAGTGTCTTGTGGTGCTAGGTATACTTAATGACAGTTGAATTGAGCTGCATTTTCTTTGTGTGTGTGTGTGGCCTTTCTCAAAGTCAGCAAAGAAGGGAATTGAAAAATGATGCCATACTATCCTAGCTGGAGGCTATATAGTTATTGAATTTGAGGTTATTCATGGTCAATCATATTTTATTGTAGCTATTTACCACCCAAGAAGAATGTCTAACTCTGCCACTCTTAATTTCCCTTTCTATTAGGCTTGATATTAAAATGATGTCAGGATTCTGGTGGGGGGGGGGGATGATTAAACCATGAACATCTCTGAAAGTTAGTATTCCTCAGCATCTGACTTCATTTGCTATATTTACAATGGCCAAAATATTTTTGTTGTGACAAATATAAAATAAATGAGATAATTTTAGAATTGGAAGGGACCTCAGAAGCCACCATCCCAAATGATACATGAACACAAATATCCTACACAATATTTCCATATGCTCATTCAGCCTTTGTTTGTATACAGTTTGTATACAGTAGGCATCTTGCCATCTGCCCTACTGCTGTCTCCTCTTTTCCTCCCTACCTGGAACAGCAATCTTCCAGACTGGACTGCCAGACCTTATCTCTCCAGGCCTCTATTCCCTAGCTAATCCACTCACAGATTAGGGACTCTGCTCTAAGCCTGAACTGTCCTAATTGGTGGATGAGTAAATGAAGACTCACCTAACATACTATATCTAGCTGGCCCCAGACATGCCATCTAGCCATCCATCAGGAAGGTGAGGCTTACCCAGCCATTTTGTCATCTGTCCTGCTGCCACCCTGCAAGTCCCCTTCCTTCCTTTCACCTTCCCTCTGGGAACAGTAATCAGTTCAGTACTAACGTTGCTACTGGAAAAGTATATGGTGGCTGAGTGACCTATGACTATGCTAACCACTCTTGTGGATCTTTAGACCAAAACTCCTGTCCCTGTATTCCATTATTATTTTTTTTTTTAGAAAAAAGCTTTTCTGAGGGCAGGGATTATTTTACTTTTGCATTTGTATCTCTAGTACTTGTCATGTAGTGGGTGTTTAACAAATGCTTATTCATTCATTTCATCTCTACAGTGAGGGAGGACCAGCTGATTACTGGGCAGCCCATTCTATTTGGTTTGGGTTTGAGGAAGTTCTTCTTGATATCAAGTTTAGATTTACCTTTTTGGAACTTCTCTCCATTGTTCCTAATTCTATCCTATGGGACTAAACTTCTGCTTGATAGTTCTTGAAATACTTGAAGACAGCCATCAGGTTCCCCCTAAATCTTCTTTCCCCCAGGTTAGATATCCCCAGTCCCTTGAATTGCCCCTCATATAGTATAATCTCTGCATCTTCACCCTCCTGATTGACATCTCTGGCCTCTCTTAATTTGTCAGTGTCCTCATTCACATGAAGTACCCAGAACATTTCAGTCCTGGAAGCATAGAGTGGGCTTTTCCCCTCCCTGATTCTGGACAGCTTCAGGTCACACAATCTTTTTTGGTTTCTATATCCCACTGTTGAATAATATTGAGCTTTCATTTCAATAAAACCTCTAAAGCTTTTTCAGACAGATTTCTCTCTAGTCACACCTCACATTTTTACTGATGGAGTTGATTCATTGAACTTAAGTGGGTAGTTCTGCCTTCATTCTATATTTATTGTCATCATCCCCATTCTCTGGACTAAGTAGTCCTATCCCTTTTTTGATCTACTCTTTCTACTATAATTAAAAGCAACAGTAACATGTTTATTTTTCCTTAGTATTTTTTGTTCAACTCATTCTGAGCTTTGGTGTTCTTGACTCTATTCTTAACAGCTTTATATCCGCTTTTTTTTGTATGTGCTCTTTTGTATTCTTTGGTTATTGCCAGCCACTTCTTCGTCTATTTGTCTTTTTAAGATGAAAGTTTCTCCATGAGTTCTCTCTTTAGATGCTTCAGATAAGTCCCCCTTTTTATTCTTATTGAATTTTTTCTTCCTATATTTTCAAAATTTTATAACTGAGAAGAAAAGACTTCTTTTATTTCCTAGGCCTTTCCACTAGCCCAAGGAAAGGCATGTCACAAAGAAAATCAGTTAAGTCAAACCAATGGATATACTACTGAATTTGACAGCATATATTATCCTTAGTGTCTATATAGTTCCCTACCCCTCAAATTAGAAGAGGGCAATTGGAGTTAAGTGACTTGCCCAAAGTCATACCGCTAGGTTTTTTTTTGTTAAGTGTCCAAGGCCGGATTTGACTCAGGGCCTCCTGACTCTAGGGCTGGTGCTCTACTGCGCCACCTAGCTGTCCCACTTCTCAGGTTTCTTCTGGCATGAAAGTATTTTTAACACATTCATATACCATAATTTGTTCAGCCACAGTTGATGGGCATCCTCCAAGTTTCCAATTCTTTGCCACCACAAAAAGAGCTACTGAAAATAATTTTGTTCTTAATGGGTCCCTCCCCTCTTTCTTTGATCTCTTTGAAGTATACCGCAGTAGCAGAGTTGCTGAGTCAGAGTATGAGTAGTTTAAATACAGCAGGAGGAGCCAGAAAGAGAAATTCCATTTAAAGTAGCTATGGGCAGTATAAAATACTCAAGAGTCTACCTGCCAAGATATACACAGGAATTATATGAGCACATTACAAAAATTTTCACAAAATAAAGAGAAGTCCAAATAATTGGGGAAAAAAACACAATTGCTTATGTCTAGGCCAAGCATATGACCATACTGCCTCTCAATGACCAATTCACCTCAAAAATAGAAACATCCTTCTGCTCTAAGGGATGAAATTGAGTAGGAACATTAGCAGTTAATCCAAACAAATATTTCTTAACCAGTGCTTGAGATAGTTGTGGAGAAAGGGAAGAAGAGATCTTCAAATATACTGGTTTTGACCCAAAGGCCAGTGGGAGGTGAAATTTTGAGGAACTGCAAATTCACTATGAATTGTTCACTTCAGCAGCCCCTGTATTCAGGGCCTGCAGTTTGGGAAATTTCTCATGTCCTTCCTAGGGGTAGAACAGCTTATTTCATGTGATCAGCTGCTGCTGATAGTGCCACTGCAGCCCCTGAATCATCACTCATGCATAATTTCTGTTACTCTTAGAATATTCAGTGTTTCATGAAATCCTTATATTCTAGGATTTCAGATGTTAGATTGGATTTGAGGTAGTATTGATACCACTAGAACTATCCAACTACAAGAAATTGTCAACCTATTTCTTAGAGTGTTTTCTGAAGAACTGGGATCCTAAAGTGGAAAAGTGGTATCATTCTCTGGCCATTGCATAAATTGGACCAGTTAAGTGGTCCAGTGGATGAAGTGTTAGGACTGGAGATATAAAGACCTCAAATCCAACGTCAGACACTTACTAGCTGTGTGATCCTGGACAAGTCACTTAACTCTGTTTGCTTCAGTGTCTTCATCTATAAAATGAGCTCAAGAAGGAAATGGCAAGAGACTAGTATTCCAGTATCTTTGCCAAGAAAACCCCCAAATGGGGTCATGGAGAGTCAGATACTGTTGAAATGACTGAACAACAATAAAGCACAGTGCTTGACCTATAATAAGCTCGCCTTATGTTTATTTATTCACACTTCAGTAATCTAAGTGAAATACAAAAAAATGCAGATTTGGAATTAGAACTTCAAGGGTTGGGGTGGTTAGGTGGTACAGTGAATAGAACACTAGCCCTGAAGTCAAGAGGACCAGAGTTCAAATCCGGCCTCAGACACTTAACACAAAACTAGCCATGTGACCTTGGGCAAGTTATTTAACCCCAATTGCCCTGCATTCCCCTCTCCAAAAAAAAAAAAAAAAAAAAAGGAAAAAATGTTTAAAACAAAAAGAACTTTAAGAACATTTTCTATCACATCCCAACATTCTGTTCATTTCTACTCCACCCAAACTAAAAAGTAATAACTATGGATCTAGAACAGAGTGCTTTGCATACAGTATGCACCTAATAAGTATTTGTTGACAAATGAATATTATATCTTCCATCACTTTTTTTCTTTGAGAAAAGGCAAATGTCATGGAGCTTCTTTGCACATCCTTTAAAAGTTTTGTGATGTTGAACTTATATTCCGGAATCTTGGGGAGTTTTTAAACTTCTGAGTCTGTATTAGTAATAATTAACATGTATCTCCTGTTTTTTATAAAACACTTTGCATTGTTGTTGTTCAGTTGTTTTCAGTTGTACCCAACTGTTTTTTTTTTTTTGGGGGGGGTTTTTTTTTTTTGGTAGTTCAAGGAAGAACTATGAACTCCATTTATTGATTCTCAGGACAAGGTTTTTTCTTTTTTTCCTTTTTTTTTTAAACAAATGCTTTATTAACTTCTGTTTTACATCATTCATTTCCGCCAGATTTTGAGTTACAATCATTTTTCCCCCCATTATTCCCCTACCCAACCTCCCAGAACAGTAATCCCACAAGATATCGCTTCCTCCAATCTGCTCTCTCCCATACCTTCTCCCACACCCCCTTCGACTTTTCCATTAGAGGAAGGTGAATCTTTGTGTCCCAATGCCTGCACATCTTATCTCCCAATTATAAGCAAAAGAGTATTAATAATAATATTTATATATATTTGAAACATTTAATCTTAAGACCTCGAATTTCAGATCCATTTCCTTCCTCCCTTGTCACCCATTCCCTCTGGGGAGATAAGTAATTCAGTATATCTTGTACATGTCTAGCTATGCAAAACATTATCATAGTAGATATATTGTACAAGGCTGCTTATAATTCCCTCCCACTCATCCCACCCCCCACCTGGTCCATTCCCTACATGATCCTGTCCCTCTTCTATAGTGGGTACTTCCAACCTCCCCTCACCCCAAGGATGCCCTCCCATCCATCATCCCTCCTCCCATCCCCCTTCCCCCTATCCTGCTTCAGGTTGAGATATCCCATTTAGTTTGTATGTCATTTTCTCCCTGAACCAAATTCAATGTGAATGTGGTTTTGCCTTTCTAGCCTTCCTTATTCTCCCCCTCTTTTGCAACCACTTCCCCTTGCTTCTTCTGCATGGGATAGTTTACACTACCTTGTCTCTCCCCATCTCCTCTTGCCACTTTCCTCTCTCACCTCATAATTTCATCCCTTGAGTATGCTCCCTTCCCAACAAATTCAACTTATGCCCTCTATCCATATATAACTGTAACCATATACACACACATTCACATATGTATTCATATGACCACACACCCTTCTTCCATTATTTTCATAGTGAGAAAGATATCATCAGTCACAGTCATTGCTTTTCCATATAGGAATGTAAATAGTTCAACTTTGATAAGTTCCTTTTGATTTCTTTTCCCTGATTACCTTCTCAGGCATCTCTTGCTTCTTGTGTCTGGATGTCAAATTTTTTATTCAATTCTGGTTTTTTCCTCAAGAATGCTTGAAAGTCCTTTATTCCACTGAATGACCATATTTTCCCCTGAAACAAAATACTCAGTTTTGCTGGGTAGGTGACCCTTGGGTTCATTCCCAGTTCTTTTGCCCTCTGGAATATCACATTCCATGCCCTTTGATCCCTCAGTGTAGAAGCTGCCAGGTCCTGGGCTATTCTGATTGTGTTCCCACAATATTGAAATTGTTTCTTCCTGGCTGCTTGGAGTATTTTCTCCTTGATCTGGGGATTCTGGAACCTGGCTATAATATTCCTGGAAGTTTTCTTTTTGGGATCTTTTTCAGGAGGTGATCTGTGGATTCTTTCAACCTCTATTTTGCCCTCTGCATCTAAAACATCAGGGCAGTTTTCCTTGAGAATTTCTTGAAGGGTGATTTCTAGGTTCTTTCTTTGATCATGGCTTTCAGGTAGTCCAATAATATTTAAGTTGTCTCTCCTGGATCTATTTTCCAGGTCAGTGGTTTTTCCCATGAGATATTTCATATTGCCTTCTACTCTTTCATTTGTTTGGATCTGCTTAACAGCATCTTGATTTCTCATAAAGTCATTAGCTTCCATTTGCTCCAGTCTAACTCTGAAGGAATGAATCTCCTCAGTGAACTTTTGAGATTCTTTTTCCATCTGGCAAATTCGACTTTTTAAGGCATTCTTCTCCTCATTGCCCTTTTGGACCTCCTTTGCCATTTGAGTTAGCCTATTTTTTAAGGTGTTATTTTCCTCAGTCAGGCTGTTGACCCTCATTTCATACTTTTCCTGCATCCTTCTCATTTCTCTTTCCAATTTTTCCTCCACTTCTCTGATTTGATTTTTAAAGTCCTTCTTAAGGTCCTCTATGGCCTGCAACCCGCTCATGTTTCCCCTGGGGCTTTTGGAGCAGGACTTCTGACCTCACAGTCCTTTTCCCGTTCTATGCCCCCAAAATAGGAGTCTAGGGTTACATTTTTCTGTTTCCTTTGCCTTGGCATGTTGCCACTTAATTACTTGACTTTTGGGCTTGTTGCCACACTATGGCTTTAAGGCCAGATAGAGGAATTTTCATCCCGAACGTGTGGGGGGCAACTTCCCTTTCTGGCAAGCTGTAAACCTACCCATGACTTCCACCCTAGATCACAATCCAGATCCAGGGAGGTTAAAGCAAGAGCGATTACCCCCCAAGACTGATCGCTGGATCTCCCTACAAATTTGCAGGCTGGGAGCGGGAGCTGCCTCTGAAAACTACAAAATGGCTTGTGTCCTCAGCGGCTTCTAGCCCCCAGGGGAGGGAGCCGACGCATTCCCTAATACCAGTCCCAAATTCCATAGGACACTAACCTCTTACTTTGTCCCAGGCAAGTCTATGTTGATAATTCTGGAGTTGCCACAGCTCCTGGTGTTCTGGGGTTCCTCCAGCTGGCTGCTGGCCCTGCCGCCCTGGGGCTAAAACCTCGGCTCATGCGGACCTGGGCTCGGCTCGGCTCGGCTCCTGTGCTCTGCGCACTGCACGCTGCCAGGTCCCAGACCAGTGCGCTGGTCCTTCCTGCAGGGCTGCTGGGCTGTCCTCAGCGGGAGTTTAGCTTCTCTGTGTCGTTCTGTGGGTGCTGGGGCTCCAGAAGTTGTTCAGAGTCCCCTTTTACATCGTTTGGGGGGAATGTGGGGGCAGAGTGGCTTGGATGAGCTGTTTCTACTCCGCCATCTTGGCTCCGCCCGTGCCCAACTGTTAATGATCCCATTGGGGGTTTTCTAGGCAAAGATACTGGAGTGGTTTGCCAGTTCCTTATCCAGCTCATCTTATAGATGAGGAAACTGAGGCAAATGTGCTAAGAGACTTGCCCTGGATCACAGAGCTAGTAAGTGTCTAAGGCCAGATTTGCACTCATGAAGATGAGTCTTCCTGATTCCAAGCCGGGCATTCTATCCCCTACACCATCTACCTGCCTTTTGTATCCGTTAAGCCTTTTGATCCTTATCACTGCCTTAGGGAATAAATATTGTAATTATTGTTATCTATATCATATTATTATGTTGAATTTTTGGTTTTGGGTTCTTATATATAATATATATTATATATATATATATATATATTATTATCTATATCTTATGATGATTTACCCAAAATAAAACAGCTAATAAATGGAAAATCTGGGATTCTGGTTTATGTTTTCATAATAAATCCAGTGCTCTTTCTATTACACCACAGCTGTTTCTCAAAGAAACATTGAAAACAACAACAATAACAACTTGATTTAAAAATTTTTTTAAAGTGTAGTAGTAATTGTGCCCCAGAACATCTTCTTACATCTTCTTAGTGGTTTCTTCTTTTCAAATTGTTGAGGTCTGGCTTTATATTAAAAATAATTTTTGTGATCTTTGCCCACTTTTAACTGGGCAATAAACACCTTTCTATGGTGAATGCCCACATGGACAATTACAACCTTACTTTTCCATGCTGCACATAATTGACATAGAAGACATTTCTTTCTGTAAACCTGGATTCTCTTCCCAATTTTTTGAGCATCATGGTGCCTCCTACCACCTGAATCTCATTTTCCTTCAAGATGTGCATTTAAGTTTTAGCTCCTTGGAAAGTGGGGAAGACACAATGTGGGATGGTATACTAAATTCCTCTTGTATTTCTTGCTGTAGCCAGAAGTTACAAAAGGGATTGAGGTGAATTTTGTTGACTGGGGGTAGAGCAGGAAGAGGGCAACTCCTGAAATGAAACTGCCCTAGATCATTACTTTTATGCTTCACCTAGGGAGCTATTCTTAGTTGCAAAATGCTGGATGACCCTGAAGCAACATTTAAGGCAATATCTCTCAACACAGTGTTACCAACAAAATAGAGCTATGGGCAAAATGATAAATAACTCCTTGTCTTTTCTTTGGATATCCAAAAATTCCACAGCCATACTTCTTGTGGGATTCTTTTGTAAGTATAAATCTGAAGGTAATTATGTCAACATGGAGGCTGTATGACAATCTTCCATCCAACACTTAGGACCTGGAGGAGCAGTGTTGGATATTGGACACCATAAGTCACCTGCTCCTTCAGGTTCCAACTTTTGTTCTATTTCTGCTAGAAAATTTTCAATTGGATCTTCTTACTCTCTTTGGGCCTGCCACATCACATCACTGGCTTAGTGAGATCGTAGATCTCTATGGTGAATAGGATGTGGAAAGGCCATCATCAACATGAATTATCTACTAGTGAAAGATGCCTTCTAAAGGGAAGTTACATTATTCCAGATGTTAATCTCATGTTATTTTGACTAATTACATGTGCAAATCTGGTAATTGTTCACATGAAATTATTGGTTAGAAGTTTCATTTGGTGGCCTGGAATTGATTCTGTTATTCAAGATTGTAAGGAATGTAATTCAGCGTAAATTACTATGCATAACCTGCCAAAGGCAATTATTTTTTTTCTAGGAGGTGACAAGGAAGGCATGGGACAGATTACTCATTGGTTTTATAATATCATTTCAAGGAAGCAATTTCTTAATTATTGTAGTCTCCCTTTGAAACTTCCTTGAACTACTCTTAAATCCGCTAAAATTTTCTTTTGATAATTTTGTAATTGTATTTTTTTTTGGTAATTTTGTAATTCTTACACATATAATTCTTTTGTTATTGCTTACAAAATCATGGGTCTCTACTACATGCAGCTTGCAGCACAAAGATTAGACACTGTAGTTTTGGAAGATAGATTTTTATTTATCTCAGATGAACTAGAATTTATTTGCTGGAACTTGATGTGAGTTTTCACCACTGTGCATTGTCAACCTCAACATAAAGCTTAGACTGAAAGGTTGTTGCCATTTACCTGAGGCACATTGCTGGAGGAGATGGGTCAACAAGACCTCATTCAACTGATATTCTACAACAGGAGTTAGGGCTTCTGAAGTATTACTAACAAGTTGTTACCTCTCATCTTTGTTAGAAACTATGCAACTGGATCTAGGTGGGTTCTTTAGATTTAATTTAGACGAATGGACCTATGTCACACGTATAGATTAATTTCAAGTATATTCCTTTTTCTATGACTTTCTATAACTTCTCTGGTTCCAGGTGAACCATTAGAACTTTCCCCTGCTAGAGCCTTCTGGCATTGGTTATAAGGCTACGACTCTGAAAGATTCACTCACCATATCCCTAGAGTGAAGGAAACAAATTTTTTTCTCACGTTGCCTTAACCCTCCAAATATAATTTACATGTTATTTATATGTAGTTTTCCCCCTTTCCATGCTGCTCTCCCTTTCTCCCCCTCCTTTGCCTCCTTCACCATAAGAAAAGATTGTAAACTCCATGAAGACAGGGGCTGTTTTTTCATTTTTTGTCTTTTTATTTCTAGTGCTTAGCACCTTACCTTACACATAGTAGGCACTTAATAAATGCTTTTTGGATTGAATTAGATTATATGCTTGCTGACCTAATACCAAAATGGCCTCATTAAAAATAAACAATTTCTAGTTACAGAATTTATATTAGGTAAAGATAGGGAGGGATTGAAGAGAAAGAGGTGCTACTGCTTGGATGGGGCTTCCTGTATTATAGTGAAATTTTTTTTTTTCCTTTGAGTTCTATAAGGATGTATGTTATTTTCTTTTTCTTAACCTTTTGAGTTCTTGTAGGTTTTTGCTGTAATGGTTTACGGAGAAGGTTTTGAATGAATAAAGCTTGGCCATTGTTGAATACCTGTTCATTTAGATTTACTTCAGATTTATTTCATTACTTCAAAAAGTTTTATTTTGTATCCTCATCACGAAGGTCTCAGAGGCTCTGTGCTCTGGATCTATGTTCTGTCGAATACAGCTTTGAGCAGGAACTAGGGTATGGATGGTGTATCTGTTGTCTAATAATGCTAAGTAAGTTATCACTGGAACATGTGGCACCTCATAATGCTTTTATTGGCTGTGGTTACTTACATCCAATAAGGTGTAGAGGGGTTATAATGTGTTTTGATGCAAGGGTGACCCTCCTGATGAAATCAGATACAGGTTTATATGTATTTTTATTTTGACAAATCAAATCCATTTTGACAGAGAGGGAATTAAACTGGGCCTTGTTCTGTAATCCTGTGATCAAGAAGTGAAGCCCTGGGCTTTTCATGAACTTGAGTCAGTTTTGGAGGAAGGCAGGGGGATGTCTAAATGAATCTCTTTATTTGGCTCATTTTTGCCTTTAGTTTCTCATGAGATGGAATGTGTTACCTTGGGAAAGAGTAGATCAGTTCTCAATCTCCAGAAACTTTCAAGTTGAGGCTGGCTGTATATAAAGGGGATTCCTCTTCAGCTACAGGTTACCCAGGATGACCTTCAATATCCCTTCTTCCTTTCACAATGGTTTAAATCCTGGCTCTTTTTTTTTACACGCACTTACTTGCCTGTGTGACCTTAAACTACTCTTTTAATATCTTTAAGTTTCTCTTTACTAATCTGCAAAAGGAGAGGCTTGGGCCGAATCATATCTAGGATCCCTTCTGGCTCTAAATCTTGAGACTGAATGTTAGTGCTTGTCAGGAACCTTAGAAATAATCTCGTCCAACGCCTTCATTTTACTGTGTGTATCTGTTGCCTATGGTCTCCTAGCTAGCTGTTCACAGAGCCAGGACTAGAAGACAGGTCTCCTGGCTCCCAGACCAGTGCATTTTTTCCCCCTTACTGAACTATATCCAAGTTTTAGCTCTAGGCTTCTGAAATGGAAGGCTGGGATTTTAAGCTTAAGCACCTGTTCATGCTCACATTGTTGTTTCCCCTCCTGTACATTACAGAACAAGAGCCAGGGGTCCAGCTTTGTCCGGATACACGCCCCATGGCAGGTGCTGACCCGAGAGGCCGAATTCCTGAAGATCAAAGTCCCTACCAAAAAAGTAAGTGGCAGGCTTCTAGACTGAGAAGGCTTGGGGACTGGAGAAAGGGAGGCTAGGAGGGTTGGGGTTTGTCAAATGAGGCAGGTGGGATGTGGGCTTTGTGGAATTAAACTCATACGTATGACTCTGGGGACATGGAGTATGTGGCTCTGATTGGGGAGTATGGGTGGAGTCTTCTTCCCAGATGCCTGTTGGCTGGTGTACCAGAAGCTAGTGGCAAGAAACACTTTGAGTCCTTTGTCACCATGCTGGGCTCTTTCCTGGGGGCAAGAACAGACACGGCTTGGACTGTGCTTGGATGAAGTCAAAAGCATTGAATTGTCCTCTCCCCCCTTCCTATTTGTGCCTTCCCCATTGCTAGTTGCTTCTCTAGGAAGCTGGACATTGGTATAGGGATAGTACATGCTGCTGTTCTCTTTGGCTTAAGTCTTCCTAACATAGATCTCCATTATCCATACCCTTTTCAATCACATGGGCCACCCAGTACCGAGAATACACCTCACACATAAGAGGAAACTTGTCCAGAGGTGAACCAATATGCTAACTAAGTAAGGGTCTGTCAGTAACTTTCAAGGATTTTTTTTGGGGGGGAGGGCAATTGGGGTTAAGTGACTTGCCCAAGGTCACACAGCTAGTTAAGTGTTAAGTGTCTGAGACTGGATTTGAACTCAGGTCCTCCTGACTCCAGGACTAGTGCTCTATTCACTGCGCCACCTAGCCGCCCTGACTTTCAAGGATTTTTACCATAGGAAGGGGACATCCTGTTTGGACAGAATTCCCTCTACTAATGAAATCACAGATTCCTTTCCTCCTTCCATCATCATAATCTTCATCATCATGACCATGAACACCACCATAATCACAGTCATTATGATCAACATCACTATTGTCACCACCACCACCACCACCACCACTGTGATCACCCACATCCCCTTCACCACTGTCCCCACCACTATCCTTGCCACCACTGCTGTCATCACAATCACCACTGGCATTGCCATTATTTGCACCATCACCATCATCAAGAAGCATGCTTTCCTTGTGCATAGTACAGTGGTAGGTGCTTTGCAAAGAAAGTTAGAAAGACATAATTCCTGCCTATAGATATTAGCTATTTAAAAAAGACACTTCTATACTCTGTCAAAATATAGAGAAGACAGAGATAAGAATAATCACTATTCAACAAATGCATAAATAGATGATATTAACTAGATATATCCTTGAAGTGTCATCTGGGGAGTGGGAGGGGGAGGAGAAGGATTAAGTGAGGTTGTGTCTGTCAAAAATTAACCTTTTGATTGCAACCTTAGTGTTTTTGGTTGCTCAATGCATTCCTCTCTCTAATGCTTTTGAATTGACTACTAGTCACTCTAATATTGGAGTCTTTATTCTTAAACTAGCTTCTCTCTCTACTTCCCCTTGATCAAGATTTCTTTGGTCATATTGCCGCCATAGAGGGCCTTCTGCTATTTACCAAATGGTAATCATTCTGTTTTTCTCATGTCTTTCCCTCTATGCTCTTCTGTTTATATCAATGTCTGATTTTCTTTTGGTCACTCACTTTTTTTTCTTTTCTATTCTTTTTGCCTGTCTGCTGGCCTCTCCTCCAAAAGAAGGTGAGCAATCTCTGTCTTCAGCAATGACCCTGTTCTCTCAGGATGACCTGAGTAGATATGTGTGTGTGTGTGTGTGTGTGTGTGTGTGTGTGTAGACTCAGCAACGTGTTTCCTACCTTTACCATCCCTCTCCTGTCGCCAACAGTGTCCTCTTCTCCTATTCCTTTCCCCTCTCTTCCCGTTCTTCCCCTACCTTTTCCTCACTTCCCTTTTCCTTCCTTTCTAGCTTCCTTTTTCACTCCCTCATCACCTTTGCTACTTCCACATTCCTTCCTTTCTCAATGCCTTTGTGCCTCCGAATGGCCTTATCTACCAGAATAATGGAGTCATGAGTTCCCTGATGGATTTTATATATGTAGATCTGCTTCAATCAGACATGATCCTGTAATGAAATGTTCATTGTACCAGAGTTTACAATTTACCGGTTAGGTATTGTTTAAGCTGTTATGTAGCCTGTAATCAAGCTGCTTAGGATAATTAGCATATTCATTAAATTTTCATGTCTTGCCATTTTTCTCACTTGTCTTTGTTTTTCTTTTCTATTTTCCCAACTAAATCCTACTCCATCCTCCTTGCCCCATATATATACGCTCTTTGCCATCATAACTTGATTATTCCAAATTGTATATCTGAATGCTGTGTACTTGGTGTCAAGAAACAGAGAGAGGTAAAATAATTCAAAGAAGTTTCATGAATGAAGGAATGAATGAACAAATGAATGAACAAAAAATGTGTTTATTATATATGAAGCACTGTGCCAAGTGCTGGGGATACAAAGAGGAAAAAAAAGAAAAATCGAGCCATGATAGTCTATGATCACAAGAAGTTTACCCTGCCCTTCCCGGGTTGTACAAGACTCTGTGTGTGTGTGTGTGTCTGTGTGTGTGTAGGTATGTATAAGAGTTTAACTGCAGGACACATAGAATGGTTCAGAAGTGCTTAGGGTTGGGCCCAAGGATCCTGAGGGGTAGATGAATTTAAAACTTGACTCTTGAGATCATGTGCACAGATGTGGTTAAATTATTTATATAACCTGTTTTTTTTTCTGGGCCCTGCTCAATGATAGAGCCAGGTACAACTTGAATATGGCCTCTGATACATGGTCACTATGGTGTGTGCCTCTACCCAAAGATCCCTGAAAATGTTGGTATCTGGCCTGTATCTCCCACAAACTCTTTTTGGCCCATATCTCCACCTAAGAAAATCCCATTCGGCATCTGGCTCATTTTGTTTCCTTCCCATAGTATTCTGAGTTCCCCAGAAAATATTCAGGTTAAGAAGACCTAAAGTATGGGACAAGTTTTCATTTAACCCAACAAAAAATGTAGAACAGGCCTCTGGATCATCATCAACTTTCCTCTCCCCTTTGGTAGGTCCCACCTTTCCTTGGTATTTATACAGTCCATATTATTTGCAGTATCAGCAAAGAAGGAGTATGTACAAATTGTTTCTCTGTCCATGTAGTTTCCACTAGTAGGCAACCTTCTCCCCCTTTTGGATTTTCTAGCCTTAGGGCATCTCTTTTAGTCAGAATGAGGCAGAGAATTTCTATCCCTCCCCTTCCTCCTCTTCTGGGTGCTCCAATTCCCTATCTCATCTGCAGGTGATCTCTAGAACCCTTGCCCTCTTACTAAAGCTCCTTCTCTCCTGTCTCATGTCTTTCAAGGTTCTATCTCTTTTTCTAGGTCCATCTGGCACTGGTTTCTTACTCCATATGATTCCCCCTAGAGGACTGTATACTGACT
Organism: Gymnobelideus leadbeateri; assembly: GCA_011680675.1. Taxonomy (NCBI): domain Eukaryota; kingdom Metazoa; phylum Chordata; class Mammalia; order Diprotodontia; family Petauridae; genus Gymnobelideus; species Gymnobelideus leadbeateri. The sequence continues at coordinate 132,762 of WOXC01005802.1, read as the reverse complement.
TGTTTCTAGTTCCATTTGTGGCATAATGTTTTCAAGTCTTATTTTCATAGCCTATGTATCCTTGATCAACACTAGGAGTCTCTTGTGAACAAGGGGTGAAAAGGGTTTAGACAAATAAGGAAGGAGGAATTTTCCTACATGATACTGTATTAGAGTTATACATCACTAAGGAAGTACTCTGTAGCTGGTATGCTGGAGTTTATACCCCCATCCCCTTCAAAGGACATGCTTTTAGAAATTTCTTCTTTAGTCTGTTCTCTCTCTACATATCTCTCTGTGTCTCTGTCTATCTCAGCAGTTTCAGAAATTCATGATTTGGAGTTTTCTGAGCAGGGGCAGTATAAATAAGGGGAAACTTGTGATTCTGCATAGTAGTTTTTTTTTTTTTTTAATCAACTGTATCTACCCTGAGCATAAGAGCCCCAAGTAGGCAGATAAACAGACCTGGCAGAGAGGGAGGGGAAGAGAATCTGGATGTCTCTTCCAGGGACTGGTCTTGGTACCAGTCATTTTGTGCCAGACAATTCATAGTCTTTAATGATAGCAGTTAAGGAATGAATAAGTCCACTATGAATAAAGTTCAAATGAAATGAGTGCCAGAACAGGGGTGGATAAGGTCGGGGGAGGGGGGAGAGGAAGAATTAGGAGCAATATATAGGCTGGCAGAGATCGAGGCCTTAAATAAGTGATTCCTAGAGAAATCGGGAAATAGAAAGGAAATCACAAAATGGCAATCTCAGACCTTAACAAATCTGAAGTAACGTGTCCAGAGTCCAGAGTTTCAAACACAGAAATTAACCAGGATGGAGAAAGTTGGAAGGAAGTGATTATTTTCCAAAAATAACAACAGAGGAGCCAGCATTTTGTGAGGGACATTCAGCAACTGTGTGCAGGAAGGAAGCAGGAAGACCCTGCCATGGCTTTCTGTGTCCATTGCCTCCCAAGCTAATGTGAAGCTTGCTGGGAGAGGGTGGGGTATGTGGGGTCTTTGTACTATCTTTGTTCCAAGGAGTCCTACCTTTAGGACTTTAGTTAACATCATCTCTGTTTCATTCCCCTTTTTGGGGAAGGGCTCTTCATGAGGGCTATTTTTCCACCCTTCTTTCTCACTTCTCTACATACTTCTCCTTTGACAGCCTCATATTGCCATAACTTTAACCATCACCCCTATGCATGACTCCAAGTCACTGTCTCTGGCCCTGATCTCTGTCCTGAATTCAAAGTTTCTTGTAATTGGGTTTCTAGTAATTTCCTGGACATATCCATGGGGGTGCCATATCCACCTCTCAAGGTCAACATGTCTAAAACTAAACTTACCATTTCCCTCATAAGACCATCTCTTCCCCATTTCTGATAAAGGCACCGTTACTCTTCCAGTCATCCTGGCTTGTACAACCTTTCAGTTATCTTGGATCTTTCCTCCTCTTTCCTCATCCAATCAATTACCAGCGCCTGTTAATTCTGCTTCCTATAATATTGCTTTTATCTGCCTTCTCTTTTTCATCTCCTTGAAGAGCAGAATCATCATTGATTGTCATTAATCTTTGTGCCTCCTTCAACACCTAACATACAGTAAACATTCTGTAAAAACTAGTTGAATGAGTAAATGACTAAAAAAACCCCTGGCAACCCAGCCATCCATAGCACCTTTCTCTCCATAGCACATTTTGTTTCCAACTCTCTCATGACCATAGTTCTTGATCATGTATCCTTTGTCTCTATTGTCTCTTCACTTAATCTCTTCTCAACCCCTTCCATTCATGATCCTTGTCTTTCCATTTTCCTCAGACTGTTCTATTGAAGGAGTCTGGTCAAATCCAGAAGTCTCTTTTTGATTCTTATTGTCTTTGCTTTTTCTACATTTTAAGATTCTAGTAATCTCCTGGACATATCCACATGGATGTCCTATCAGCCTCTCAAGGTCAACGTGTCTAAAACTAATCTCTTCTTCTCCCTCTTTTTTTCCATCTTTTCCCTCCAGTGTGAGCCCCTCTCTTCCTATGGTATCTATTTCAATGGGCTTTGTCTGGGCACATTCTTCTCTGTGCCTAGGGGCATGGGAGTGTGGTTTAGTGAAGGGGGAACTTAACTTCATATCAAAAGATTCCCAGACTTTTTGAGTTTCAGTTTCTTCATCTGAAAAATGTGGATAATAATACCTCACAGACTCTCTCATGATGAAGGAATGCTATGAAAATGAGAACTATTATGACAGAGAAGAAGGGAACATAGAGGCAATAAAAAGAAATGAAGAGGGGACAGTTGGTTTTACCCACTGCTGAGAATATATTTGTAAGTGCATTTATTTACAAACTTAAGTAAAACCTACAATAAAATCCAGACTTGACTAAATTGAAAATTTGTGATCATTTGTCTAGGTCTCTGAAAAAATTTCCCTTTGCATAACGTATTTGATAGATAATTTAGCAATAGTATAGGCCATCCAGGTGGCAGAGTTAACCCTGTTTACCTCAGTTTCTTCATCTGTAAAATGAGCTTGGAGAAGGAAATGATAAACCAATATCTTTGCTGAGAAAACCCCAAAAAGGGTCATGAAGAGTTGGGCACAATTGAAACAACAACGGACAATTTAGCCGAGTACAAACAATGCAGAGGCTACTTGTGTTTATAAATGCTCTTAACGTTAATTTATTCTTGATTCCATGCTAATAAATGCCAATTGACAGGGAATATTTGTTTAAGAATTTCCAGGGGAAGTATGTAATAAAAGTTTATTTTAAAAATTAAATATATTATTCTTTGCACCTTTTTACGTAGGTCTTTTCTTCCTACATAGTCAGGAATTAGGTTTATATTTTTTAAATTTTGTGCAAACCATCTAACTTTACCTTTTATATACCATGTAAGGAGTCTGTAGTATCCCCAAAGGGTAGTGTAGAAGAAAGGATGGTTTTGCCTATTCTTTCTTTCTAAATTTCTCTGTTCCAAAGTATACATCTGAATCCATAATGGAAAAGTAGAGCTGGCCCTTTAAATCTGTATAGAGCCAGGTTCATATCCCAGAACTTAGCAGAGAGGCTAAGAACAGATGGCCCTAGAAATGTTTGTTCAGGGATCTCCTTTACAGAGACCATGGGGTCTATAAACATAACTGCAAGGCTTCATGGGAGAGATCTGCTTCAGAGTAATCATGGTGCCTGGTGGGAAAAATGACTCAAGCCACAGAAGCTTGGGAGGGCAGGATTGGAGGACTAGGTATTATTTAAGGTGTGTACCAGTGCTAACATTTTGTGACTCTGCGACTCATGGGCATCTGGTTCAATGAAGAAGAATCAGGGGTCAGGTCCCTCAAAGTGAACAGCAAGGCAAGTGAGTTCTAATTCTGGATGAGTAATTGCTGACTTATTCTGTATACATGTAGATAATGTTCCACTCAACCAGGTGGTCCAGTGGATAGAGCACAGGGCATGGAGTGAGGAAGACCTGGGTTCAAATCCAGCCTCAGACACTTACTAGCTGTATGACACTGAGCAAGTCTCTTAACCTCTGTTTGCCTTAATCCATTAGAAAAGGAAATGGTAAACCACTCCAGTATTTTTGCCAAGAAAATCCTCTGGACAGCATGGTCTGCAGGGTCACAAAGAGTTGGACCTGACTGAATGACTGAACAACTACGTTTGAACTGCTTAGGCTTGTTGACTAGCATTAGATATCACAATGTAAAACTGAAGTCTTTGTGCACCACGTTAAGATAAGTGTATGTGGTGTTCTAACTGAGCTCCTTGCAAATTATCTTCTTGGATGTACTCAGAGAGAAGGGAATGGGAAATGCTTGTACTGAATGCGTGGAGAGAATAGAATCCCCTAACCCATATATGTCCTAGTTCAAAGACTAGTTTTAAAAGTAGAAAACGGCTGCTTAGTAAATTTATGTTTTGTCTGCTTACAGACAAAATAGGATATATCACTATTTTGAGAAAGAGCTCTTGCCTTGGTTAAATCCACCAGTTACTGGACATAAAATAGTCTTTTCATGAGCAGATCTGAATTTTCCATGTAATACATCCTGGGTCTATCAGGAAGAATTTTGTGCAGCAGAGCTGGGACCATCAGATAAAGAATTCTCATGAACAGCTCCAAGTAAAACAATAAGTGTAAACAGAACCTCAATTCACAAGATAGCTGATTTTTCTTCTGATTCTGACCTTGGAAACAAGTCTGCAAGGCTAATATTTCTGGTCTTTTCTCCTTAGTGAAATTTCCCAGCTAAAAGCCACCTCCAGATGGGTGCAGTTGCTTGTAATGCATTTCACCTGTTTCATCCATCATCTACAGACCTTTCCTAATCATGGTGCTAGCCTCCCATTTGGAGATCAAACTAGAAAATGCTCTTTATGTCTGTGGGTAACCCTCTAGCCTTTTGTGATCTGGTAGATGCTTTTCTAAAACATGACAGCATTTCAGGATTTTTCCTGCATTCCTGAACCTTGGAAAGAAATGGTTTTCATGGCTTCATGCTGCATTTAGGTGCTTGATCTTATGTATGTAGGTATGAATATTAGAATTTAGTTCATAGGGTTATGGAATTTACAGCTAGAGGAGATCTTAGAAGTCATCTTCCTCAGAGGCATAAACTTATTTATTCCTTAAGGTCTCCTCTTTCGGGGAAGAAGCTTTCACTTCCCTCTATCCACGTCAGGTGGAAGACAGTGTTTCTTTCTACCTGGACAAATAATAATTATCCTTTTTCAAAATCATAACAATTTTTAAATTAACAGGTATTAATTTTCTCTTTGACCTCCATTCCATCCACCCAAGTAGAAACAAAATTGTCATATGAAAAATCAAATATGCATAGACAAGCAAAAAAAATCCCCACAGATACATGTTCTAAAACAGATGTCTCATTCTGCCTATCTGTCCTTAAAGGCTTGGCTCATTGTCACACTTCTCCATTCAGGCTTCCTTTATAAACTTCTTCTATAAACTCCTTTTCTACTGTGGTTGTTCAGTTGTGTCCACTTCTCCAAGATCTCATTTGGGGTTTTCTTGGCAAAGATGCTGGAATGGTTTTCCATTCCCTTCTCCAACTTATTTGACAGATGAGGAAACTGAGGCAAACCCAATTGAGTGATTTGCCTAGGGTCACATAGCTAGTGAGGCCAGATTTGAACTCAGGAAGATGAACCTTCCTAACTTTGGGCCCAGCACTCTGTGCACTCTGGTGCCACCTGGCTAGTCTAGTCATACTTATACTCATCATCACATCATCATATTTGTTGTCCCCCATAACTTTGGGGATGGTGGTCCTTCCCCCTCTACAACAGTATTAGTTCTGTTGTAGCTCTCATAGCTCTTAGTACAGGCAGATGTTAAACAAATACATACTGATTGGTTAATTAAACAAATAATTGTTATCAAGATAAATTCTTAAGTTTATTTTAAAAGTATTGTACCTCTATCCAATATTAGTGCCACCCCAATTTCAACATAGTTTGTGGTAATGGAAATACCAGCTCTATGTCTCTTAATATGACCCTGTGCATGAGAAGTTAGATATTTCAGCATAAAAATATATATTACATGAAAGTCTTAAAGGAGTCACCCTTTTGCCTTATTCTTGCCCTCCTTCCCAGCTCTTCTTTCACAAAAGTTTATTGACCATACATTTTGGATCATGTTGCCAGGTTAGTGGAAAAGCTCAGACTTGAAACTAAGAGGACCTGAGTACTTGTTCCTAGCTGCGTTTCTTGGTGTAGGTCCCTCTTCTTCATTTTTCCATCTGTTAAAATGATGGGGTTAGTGTAGATGCACTTTACGGTTTCTTTAGTCTTTAAAATGCCAACTGAAACCACTCTGGTCACTGAAAAGTAGCTCAGGTAGGGAGAAGTTCCTCAGTTTTCCAGAGGATGGAGAGCATGTGGATTCTTGCTTTTGGTGCTGCTATCTAGTTAATAAATAGTAAATAAATATTCATTAAGCACCCACTATGTGCCAGGCATTGTGCTAAGTACTGGGGATACAAAGAAAGGCAAAAGATAGTTCTTGCTCTCAAGGAATTTGTTGTTTGTCCTTAATTCTCAAAGAGGACCAATGACATTGGGAAGGTGATGCCTTGACTTGAAAGTGAATTGCATTTAAGTGAGGCAGAACTGTGCAAAGCCATCAGCTTCACTCTCTTCTCCAGAGTTATCAGAGTCCAGTGGCAAGGTATAGATCAAGATGATTGTTAATAGTCCCCTCAAGGACCTTACAATCTAGTGGGAGATAACAACATATAAAGAAGCTGTGGGTGGGGTGTGTGTGGGGGTAGCCTGCCTAGGGCAGTCCTTCAGTCTGGGTGGGAAATATTCTGAGGAGCTGTGAATTCAGAGGTGATTTCATCTTACAAAATAATGAGTTTCTGGAGATCATGAGATCCAGGAGGTTACCTGGGTGTGAAATAATGAGGTGAAATCCTCCTCACAATACACCTTTTTAGATGGACTAGTTTTCATTATTATTCTCTTTTTTCAATAGAACAAAAAAAATTTTTTTTCCATACAAGTCTGGCTGTTGCTGGGGGCCTTTCTCTTGTTGTCCTAGTACAGCCAATCCCAAACATTTGTTTTTAATGGAGAAGCAGTGGAAAGGGCCCAGACTGTGTTTTATATCTTTAAAGGTTTTATGGGTGCATGCATTTTGACTGCCATTTAAATAGGGTGGAAAGAATGCAGAATGTTTTGGGTTCTCTTTTTTGGTTTTCTTTAATGGTTCTTCCCTAAAAGTCAAGTAAAGTTTGTTGAGCATAAGGGGGAAGAGAGGTGGTCAAAGGAACAAAACTGACAAATAGATTCAGGAATGCATTTTAATACCCTTTCACATATAAGAATTGATTTCAAATTAATTAATTTTATTTTAATTGTTTTTTGTCTAATTTATTAAAGTATTATTTTTTTCATTATTCTTTATGTTCTCCATTTTGCCACATTCTTCATGTTCATCATACCTTATAGTGCAGTAGTTTTCCATTATATTGATTTATCACTTTGTTTAGTCATTCCTTTTGTAGTTGACAAAAACCAAAGTGGACTTTGTTTCCAGTTCTTTGCTACTATAAAAAATGCTGATATAAATATATGGGATTTTCTTCCTGTTTTTACCTGCAAGTGAAAATATACAGACATTTTGTTTACTTTCTTAGCATAATTCCTAACTGCTTTCTAGAATCTTTAAGTCAATTCACAATTCCACTAACAATGTATTAGAGTGTCTGGTCTTGCCACAACCCCTCCAACATAGACTATTCCTATTTTATGTCATTTAACAATTTTCTGGCTGTAAGGTGAAACCTCAGAGTTGCTTTGATTTGTATCCTTGAAAGATTTAAAAAGTTATTTTTTTATGCTTTTTGTTTTTATACCACAAACCATTTCACAGTATTATGAGAGAAACATTTTTACCAAGTTAAGAAGGAGAATGTGAAACAGGATTTATTAAAATACATATGTATATATATTTTGATAAGTCCATACACACATGCACACATACATACATATGCACACATATATATGTATATACACATGTACAGATAAATATATGTATATATATACATTTATGTATGTATATATATAGGAGCTAGGTGGTGTAGTGCATAGAGTGCCAGGTCTGGAGTCAGGAAGATTTTTCTTTCTGAGTTCAAATCTGCCCTCAGACACTTAATAGCTGTGTGACTGGGCAAGTCACTTAACCCTGTTTGCCTCGGTTTCCTCATCTGTAAAATGTACTGGAGAAGAAAATGGCAAACCATTCTAGTATCTTTGCCAAGAAAACCCCAAATGGCATCACAAAGAGTTGAACACCTCTAAAACAACTGAACAACTACGTACATAGGTACTCACATACATACATACAGAATGCTATACATTATCATCTGTAATATGTATTTATATGTATATATTTACATACACATATATGTATAAATATAAATATATCTCTTTCAAATCCTTAGTTCATATTTGGTTTTAGAGTCAAGGTTGAAGCTCATAAAATACTGCTTGGTGACATTTAATGAGTTTTTTGGTGTCTGTCAGTTATTTGTTCACTTAATTTGATAAAAAAACAAGGCCTGATTCCAGGAATTGGGGATACAAATGCAAAAATGAAAAAAATAGGTCCTGCCCTCAGAGAACTTACATTCTATGTGTGCAATATGTGAAGAGAAGATAGTTTGAAAAAAGAGTGGACCAGCAACTAGGCTTCCCTGAAAAGGCTTTTTGTGGGAGGAGGCATAATTTCAAATGCATAAATCAAAAAAAAGATATGTTATTAAAACAGAGGAGAATGGGAGGGAAGTACCTTTCAGACCTTTGTCAGAAGAAGAATCCATAACTAAAAAGAGATACTGGAGGATCACAGATTACAAAAGGAAATAATAGCTAGCATTTATATAACATTTTAAGATTGGCAAAGCATTGTACATGTTTTATTTGATCCTTACAACAACTCTTTGGGGTTAGTGTCTTATTATCCCTTTTACAGATGGGGAAACTGAGGCTTAGAGAGGTAAAACAACTTGCCCAAGATTACACAGCTACTAAGGGTCTGAGGGTAGGACTTGAATTCAGATCTTTCTGACTCTAAGTCTAATGAAACTACCTACTGTGCTAAGGCTTTTATATTAATAAAATTAGTGCAACTAGATTAAGAAATGAAACCAAATGGCAAACAATTTTTTTGCTCCAAAAATCTTGGATTAAAAAAAATCATTATTCAAGATATATAGGAAACGGTCTCAACTATATGACTAAAAATTATTTCTCCATAGCCAAGTGGTTAAAGACTATATAAAAACTGATTTTTAAAACAATGGCTAATCATAAACATATGAAACAATGCTCCAAATCCCTAATAAGAGAATTGCAAATGAAAATAATTGAGATTTCAACTCATATTCATCAAATTGGCAAAGATGATTGAAGACAATAATAGCGCAGGAAGGGTTGTGGGAATACAGGCACACTGTTCCTGTAGTTATGAATTGGTCCAGTGGTTCTGAAGAAGAATTTGGAATGATTTGAAAACAGTTACCAAATTGTACATCTTGTTTGACCTAGTCGTTCTATTATGGGGCATGTACTCCATGAGGTTAGAGACAGAAAGAAACATCCCAAATGTACCAAAATACTCATAACAGAACTTTTTGTAGTAGTAAGAAAAAAAGGGGGGAAGATTTGTATGAATTAATTCAAAAAAAGATGGCGGACAGTATGCCAATAATAATGTGGAAGGCAATGAAACTAAAGGACAGTTGAACTCAGATTAAAGGCAGTGGCTAATATTGGTTCCAGAGGACAGAAGGTGAAATGCTCTCTTTCTTCTCAGAGAAATTTGCTGAAAAATTTTGCATGCCTTTTCAAATGTGACTCCCAGGTCCACTGGTTTTACTTTACAGTATTTCTTTGTGGGAGGGTTCTAATAGGGTAGGCCTGTACAACATATGGCCTGTGGGCCACTTGCAACCCGCCAAAGTGGCCTGTGGGCAGTATGTTGTGCAGGCTTGTTCTATATCCTCTACATTTTTTTGCAGTCACCTGAAATCCTTTGGCAGGCCACAAACTGTGCACAGGCCGTAAGAGTTGCATGGGCCAAATGTTTGTGGGCCCATAATAAGGGATGGGCACAGTATTGGTAAATGTTTGTGGTTAAGAAACAAACTCATCAGTAAAACTTCAAATATAAAAAGGAAGAAATAAGAGCTAGTCAGGTGTTATCCCATGATGATCCTGTAGTTATGCCAACACGGTGCAATGGAATGAACGCAGGGCTCCAGAATCAGATGATGCTGTTTGGATGTTTTTCAGTTGTGTCTGACTCTTTGTGACCCCATTTGGGTTTTTTTTGAAGATCCTGGAATGGTTTGTCATTTCCTTCTCCAGCGCATTTTACAGATGAGGAATTGAGGACCTGCGTTCGAATCCTACACCAGATAGTAATTGTGTGGTCTTGGGCAAATCACTTAGCTTTCCTTGCCTTTAGTTTCTTCATCTGTACAATGAGGATGTGGGCCCAGATGATCTCTGAAGTGCCTTCTAGCCTGTGGCCTCTGATTTGTCACAGATTCTGGACTGCCTAGTAGGACTCATGACATGGGTGATGCAATAGTGAGAACTCTGGCCTTGTAATCAGAAGACCCAAGTACAAGTTGCTGCCTGTGTAACTTCCCATCTCTTTGAGCCTCAGCTTCCTCATCTTTAGAGTAGGGATAGCTGTTCTGTCTGTCTCACTAAGGAGCTGGGTGGGACCATAGCACACACAGCAGCAGGTCTAGAATCAGGAAGAGGAGCTTAAATCCTGCTCTAGCACTAGCCAGTGGACCCTAGGCAAGTCAAAACTGCTGTCTACCTCTGCTTCCTCCTCTGTAAAATGGGGATAATGGCAGCACCTACTTCCCAGGGTTGTCGTGATGATCAAAGGAGAGAATATCTGTAAAGTGCTTAGCACAGAGTGGGGCACATAGTAGGCACTATATAAATATGAACTATAATAGAGCACCAGCTCTGGAGTCAGGAGGACCTGAGTTCAAACCCAGCCTCAGACATTTAACACAAAAAACTAGCCGTGTGACCTTGGGCAAGTCACTTAACCCCAATTGCCCTACCTTCCCCCATCCAAAAAGCAAAACAAAGAAATACATATGAGCTATTATTATTGTTAGAATAGATTTGAAAATTGTCTGCAAACAGTAAAGTATGGTACAAATGTAAAAGGTTAAATGTAATTTAATGTAGAGACTACTTTCTCAAATCTTCCAGAGACTGGATCCCTAAGACACCCAGGGCTGCCACCAGTGAGCAGAGGTGTCCTTCAGCCAGTATTCAGCTGTTCTTTTGTCTCCCCAGAAAGCCTAAGGGAGTGTGGGACTGGGGCACAGAACAGATAAAATCAATGCCTCAAGTATTTGAGCACCCTACTGTGTGCTTAGTACTATGTTATCAGCTATGCTGGATATGCACAAGGATAAAATACAGTTTCTGCCTTCAAGGACTTTGCAATCTTTGTCAAGACGACAAAATCCCCACAAAACAATTGTACAATAAAGTACAATGAAGGTTCTATAGATGTGGACTTTATGAATGTGATGAGACACTGGACATGCTTACTAACTATGTGACCTTGGGCAAGTCACTTAACCCCAGTTGCCTTGCTTACCCCCTCCAAAAAAATTATAAATGTGATGACAATCCAGAACAGGAAAAGATCATGTCTTCAGGGAAGGCTTCCTGGAAGAGGTGAGACTTGAGCTAGGCCACGTAGGATGGAGAAGATGTGGATGGGCAAAGGGAGAAAGACAGACATTTTAGCATAAGCAAGAATGCAAGGGTGGAAACGAATGTGGCATTTTAGAGGGACAATGTCATGACAATGGGCACTCTCCCTTTCTTCCAGTATCATATGTGTGTATACATTATACATACACACATCCTCTATCTATATATGTGCATATGTATATATTCTATATATCTATTCCCTCTTGTCTAGGAATATTGAAACCCTTGCATTGTTAAGTGGCCCTGCAAATATGGAAGCTCTTGTATGGCAGTAGTATAAGACTTAAAAAGAACACTGTAGTGCAGTGGGAAAAGGGTTAGGAATAAGAGGATATGAGCTCTAATCAAGGTTCTGCTACAGATGACATGGGTGACATTGATGTCTGACTCTCTGTGACCCCTTTTGAGGTTTTCTTGGTAAAGATACTGGAGTGGTTTGTCATTTCTTTCTCCAGCTCATTTACAGATAAGGAAACTGAGGCAAACAGGGTTAAGTGACTTGCCCAGAGTCACACAGCTAGTAAGTATCTGAGGTGATACTGGAACTAAGGTCTTCCTCACTCCAAGTCTGGTACTCTATACACTGTGCCATCTAGCTGTTCTCTGTTTCCATAGTCCCCTAAAATGCAAAAGGATGGCATGGTTTTATAAAAATAGTGTCAGGAGTACTGAAACTCTAAGTGATCTTAGCTTGGTGAGAAATGTAAGGACAATAAAAAAGGCATTTTTTAGTTTGTGTTTTTAGATTTATCAAGGACTGATATTAGATCGTTGGGGTTGGGTAATATAATAAAATAGACACTAGAATGAATGAAGGCAGAAATTAACTTTTATTTTTTGGTCTTGGATTTTTCTCTGGCAAGGAAAATGGACTGGAAAGGATAGAAGAGAAATAGCTAATAGGAAGGTGTTATGCAAGATGAATAAAAAGATAATAAGAGACAACCTTCTTAGCTATCCTTGATAGGTTAAAATCCTTAGTCATAGACAAATTGCATCCCATGTTATTGAAAGAACTGGTAAATGTGATTGTTTGAGCCACTGTCAATGACATTTGGATTCTCATAAAGAATGGAGGAGGAACCACAGGCCTGGAGAAGGTTCATTGGCATCCTGATTTTAAAGAAAGGGAAGAGAATAAAGAAGGTAAATTATGAGTCCATGAGCTTGACTTCAGTTCTTGGCATGATTCTGTAATATATGATTAAGGATATGGTCAGTGGACATCTAGAAAATCAAATGATGATTACAGAGACAACAGAGCTTTATTACGAATAGGCCATATCAGACTTGCCTCATTTCTTGGCACATCTGGGGATCACTGAAGATAGAGCTTACTTGGATTTTAAAGGTTTTTAAAATGATATTCTAATGGACAGTATGGAGAGATGTGAACTAGTTGATAGTATAGTTAATTCAGAACTGGTTGGATAATTGGACACAAAGATTAGGCATTATTATATCAGTGTCAGCTTGCATGAAGGGAGACTTCTCATGGAGTGATACAGGAAGTTGTATTTGTCCTTGTGCTGTTAAAAACATTTTTATCAGTTGTTCACACAATGACATTGCTTTTATCAAATTTGCAAATGACACAAAGATGGGAAGGATAGCTAATACTGGATGAAAGAGTTGGCATTCCAAAAGATCTGCAAGTTTGGTGGGCTAACTTCAATTAGAAATTTTATTAAATGCTTTTTATATGCATGCTAGGGGAATTTAAAGACAAAACCTAAGCAGTCCTTGACCCCAAGGGGATTGATAAATGCAAAATGTTATACTTATGTTAACAAACACACTCCACAAACATATACATGCATATATGTTTATGCATATATAATATGTATGTATAATAGGCACACATACATGTTATAGATAAATATATAATGTATACTTATATATTATATATACTATATGTGTATATATGTATATATGAAAGCTATTTCCCAAGAGATAAGCAAAAGATAGGAACGCACAGTTGTTAAAAGAATTTCAGAGTATCAATAGCCACATAAATGAATGCTCGAAATCATTAATAATAAGAGACCTGCAAATCAAGACATCCCTGAGGTTTCAGCTCTTATTCTACACATTGGGAAAGGTGGAAATAGGCAATGTTGGAAGAATTGTGGGAAGATAGGCACGCTAGAGCATAGTTGGTGGAGCGGTGAATCTGTAAAGCCATGTTAGAAAGTCATTGAGGATTATCCAAATACTGTGACTAAACGTCCATACCCTTTGACCCAGAGGTTCCACTGTCCCAAGGAGTCTGCTGATAAGAAAATAGTCTCTCTGTACACCAAAATATTTATGATAGTACCTTTTAGGAAACAAAGTAAATGCCCGTTGATTGGGGAACAGCTAAACACATTGTGGAAAGTAACAATATTGCTGTCCTGTGAGAAGTGATAAATATGAATAAGAAAAAGAAGCATATGTAGAGTGAGGTGAACAGCGTCAAAAAAACAATATACAAATGACTATAACAATGTGAGTGGAAAGAGCGACCAAAGACCAGACAAACCCCAAACCAAAAATGAATGCTGCAAAATTAGAGGTAAATTGTTGCTCCAGAGAAGAGATACAAGCAGACACCTTTTCCCTGCCCTTTTTGCAGAGGTGGAAGGGCCGTGAGTGTGGTAAATTGCATATGTGTTCAGACTTTTGTGCTATATTGAGCAGTTTTGCAGATTTTCCCCTCCTTTTTTCCCCCTTGTCTTTAACAATATTATTAATTCTATTAAATGACTCTAAACTCCTTCAGGGCAGGGACTATCTTTTGCCATTTTTTTGTGTTCCTATCATTTAACATATTGCCTGGCACATAGTAGGAACTTAATGCATATTTATTAATTGATTGAGAAAGTACAAGGGAGAGATACTGGGAAAACTTTGTTGATATTTAGAAAAACCCCAACATTAATAAAATTTATTTTAAAAAAGAGAATATAACCAGAAGCACACAATTTACCCTATAAAGGACACTCTCAAACTTTTCCTTCCTGATCTTGACCCTTTCCTGGCTCATCTCTCCTGGCAGTCAGCTCAGATCCAGCTGTTAGGGGAAAAGGAGCTCTTGGTGGCTGCCGATAATCTACCCACAGATAATTGAGAGCTGAATGTATTAATCTATACAGAGTCCCCCCATTCCCATCTTGTTTCTCAGTACTCTCTGAAGGCAAATGTTTTTAATGCAGAGAAGAAAAGGGAACAGCTTTTGGACCACACTGATACTTGTAGTTATGGGTTCCGGAATTCACCCCTTCAGAGTAGAGAGACCTAGGGACACAAGGGGCGAAAAAGAAAGAAAAAAGAACCTTAGTAAGATCCTTAGACTGTGACAATGAGGTCAAAGCAGGATTTTATTAGAACCATATTTGAATCCAGAAATTAAAAAAAGAGCAACATACTTTAAAAATTATTTATGATTTTAAGCACATGAAAGGCGTATCATGTACCCAGGGAAGGCATAATGGGGAACAGCTGGCAAACATGTGTCTCACTGTTCTTGGGATGTTCATAATTCTCTGATGGCCAAGAATAACAGTAATAGTGATGCTGCTGTTGCTGATGATTGTATTAATAATAATAAAAAAGAAAGAGGAGGCTTTCCTGGAGCCTGCTGTGCAGGAGTGCTCTGGCCCCTGGATGATGGCTAAGTTTGGGAAAGGCGAATCTCGGCCAGTCTTTGGTTCTGAGGGACTGCCTTAGGGTCAGCAGGCAATGAAAGAGAAGATCGTTGTCTCTCCCCAAGCCAGCCCCATGAACAGCTGCAGAGAGAATAACCAGGACTGGTGACCACCATTGGAATTGCTCTTCCTGTGTTTTCCACGTTTGGTCTATTTTTGTCCAAACCCTGTGGGCCAGATCTGGGATAGGTAGGGGATTTCCAGTGAGGATGTGTAGATCAGCTTTAGACTGACCAGAAGATGGATTCATATATGGCCTCTCTCCAGGGGAGCAGTGCTCAAGTCACTGTCAAATGTTGGGGGTGTGGAAGGTGAGGGAACTAGGGCTAGTTTCTCCTATTCCTTCCTCATTCCCTCTCTGTGTTCACCCACCTGCAGCTTATGCTTTTTAAATAACCAGCTCAAGTCATTCCTCCCCTAAGAAGACTTCCTGACCACAACAGTGCATAATTTCTTCATTCTACATTCTTTCAGCACTGATAATTTTTATCTACAATGTTCCATATTTTGAGGGATAGACTTGATTAAAAAAAATAAGTTCAGCAGTTGTGCCCAACTCTTTATGATGCTGTGGACCAAAGCACACCAGTACTATCCATGGGGGTTTTTCTTGGCAAAGGTACTGGAGTGGTTTGCTATTTCCTTCTCCAGTGGATTAAAGTAGAGGTCAAGTGACTTGCTCAGGGTCACACAGCTATTTAATGTCTGGAGCTAAATTTGAACTCAGTTCTTTCTGACTCAGGGCCTCAGTTGCACTGAGCAACCTAGCTGCCTATGTACTTTTAAAATAAAGCTTTTATAGATCATATTTGCTTAATCATGTATCTCAATTTTTTATTGGAAAATACAGTCATTGTCTCAATACCACTTAATTGCCACTTATCACGTAACCACCTGCTATATTAGTTATTCAATTTAGTTGAATGAGCATTTATTAAGTGTTATGCTACATGCAAGTCACTGTGCTAGGTCCTAGGGGTACAAAGGCAACAAAGAAAAACAATTCCTGCCCTGAAGAAGCTGACATTCTGTTGGAATGTAAACTTTTCTTGGTGCACTAATATATTATTTCCCCAACTAGAGTTGAAGTTCCCCAAAGACCTGAGCCATGCATTATGCTTCTCTGGGATCTCTTAGAAGGGGTAGAGAAATGTCACATTTCTGTAGCACCTTAAGTTTTATGGAATCACAGAATCCAAGACATAGAAAAGAGCTCAGAGAACATGTAGTCTGGGGGTTCTTAACTTTTTGTGTCTTCTACACCGCCTTGACAGTCTGGTGAAGCCCAGAGACCTCTTCTCAGAATAATGTCTTGAAATAATTGAAGGAAATGCTCTATTTCAGTTAGAGATTAGTGAAAATAAAGGTGTAATTTTTTTCCCATCCAAGTTCATTGACCCCCACATAGATCCCAGGTTAAGAACACTTTACCTAACTAAAAATTCCTTCGACAGCTAGTGGGTGATCCAATTTCTTGTAGATCTCCAGGGAGAGAGTATACACTCTGTCCTCTTGTAGTCTCTTGCTTTTGGACAACAATATTGGGATTGATTAATTAATTAACAATTAATTAATATTGCGTTGTTTTTTCTGAGAATGATCTAAAATCTCTACCTTGTCACCTTCTGTTCATGGCTCATGACTCTGCTCCTTGTGGCCACACAGAACAAATCTAATTTCTTTTCCACATATTAAGTCTTCAAATCTCAGAGGACAGCTCTCATGGTCTTCCTCTTCCCCCAAAGGCTTTTCTTCTCCATTCCAAACAGTCCTACTTCCTTCTTCCAGTCTTTATCTGGAGTATTGCGTTTAGTTCTCCAGATACAGTCTTACTAGAATAGAATTATGACCTCCCTCATAATGAACCCTATGCCTTTTTAAAAAAAAAAATACAGTTTAGAATAGCACTGGTCACGTCATATTAGAAACACACTGAGCTTGTAATCTGTGAAAACCCCTAGGCTTATTTCACAGGAACGGCTGCCTAGATTTTTGAAACCCAAGTGTAGAACTTTACACTTGTTCCTATTTAATTCCATCTTTATTTAATTTGGCTCATTTTTCTAGCTTGGGTGGTCTTTTTGGATCTGGACCCTCTCATGCAATGTTAGCTGTACCTCCCAGCTTTATGTAATTTGCATATTTGACATACATACTATTTAAGCCTTCCTCCAACTTTTTGATAAAGCTATTAAATAGCCCGGGATCAAGGACATCTTCCTGAGACATTCTGCTAAGGACTACATCTTCATATGCTATCAACTTAGTCCCTCTTTGGATTCAATTACTTGCTCAAATTGTCCTAACATCTAGCTGTATCTCTACATTCTGCGCAAAAAGATAACATGAGAGACTTTAATAAAATATTTTACTTAAACCTAGGCATGCTATTTCTTGGGTATCTTCCTGACCTAAAAGTATAGTTTTCCTATATAAAAATGAGGTTAGTTTGTTAGCATTTGTTCTTTTAAAAATGAATTTTAATGTCTTTTGACATTACACCTACTTCTGTATAATTCTCCCCTATTGCCTCCTACAAATTGAACCCTCCCTTGTTACAAATAAAAATAAGCTAAAATAACCAGCATGGTGACCTTATCTGACAGTGCATGCACTGTTCTCTCTGAATAGTCCCTTACCTCTCTCCTAAGAAGAGGGAAGAATGTTTCATTATTTGTTTTCTAGGATGATTATTTTTTCCAGTTACTCAAAAGTTCAATTACCTTTGAGTGATCTTATATTGTTGAGGACATTGTGTTTCTGGGGTTTCTTTTTCTATTCTCTATCAGTTCATATGGATCTTCCAATGACATGACCTATTTTTTTATTTTTAAATTTTTATTTACTTATTTTTAACGTTCTCCTCTTTTTAAATTGAGTTCCAATTTCTATCCTTCCCTCCTATCTCTCCCCTGCCCACTGTGAAGGCAAGCAAAACAATATTAATCAAAACATTTTCTTATTAGCCATGCTGCAAAAAAAATTCCCCCCCAAAAAAAACAAAAACAGAAAATGCAAGAAAATTATACTTGCCCTGAACTCAGAGTCTATCAGTTATTTCTTGGGAGGTAGATAGCATTTCTTTTTCATCATGAGTTATTTGGAATTATCTTGGATCACTGTATTGATCAGAGTAGATGGCAGTTGATCATCATTACGACATTGTTGCTACAGTGCATAAACGTTTTCCTGGTTCTTTCCACTTTGCTTTGCATCAGTTCATATAGGTTTTACCATGATTTCCCTCCTAAAACAACCCCCATCATTACAATAGTAACAATCACAATAGTATTCCATCACAATTGTATACCAAAACTTGTTTAGCCATTCCCCAGTTGATGAGCATCCCCTCAATTTCCAATTTTTTAACTCTACTAAAAGAATGCTGTAAATATTTTTGTACATGTAGATCCTTTCCCTTTTTATTTGATCTCTTTGGGGTACATACCTAGTAGTGGTATTGCTGGGTCAAAGGGTATGCCAGCTTTATAGCCCTTTGGGCATGGCTTTAAATTGTTCTCCAGAATAGTTGAATCAGTTCACAACTCTGTCAACAGTTTATTAGGTTACCTATTTTCCCTCATCTTCTCCAGCATTTGTCATTTCTGATAGGTGTGAAGTGGTACCTCAGAGTTGTATTAATTTGCATTTCTCTAATCAGTGATTTAGAGCATGTTTCCCCCCTCATGACTATAAATGACTTTGATTTCTTCTTCTGAAAACAGCCTATTCATATCCTTTGAACATTTATCAATTGGGGAGTGGCTTTTATTTTTTTTTTATAAATTTGACTCAGTTCCCTATATATTTGAGAAATGAAGCCTTTGTCAGAGAAACTTGCTATGAAATTTTTTGAAATGACTACATTGTCTATGGTACCTTTTAGCAAAATATAGTTTCCCTGATTATCTCCTTTAATTAGGTTTCTCTTTTGCTTTTGCTTTGTCTAAGATGATTGCTGCCTTGCATTAATTTTTTTTACTTAAGCTGAAGCATAATAGATTCTTTTCCAGCTCTTTATTTTAACTCTGTTTCAAGTATGTCTCTCATACACAGTGTATTATTAAATTCTGATGTCTAATTCTGCTCTTTCTGTTTTGTGGGTAGGCTTATCACATTCATATTCACTATTATGATTACTGGTATTTTCTCCCATCTTATTTTCTTGTGTTTCTCTCTGTCTCTGTGTCTCTGTCTGTCTGTCTTTCTCCTGTCCCTCCTCAAAAATCTGTTGTGTTTCTGACCACTGCCTCCCTTAATTGACCCTCCCCCATAATACCTTATCACCTTCTTCTCCTTTCTCCTTATTGGGTAAAATAGATTTCTACACCCAACTGAGTTTGTATAGTCTTCCATCTTTGAATCAATTTTGATAAGAGTAGGATTTAAGCATTGCCTCTCACTCCTCCTTTCCCCCTTCACTATAAAATCTCTTCCACACCTGTCTCTTTTTATGTGAAAAAAATCCCCCATTCTATCTCTCCCTTCCCCTTTCTCCCACTGTATCTCTATTTCTACAATTTTTTAAGATTATCCCAACATAATTGACTCATACCCATGCCTTCTCTCTATGTAGACACCTTCTAGCTACCCTTATAATAATAAAATTATTAAGAGTTACATGTATCATCTTCACATGTAGAAATGTAAACAATTTAGCCTTATTGAGTCCCTTATAATACTCTTTCATGTTTGCCTTTTTATGCTTCTCTTGAGTCTTCTGTTTGAATATCTAATTTTCTATTCAACTCTGGTCTTTTCATCAGGAATTTTTGAAAGTCTAATATTTCCTTAGATACCTATTGCCACCCCCTACTTTTACAGGATTGTGCTCAGTTTTGCTGGCTATGTGACTATTGATTATAATCCTAGGTTCTTTGCCCTTCAGAATATCATATTCTAAGTTCTTTCCTCCTTTAAATGGAAGCTGTCCAATCTTGTGTGGTCTTGACTGTGGCTACCCGATATATGAATTGTTTATTTCTGGCCGCATGCAATATTTTCTCCTTTACCTAGGAAATTTGGAATTTGTCTATAATATTCCTGGAAGTTTTCATTTTGGGATTTCTTTCAGGAAGTTATTTATAGATTCTTTCCATTTCTATTTTAACCTCTGCATATAAGATGTAGGGACAGTTTTCCTTGATAATTTCTTGGAATATGATGTGTTGGTTATCTTTTTGATCATGGCTTTCAGGTAGTCCAATAATTCTTAAATTATCTCTCCTGGATCTATTTTCCAGGTCAGTTGTTTTTCCAATGATGTATTTCAAATTTTCTTCTATTTTTTCATTCTTTTTATTTTGTTTTGTTTCATAGAGTCATTAGCTTCCACTTGCCCAAATCTGCTTTTTAAGGAATTATTTTCTTTAGGGAGTTTTTGTGCCTCTTTTCCTATTTGTACAATTCTGCTTTTTAAGGAATTCTTTCCTGCATTTTTTTTGTGTGCCTCTTTTACCAAGCTGTTAATTCTCTTTTCATTATTTTCTTGTATCACTCTCATTCCCTTTCCCATTTTTCTTCTACTACTCATTTCTTTCTTTAGCTCTTCTAGTAATTCTTGTTGAGCTTCTATCCAATTATCATTATTCTTTGAGCTTTGGTTGTAGCTGTTTTCACATTCTTTTCTTCTTCTGAGTTTGTATCTTTGTCATCCTTGCCATCATAATAGCTTTATATGGTGATGTTCCTTTTTCTTGGGGAGGGGGTTATTGTTTGCTCATTTTTTTCCAGCCTATTTCTTGACTTTCAAGTTTATGTTTAAATTGGGCTCTAATCACCTAGGGATGGGAAAGCACTGTCCCCAACTTTAGTTTCTTTTTGTGCTGCTGTTTTCAGAGCTAGTTCTGGGGGCCTGTAAGTTTTTGATGCTTCCAATGTGGTATGATCTGGGGAGAGGTGTGGTCATTGCTCTCCTGGTCTGTACTCTGGTCTTTACCCAGGAAGGGCCTTTGCACCTATGCAGCTGAAAGGCTAGTGCTCCTCTCTGCCTTGGAACTGTGACCAGGGCACCTACTCTTTTGTGATCAACCACAACCACTTCTTTCTGCCTTAGAACTGTGGCCCAGAACTGAGTATGGGCATTTGAGTTACCAATTATTACCAGCTCTACTGAGTGCCAGCAAATGGTCCCCTGTAATCTCTGTCCTCTATAACCAATTGTCTGACCCCCTAAATGTCTCTGGCCTAAGAACTCTTAAAGCTGCTACTACTCACGGTTGCAGCCACCTCCTAAGCCCACTGCTGGTGATGCTGCAGTATTTGCTTTGGGTCAACCTGCATCCTAGTGCCACAGACCTCTCTTGCCAACCTCTTAAGTTGCCTAAGACTGGAAAAATGTCTCACTCTGACCTTTTGTTGACTCTGCTGCTCCAAAATTTGATTTGAGGACTTATTTTAAAGTTGTTAGGATGGGAATGTTGGGAGTGTTCAGCTGAATTATTCCCTGTACCCTACCATCTTCAACGGAACCTATTCTTGATGAATCTATGCTGCTTCTGTTTTTGAGCACACAAAAACCAATCCTTCATAATATACTGTTGAAAGTTACCAGGAGTAGAAGACAAAGTTCACTGGCCAACAGATTTTAGACTCCATTCTCTTGCCGTGTTTGAAAATTGGTACAACATTTGCCTTTCTCCAATACTTTGGCATCTTCCTCATTCCACGTTTCAGAAATTGTTGATAGCAGCTCAGTAATTATATCTGCAAGTTCTTTCGCTACCTTGGGGTATAGTTTTCCTGGCTATGGGACTTCAGTCCTTTGAGGACAGCTAGATACTATCTGATTATCTTCTCAATTATCTTGAATCTCTGCTATGAAGCCACCATTTTTATTCTATCTTTCCTAGTCCTGTAATTCCTTTCTTTGGGAAAGAAAAGAAAAATCAGAAGGAATTGAGTAGTTCAGCTTTTTTAATTCCATCTGGCATCATCATCCTGTACATCAGAAGTAATGGTTCTTTTCCCTGCTTTGATCTTACCCTTGCCCCCAAGGTAGCTTAGAAAAAGCCCACACCCCTTTTCCTTATCCCCAGGTCCTGCCAATCGCTGCTTATTCAGGGCTTTAGTGTTCCTGGCACAATTATCACACTACACAGTGTTGTTTGCTTGTACTTATCCCCATTTACTTGCCCTTCTTTCTATCTTTTATACTTGTCTTAAAAAAATCTGTCTTTGTTAATGAATTCTCTGTGTATCTAGAGTGGTCTTTTAGGCAGATTTCCTCCTTCTTCTTGTCAGGATTGTTGTTACTTGTGTCTTCAGATTTTCATCTTTGAAAACTTCTTATCCCTCTTAGACTTCCCTGTCCTTCAAAATATTGGGTATTTGGTTCCTATTTATCTTTTCTCTGAACCTTTTAAAGCTGGGCTTCCCCGAGTTATATCATGTCTACTTTTCTTCTCTATAATGAACTCTGTGCAGGAATGGCCATTTTATGTTAATGTCTTGGTATTTTTATTTCAGCAGCAGCACAGCAAACCTGTGAGATTATGGATATAAGAATTATTATGTCCATTTTATAGAAAAGTAAAATGAGGCTCAGAAAGCCTAAGTGACTTGCCTATGGTCACATAGCTAGAAGGATAAGAGCCAAGCACTGGACCCACATCCCTTTGTTCCAAATCTAATCTTTTTCTCAATATTATAGGAAATACTTATTGATTATTTTTAAACTCTATCCTTCAAGGACCTTGGGTACTTTTGTTTTTTAGTTGTAAACTAGTTCTATCATAGCATAGCCACTGTTAATAAGAAAAGCTGTCTCCTCCCCAGGCCAGAGTATGGGGAAAATGAATCAGACTTGGGGTACATATTTGTAGGTTCTGATTGGCTGCTTTGCAATACTGGATCCTAAGTTCTATTTTTGTCTGCCATTGGCACTCTCTACCATCCTCTCTTGGCTTAGACCTTGACTCTGATGGTGGCCAGAGATATGTATGCATTTCTTTGGTGAAGAAAGCTGAGTCTATATGACACCCTTAAAGTTGAATTTATTATTCTTCTCTTGAAGCTACCTGGTTTAACTTCTAGGTAGGGATCCTGGACACCTGTGCTTTCTTTCTCTTCCCCATCATATTCTTTGACCTCAGGATATCTTCTCCTCTCTGAGGCATTCTGCTTCCACTTTGAAGGTCTTTCATTGACCTTACTTCAGGGAATCATGATGATTCAGAATCGGTATTTAGATCTAAAAGAGAATAGAAACCCTCTTTGGGAAAATAACTCTCTGATGGGTGGTTGGGAGGGAAGAAAAACTCATACTTATAGAGCTGCAGCTGGAAGGAACCTTAAAAGTTCTTCAGTCCAACTTCCCCATTCCACAGAAGAAGTAACTGAGGTCCAGGAAAGTACTTGACTAGTCACACAGCTCATAAGTGGCAAAGGTAAAATTTGAAACCAAGTCCTCTGATTCCAGAGTCTATATTCTTTCCCATTTTGTAATAATCATGTCTGGGCATAGTCTTAGGCACAGGGGCTCAGAGCAGAGGTATTTAAGTTTTTTCTAGTGTCCAGCAGCGGTAGAAGCATTGGATTTTGAATCAAAAGAGAACTGGATATGAATTCTGGCTTTTGTGCTTAAATAGTTGTATGACATTGGGTTAGTCCTTTAAATTTTTAAGCTTCATTTTCTTCATCTATTAAATATAAATAATATGGGGACATATAACAATATATGAAATAATAATATATAACATGTGTTATAGTAATATATAATATTAAGGATCCATATGTAATATATTAATATATGATGTGTATTATAGTGTATATTAACATATCATATGTGACATAGAATACTAGTATAGTATTTTCTATAGTAATGCATTATATATATTAAATGTACCACACATATAATCACATATGTAGGAAATGAGGATGTTTTTACTCTGTCAGTACAAATCATTATTATTCCTGACTCTGTTGCCTCTTTCCCTTACTTCAGTCAGGCTCCTCTCTATCCCAGGGCACTGCACTTTCTTCCTCTGCACGTTGTGTAGGGTAGTCTCCACCTACTGCTGTCTATTTTTTTTAGAAGGGAGGAGGATTTGGGGTTAGCCACAGATCAGTTGTTTCCAAGACTCATTGTTGAACACTTGAATAATCCTTAAGACTTTAGAGAATATACACAGAAAGTATCATCTGAGGATCTGTGAGCATTTTCTGAACTCCACCCTGGAGGTGAGGAGGGAGAATGAAGGACATGGGGTTTTTCTTCAGAATCAAGGATTGTGATTGTGACTATATTAGACTCTTTATTGCTGGAGATTAAATGGAGAAAGAGAGGATTCCTGGTCTTAGAAGGATATATTTGTTCTCTGAAAGTCCCTAACATTGAGTGCAATCAGGCATCAGAAGCAGGGAGGTAGACATTCCACCAGGACATTGTCAGGAGATGGCCCCCTCATTCTGTAATCAAAGAAAGAATGTGCAAAGAAGGCTCCAAACAGAGCCCTACTGAGGGATGCAGATTGCAGAGATGTCTGCAAAATGGGTCCTAGGGTGCAGAGACAGTACATGAGAGTATGTGCTGGGTCGGGGAGGTGAGTACAATTTTACAGCAACATGCAGAGATCATCCTTGGAATAGGCATATTATATCAGAGGTATGTGCCTATATTTTCTGTTGAGGTCCATCTATGATACCCCAAAGGAAGAAAGTGACTTTGACAGAGATCAGGAGGAAGCAGTTCCAAAGAGACAGGAGGGGACTGAGCAAGGAGACAAAGAATAGCTCAGCCTGTCTGGAATTTGAGTGTAAAAGGGAGTTGCAGGAGATAAGCCTCAGGAGATAGGTTGGAGCCAGACCGTGGAGAGCCTTGAATGCCAGACCAGATTTGTGGAGAGATGACCTTGGTTTGACAAAGAGCATGCTGGCAGAGTGTGAGCTTTGGCAAGTCCTAGCAGGCAGGAAAGCTTTTGAATGTGGGCCCAGTAACAAGCTGTATCCAAGGTAAATTTGGGGTTGACCACTGGAGGCAAAAAGCAGTTCTGAGGCTGAGCATCTCTTAAAGAATCTTATAGGGTGCAGAGAGGGGTTGGGTTTGGCATCTGTGGAAGTATTGTCCTTACTGGGAGAGTTATGGATAATTGTATGATTGAAAGTGAGTGTTTATGTATGAAATAAGTATTTTCTATTCACTAGTATTGTCCTTTCTGCCCTCCTAGACTCAAGAGATGGCACTCTTAATAGCAATGGCAATAAACATTAATTTAGTGCCTTTGGCATGCAAAAAGTTACAATCTAGTGTGGAGAAGGATGAATGATAAAAATACAAGGGAGTTTACATGCTCTGGATAATGGTAATATGTATTCAAGGAATGGAAAGAAAAACTTAATCAAGAAGTTTAATAATGTGACTCCCAGAAGGATCACAAAAGCCTAGAGTCAAATGGGAATGATTTGATATAGTGAAAAGAACAATGGGTTTTGAGGTAGAAGACCTGCGTTCAAGCCATCCCTCAGGTACTCATTAGCCATCTGGTTATGGGCAAGGCGTTACTCATATCTCTTCCCCCATCTGTAAAATGGGAAGTAGTAAGACACGCATTTCTTACATTTCAGAGTTGTTAGGAAAATACTCTGTAAACCTTAAGGCAGTGTAGAATTGGGAGTTAGTCAGGATGGGTAGTTGAAAGAACATTGAATTTGGAGTTGGAGTACCTGGATTGAACCATAGTTCTGTCATTAACCACTTGTATGACCTATGGCAAGTCACCTTTTGCCTCCATTCCTCATCTGTGTAGTGAGGGAATTGGATTAGGTGATTGCTCAAGTCCCTTTTATTGGAAAATTCCATCATTTTATGACTTGGTTTTTTAAAAAAGCTTTTGGGAATGCATAAGTCACTGTTTTACTGTTCTCCTGTATTAGATAAGAGAGTAAACTATTGCCAAAGCATTTTTCTTTTTAAATTTTTTTCTCCAATTACATGTAAATACAATTTTTAACATTGGGTTTAAAAAGATTTTTTAGTTCTAAATTGTCTGAAAGAGACAACTAAATTAGATTAAAATTAGACAATTTAGACAATTCTAAAGTCTTCTTTTCCCTCCCTCCCCTCCTTTCCCCCTTCCTGAGAAGGCAAACAGCTCAATATGTTATATATGTGCACTCATGCAAAATCCATATGTGAAAGAAGCACAGAGACCCCCCCCCCCAAAAAAAAAAGAAAAGAAAGAAAGAAAACAAAAAAAAGTAAAAATAAGTATGCTAGTCTCCATCTGTTCTTTCTTTGGAGATAGATAGCATTTTTCATCATAAATCCTTTGGAATTGTTTTGGATCATTGCTGAGAAGTCATTCACAGTTGATCATTATACAATTTTGCTATTACTGTGTACAATGTTCTCCTGGTTCTGCTCACTTTACTTTGCATCAGTTCATGTTAGTCTTTCTAGGTTTTTTTTCTGAAAACATCCTACTCATCATTAAAGCATACTAGTACTCCATTTTAATCATATACTATGACCATTCCCCAATTTCCAACTCTTTGACACCACTAAAAGAGCTGTTATAAATATTTTTGTACATATAGGTCCTTTTCTTTTTAAAAAAAATCTCTTTGGGGGGCGGCTAGGTGGTGCAGTGAGTAAGAGCGTCGGCCTCGGAATTGGGATGACCCGAGATTGAAACCGGCCTCAGAAAATGAGCACCCACACACAAATAATGACTAGCCGTGTAACCTTGAGCAAGTTACTTAACCCCGATTGCTTTAAAAAAAATCTCTTTGGGATACAGATCTAGCAGTAGTATTACTGGGTCAAAGGTTATACACAGTTTTATTTCCCTTTGGGCATAGTTCCAAACTGCTCTCCAGAATGGTTGGATCAGTTCACAACTTCACCAACAGTGCATTAGTGTCCAATCCAAGCTCTCTTTGTAAAGGCACTTGATAGAAGGAAGAATCAGAACATGTGTCCTTTTAGAAAACATCTTTCATCCTTTCCTTCCCCCAAAGTGTATCAGCCAGAGTATCCTGACTCTATGAAGTTGGGGGCAGAAAAAAGGATTCATTTCTCTCTATCTTTTATTCGCTATTTTTTACCCCTGTGGTTTTTTTCTCCTCTAGATGTATGAGATCAAATCAAAAAATAACATTGCAAAGAAGTTCAATGATATTATACAGAAGATGGCTTCCCCTTTACAGCCCCATGTACCAGAACACAGCAACAACAAGATGAAAAACCTCTCCTACCCCTTCTCCAGGGAGAAACTGTATCTGTGAGTACTTGGTTTGATGTCACATGGGACACAGGAATTTTTTTAAAAAGATGATTGTCCCAGGGGAGGGATACTTGGCATTTATATAGCACTTTATGTTTCCTAAGGAACTTTGAATGCATTATACATCCTAAAACATTAGCAATGGAAAGAAATTAGACACCATCTAGTCATGGATGCTCAGTAAAATGCAAGTTCCTTGAGATTTTTTTGTATTCATTGTATTTGTATCCCCAAAACCTAGTACATAAGCAGGCACTTTAAAAATGCTTGTGGATGGTTGGTCATAGATTTAAAGCTGAAACATTCTTCAGAGGTCATCTAGTCCATTTCTCTTGTTTTATAGTTGAAGAAACTGAGACCAGAAAACAGTGTTGAATAGGCATTAAGTGACAGAGTAGGAATTTGACCTCAGGTCTGTAACTTCAAATCCAGGGCTCTCTCCAGCATGGTACTGTGTCTTATTATTTCATTTGGTCCTCTGATATTGGTACTAGAGATATTAGCCTCATTTATAATTTATATTTTCTCTTTCTCTGTGTGTATATATATATATATATATCTTTATAAATATGTACATATATATATAATTTTTATAGTCAAGATTTACTCTTTTGTAGTTGATTGGTGGTCTAGGGAGGTAGCTTTGGATTATTTTGAGATTAAGGAGAAATTGGATGGAAAATCCATTCAATTACCTGCCTACAGTGGGAAGCCCTATTGAGATTTTGGATTTTGAGGATTATAACCACACTTGGATAGAAATGTGTGCATTAGTATGCATACATATATGTGTACATATATGCATATGTGCATGCATGTGTGTGGAATATGTTTCTTAGGGGGAGGAGAATTGAATCAGCTCAGTTCTGCTCTGTCTACTTCTACATTCTTCTATTTCCAGCCTCTTACCCCTGAGCCCTTTGACCTGTGGGGAGCCTCCAGAATGATAGCAGAATCTTGAAGCAGGAGGGAGCATTCTGGAGAGACTATAAAAGGCAAACACTTGTTGATGTTTGGAATTGAAATGGGAATAATATTTCAGTGGATTGAATGGGACCAACGTCCCAGGAGGAAAGGGCTAAAACAGGATGGAGAGATGTTTGGAACCTAAAGGAAAAAGAAAAGCAAGGACACAAAGGGTTGTTTGTTTTTAGGGAACTCTGAAGACTAGAGTCCTGGATAAGGTGATTCATAGAGTACCTTCCGGACCTAAAATTCTAGTTGGGAGGTTTAGAAGGATATAGTAATTCTGCCTTTTTCCAGTTAGTATTAAACTCTGGACTCTTATATACTGGATCTGATCTTGGGAGTAGACCCTCAAACATCACATCTGTTTTGTGATTACCCATTTTGAATTTCATCTCAATTATCTCCAAATATAGCTCATTTACACTTCTGTAGCGCCAGTGCAATATTCACAGCACCCAGGATCACTATAAATATACCTGCATGATGCTTAATCACAAAATATAACAGACTATCCATATAGAAGACAGAAGCAAAACATTTATTCAGAGACCAGAAAACCGAATCCCAAAACCAGTAAACCGATTCCATCACAGTAGCAAAGAAGTTAATAAGCCACAACAGCACAGGGAGCCACACCATCCTTTAGTCTTCCCACAAACCAACACAAGACCAATATTTAATCACAAGCCTATCTGTCTTCCTTGGAAGCATCCTCTCCTCCCAACCATCTAGCTTGCTCTGACTTCCAGCTTCCTATAGACTCTGTTCCACTCTTCAGTAAACTCCTCCCACCACAGACTCCATGTGATTATATTCAGCCTATTAGGGGGCAAAGTATATTTTCAAAGCAGAGAAGGTCTTCAAATTCCCTTAGGCTTATTAAGGGTCAGGGAAGATCTTTGGTAATGGTGATTCCTGTTACCATTACAACTTCACGTCTAAGTTTCCACAAATATAAGTAACATATCCCCTAGCTCTCATAAATATAGTCAAAGTAACAAATATATATTGTTAGAAAATAACTCTTATTTAACCCCTTATAATATGGAGCCTATATACAAATACAGGAAACATATAAAGATCTTCTTGTAGTTTATGTATTGTAGTTTATTTTACACATAGTACCTCACACTTTTGCTCTAGAGATCAATAATTTTTTTTTAAATTTGGTACCTATTAAGCTTTATGCAATAAATTCTTTTCCCTCTCTGATGGGTCCTATTTTTCCACCGGGATCCAGAATTCCTTTAATTCAGTGCTGCGGACTCCCTTCAGAAGGGGAGTTGAAATTTGAAATTGCCAGTCAGGTAACCCTCTGCAATTCTGATGACTCTCTAACTCTCCCACAGGAGTTTTAACACAACCTCTCTAAGACATGTAGTGCTACCTTGTGGTTTGGACTCCTTTCAACCTCCAATGGCAAGCATATTTTCCACTGTCTAAATAACTCAGTATAATAGTGATAGGTGTCCAGGTCAGCCATTTAGTCAGTCAGCACTTATTAATATTTACTGTGTACTGAGCACTGGAGTTATAGAGAAAGGCAAAAACACTGTCCCTTCCATTCACATTCTAATAGGACAGATGACATGTCAATAACTAGTTTTATATAGGATATAGATACAGCCTGTGTTTGTTAGGGGGAGGAGAGTTGAGTTCTGCCAATTCTTTGTCTACCTCATCATTCTCCTGTTCCTAGCCTCAGAGGAAGGGTGTTAGTAGTGGCAGGAACCAGGGAAGGTCCCCTACAGAAGGGGGGATTTGAGATGAGTCTTTGAAAGGAGCCAGGGAAGTTAAGAAATGGAGGTAAAGGAGCAGAGCATTCCAAGCATGAGGGGCAATCAGGGGGAAAAGGCTAGAGTTGGGAAATGGAGTGTTGTATTTGAGGAACAGAAAATAGGCTAGTGAATTGGCCTGTGCAGAGTGTAACTTACAAGAACAAAGAGTCAAAAGGCTAGAAAGGCAAAAAAAAAAGGGGGCATTTTGTGAAAGGATTTAGATGCCAGAGGACTTTATATTTGATTTTGGAGTGAAAAGGAAGCCACTGGAGTTAATTGAATTGGGGGGGGGGATGACATGATAAGATCTGAGATTTAAGAAAATTGCTTTGGCAGCTGAGTAGAAGATAAATTGGAATGGGGCAGAAACTTGAGGCCAGGGGAGCAGCTAGAATCTACTACAGTCATCCAAGTGAGATGTGATGTGGCTGTATGAGAGGAGAGGAGGGCACATAGACAAGAGATGTAATAAAGGTAGAAATGACAAGATGTACGCAGGATGAGCATGAGGGAAAAGTTAAAGATGTCACTGGGGTTTTTCACCTGGGCAACTTGGAAGAACAGTAAGAGGGAAGTTGGGAAGATGGGAAGGTTTGGGGAGAAAAACAATGAGTTCTGTTGTGGACATGTTGAGTTTGAGAAGCCTGTCCACTTTGAGATGCCCAAAGGCAGTTGGTTATGGGGGAATAAAGCTCAGGAGAGACTCAGTTTGGGCATATAGATCTAAGAAGCTTCTCCATAGACATGTTAATTGAACCTATAGAAACTGAGTTCACCAAATTATATAGTATAGAAGGAGAAAAGAAGAGGGACCAGCATATTTTTGGAGGGACATCCATGGTTATAGAAATTGAGATGAATGAAGATTCAAGAAAACGTTGAAGGGTGGCTAGGTGGCACAGTGAATAGAGCACCGACCCTGGAGTCAGGAAGACCTGAGTTCAAATCTGGCCCTAGACACTTAATACTTACTAGATGTGTGACCTTGGGCAAGTCACTTAACCCCAATTGCCCTTCCTTCCACCCTCCAAAAAGCAAAAAAAAAAAAAGAGAGAGAGAGAGAGAGAGAGACTGAGAAGCAGTCAGGTAGGAAAGAACCAAGAGAGAACAGTCATGAAAATCTAGAGAGGAGAGAGATTTCAGGAAGAGATAGTGATTAGCAGTTTCAGGAAGATAGAAGATTGAGAAAATACCATTAAATTAGGCAATTAAGAGATAATTGGTAACTTTGGAGAAAGCATGAAGTCAGAAACCAGATTGTAGAGTGTCTGTCCCTTACTCTCTCATTACATCTTTATATCTTTACATGATTGCATCATTACATTTTTTTCTCCTGTTACTCCAGATTTGGGGTTCCATTCAGTGGAAGATCTATTCTTATGTCTTTTGAAGGTCAAGTTCTTGCACTCTTACATTGGGTTGTTTTGTAAGGCAATACTAAAGGTTGGCTCTGTCCAATAAATCTCCTTTTGATGGCCAAAGGCTAAGATAATGGGAGCATACTGCCTATAACACCAAGATCCCTGGGAAATAAAGACTTCTTTTCCTTTATAGAGGAGATTTGGGTTCTAGAATGTTATTCATGGTCTTTTCTTTTAGGCAGTTTTGGCCATGTGCTTCTGCAGGAACTCTTGCTAATTCAATGCTGCTGTCTGGCTGGGAAAGCAATCTCTTTGGTCCTTTGTCTCTCATCTGAGCTAATACAACTATGGGCAAGCAGTTCTATGTGTTTTTTCCCTATATTGAGCATTGGCTCTTAGGTAGCAAGGGATTGGGGGTGAAGTAGAGAAAGCTTATGTGCATAGGTACTAGAAGAAAGGTGAAAAAACCTATTGGGCTTTCAAAGACCAACTCAAGAGAGCAAATCAATCCTCTGGTAAGATTCTATCCTTCTAGGAAGCCCAATCAGCCAAGTCACCTTCCAGGTCCTCACTGTCACTGGAACTTAAACAGGGGTTGATTTTTGTCCCCTTAACAATGACTAATAGACATGTCCATGCCCCATAGGGAGAGGCATGGATGATCAAATATTCCAAACAAGACTAACTTCTCCATAAACTAATCAAATCAGGCAGGAAGCTCCCCATTTATTATTATCTTTCTCCTCTCCTATGCCCAGAATAACAGAGTATTAAGAGCTAACAGGGACTATGGAAGTCATCGATCTAATCTGTTGCCAGATTTTATGAATTCTACCTCCACAGTATATCTTGTATCTATCTTCTCTCCTCTCAAACAGCCATTCCCCTGATTCAGGATTTCATCATCCTTTACTTGGGCTCCTATGACAGCCTCTTGACTGCTGTCCCTGCCTGCCTCTACTCTTTCCCTTCTTATGTCTACTCTTCTCCTTTCCCTTGCTCCCAATACAGCTGCCAAAAAGAAATTCCTAAGCTCCTTTGACCATGTCTTTATCCTTGCTCAGGAGGCTCTTGCCTTAAGCATAAAATTAAATTTTGTTTGGCTTTTAAAATCCTTCACAATCTGTCTCCAACCTACCTTTCCCTGCTTGTGGTACATTTTCACCTACTTTATGTTTCAGCCAAAATGACATTCTTGCTGTTCACTGTACATAACTTTCCATCTCACATCTGTGTCTTTGCATAGGTTGTCCCCTATGCCTGGAATGTGCCCCTTCTTTACTTTTGTCTCATGGAATCCCTGGTTTCTTTCAAGGTTTATCACCAATGTCAACTCCAACAGGATGCCTATCCCAATGCCCACCTGACTCTTCATAATGTCCTAAGAGTGCTAATATTCTTCCCTCCCAGAAAATACTTTGTATTTAATTTTCTAAATGCATATTGTTTTTCCTTTCTTGTTAAAAATTAATTTATTTTTAATCCAGGGAACAAAACAAACATTTCCATAACACTGTGCAATAAAAAAGATAATTGCACATGAAACTGAAAATCTACCATGTACAGCTTGTTATTCCCTCTAAATATGCAACAAAGTTATCATATAAATTTCTTTTTTTCTTCCCTCCCTTCCTGCACCCTAGAGATGGCTACCATTCAACACAAATATATATATATATATATATATATATATATATATATATATATGTAGAATTATTCTATATTTGCTTCTATTTATCAGTTCTTTCTCTGGATGCAGATAGCATCTCTCTTCATATGCCCTTTATTTTTAATTTGTGTATTTATAATAGTCAAAATGACTTAGTTGTTCAAAGTTGTTCTTAAAACAATATTGCTGTTACTGCATACAGTGTTCTCTTGGTTCTGCTCACTTCATTCTTCATTTTGTGCAAGTCTTTCCATGCCTCTCTAAGATCAATGAGCTCATCTTTTCTTAATCACAGTAGTATTTCATCACAACCATATACTACAACTTGTTCAGCCATTCCCCAGTTGATGAGAATTCCTACAGTTTCCAGTTCCTTGCAACTGCAAAGAGAGCTGCTATAAATATCCCATTATAATTATTATTTGTGAATTTCACTCCATCTTATTTTTACTATTTTCTTTCTCAGCCTCTCTTTTTACCCTATCCCTGTTACCTATATTCTCCCCCACCCTCCCAGCCCCCACTTCACCTACTCTTCTAAGAGTCCTCCTCATTCCCTCTCCCAACTCCCATGTTGTTTTTCCTACATTCCAGTAGAATGTAAATTCCTTTTTGTATTTGTATCTATAGGACTTAGCACAGTGTGTGACATAGAGTAAATAAATTCTTGTTGAATGAATAAACTAATATTGGGCCAGCTCCATTTCTTTCATATAAAGATGCTTCTGTTTTACATCTTAAAACATCTCTGGGTTTAAGTTTCCTCATTTGTAAAATTAGATGATTGGATGAGATTCTCCATTAGGTTCATTGAAGTTCTAAAGTGCTAGGCTTCTGTGCTATCTTATCCCCTCTAGGCACATTTTTTACCCTTAGGATGCCTTAGAAATCTGGCAAACTTATAAATAAGATGAAATTTGTGATTCATCTTTCAGTC
The DNA here is from genome assembly GCA_011680675.1 of Gymnobelideus leadbeateri. Taxonomy (NCBI): domain Eukaryota; kingdom Metazoa; phylum Chordata; class Mammalia; order Diprotodontia; family Petauridae; genus Gymnobelideus; species Gymnobelideus leadbeateri. The sequence continues at coordinate 98,865 of WOXC01005802.1, read as the reverse complement.
TCCCTCCTTTTTGCTCTATGCATTCTCAATAACTGACCATCTCTGTCCAGGCAGCCAGCCAATTCATGCTTTTTCCCACCTTCTTTTATCAAAACCTACTCTCAACACCCTCATTCACATAATCTTAAATCAATGACACCAGATTAGTGGTTACCCAGGTTACCCTCCTGGGGTCTTAGATAAATAAATAGATATATAGGGAATTTATTTAGTGCTTACTAGATGCTAATCACTGTGAGAAGCCCTGGGAATACAGATATAGGCAAGACAATCCCTGCACTCAAGGAGTTTACATGTTAATGGGGGAAACGATACCTAAAAGAAAGCAGTTAGGGAGAAAGGGTACAAGGGTCTCATTGGCATGGAGACAATGACTAAGATCCTTCCAAAAATGATATCCCAGGGAGGGAGTCCCCAGGTAGGAGAGGTGGACTCCAGGGTAGAGATTTTTCAGAGTGGCAATATGACAAGTAGGGGAGAAAAGGGGGGAATTTTAGAGTCTAGGTATGAGCCTTTGAATTTAGTGGAAACCAGAGCCTAAAGATAAGATGATACTCTTTATTTTTTCTTTTTCTGGAGAGGGGAAGGCAAGGCAATTGGGGTTAAGTGACTTGCCCAAGGTCACACCACTAGTAAATGTGTCAAGTGTCTGAGGCTGTATTTGAACTCAGGTCCTTCTGATTCCAGGGCTGGTGTTGTATTTACTGTGCCACCTAACTGCCCTATGGGATGATACTCTTGCTGAAAAATTTCAGTTATCAATCAAATGGTAGAGGTGGAATTCGTTTGAAGGTTTATTTTGAGATGGTGGAGAGATGAGAGCCTAAATCCTACCACTCTAGCCTATGTAAAGCAGATTCTGTTGATGACCTTTCACTTACCCACAGACAAGATTTCCTCCTACCTAGCTGTTACTCAGAAGGTTTGCCTGAGGCTTCTCAGGCAGAATGTGCATCCAGTGGGGGTAGCCCTTGCTCATTAGTCTTTGAAGGGGAAATGAAATTTCCCAAGGCCTGCCAAAGTAGGGGTATCCCCATCTGCTCTTCTCGGAAAATTGAAATACTTGGACTTTCCAGGTCTCCTGTTTCTGTTCAGAGGCATCTCTTGGATTTAGCCATTGAGGTCATTAGTAACCTCAGTGACTGCAGGCTTTATTAAGGGGTGTTGTTGGAAGCCAGATTGCAAAAAAGATTGAGAAAAGAGCAGGAGATATGAAAGAGGAAACAACCAATGTCAGTGATCTCAGAAAACTGTGGCCGAGGGAGGCTGAATCCTCTGATGTTGTGTAGGTAGTAAGTGGCAGAGCTAAAACTAGAATTCATTTCTCTTAGTTCATGGCTTTTTGACTACATCAGGAGGCCGTAACTGGGTTAGAATCCAGTCCTCTTACCTTCTAGCTCATTTCTCTTTTCATTGTTCAGAGGTGACCGTTCCCATAATATTTGTTGTGACTGATTTGTGATGAGACGTCTCATAGCTGCTATGCAAATAAGATCCCTTTTATGACCCAGGTAATGGTCAGGAGCTTAGCCTAGAAGTTGATTACTCTGAGCAAAATAAGTATTTCATCTCCTATATAAGAGGGCTTTGTAGGTATGGGAAAAATTGCTATGTTCTATGAATTATGTTCATATTCACCAGGAATGATATAGGAATACTGCAATAGATGATCACAAAATTTAGATCTGGAAGGAATGATAGATTTAAAGCTTGACTGCTTAGGGGTCATTTCATTCGACTCCCTCATTTTACAGATGAGGAAGTTGAGACCCTGATAGGTTAAGAAATGACTTGTCCAAGATCACACCAAGTGGTAAGTAGATGAGATAGTATTGAGATCTAGAGCTACTGTCTAAAAATTCAGTATTGCTTCTACTATATCATCCTCTCTCCCATGACTAGTAGAAACTTTATATATTCACTCATTTGTTCAGTAAATATTAACTTAGTATTAATATTACCTAGATACTGTTCTAGGAATTATGACGGATGTAAAGGCAGACAATGGTGCATAATGTACAGTCCTTCACTTCATTGTCATGTCAGGACAGTTGTTTTGAGCTAGGCTTGACCTGAGACAGTTAGTTACCTGGTACTTTAGGTTTAATATTGGAATAAAATGAGATACTCCTAAGCCATCCAACAGTGAACAAAAGGAGATTTACTTAGCCATAGCAGAAGGGGAATATTTGACAAGGATAGACATTGAGGACCTCTTGAGCTGATTCAGTGGAGGAAGCTCCCATGTTGATTTATCTGTCAAATACTTTAGTATTTAGAAGTACTTTAGCTTCTCCAGTTCCTTGCAAATGTTTTTTATTCATCAACTTGAGTCCTGAGTGCCTAGAACCAACCAAAATCCTGAGGAATTTCTCAATATCTTTTAAGGAAAAAACAAACAAATAAACTAGCCTGATGTGGGGAGAGGAGTTAAGATACTGGTTCTACTACATCCAACTAATAGTTGTCTTGGAATTCTACAGTCAAGTGTAAATCTGAGGCTTTCCCAGAGGTTGGGGAAATGATGAGAATGAAGGTCTACATTTCTGACAGGATAAGAGTGAATTATGAAAAGTAGCATGTCATTGTGTATGTACAACTGACATTGAATCTGAAAAGATCTGGCTTCATGTCATGTCTCTGACATATATTGTCTGTGTGACCTTGGGCGAGTCACTTGACCCATTGATGCTTTATACCACTCTGAGATGCAAAGAAGTTACTGAACTGTAATGGTAGGAGTATGCTCAGCTAGGAATTTCCTATACTAATGAGATCATAGGTTCAGTCTACTTTCTTTTCTATTTTTTTTAAAGTACAGAGACTTTTAAAAATTCTTTTTTCTCGTTCCAAATTCTCTGTCTCCTCTACCCTCCCCTTCCCATTCAGAAGTCAAGAAAAACAACTTATTACAAACATCATAGTCATGCAAATAAAATTTCCACATTTGCCATATTTTAAAAAAGACAGTTTAAAAAAGAGGAAAAAATGTTTCAGTCTGCACTCTGAGTCCATTTTTTTTTTCACGTGGCTATTGATACCTTTGGTTTTTTCCTCTGAAAATTCCTTATTCTTTTCCTAAGTATGAATTGCAGGATTTGTTTCTTTTTTCTTTTTGGAGGGGGGAGGGCAGGACAGTTGGGATTAAGTGACTTGCCCAAGGTCACATGGCTAGTAAGTATGTCAGGGATCTGAGGCCGAATTTAAATTCAAGTCCTCCTGACTCCAGGACCGGTGCTCTATTCACGGTGCCACCTAGCCACCTGTTAGGATTTGATCCCAAAGCCACATATTATTATCGTACCAAACTAGGGAGTAAGGTGGGATCTTATGTTGGAAAAATGACTCCCAATTTATTAATCATCACCATCCTCCTCACATATCCAACTGAAGGAGACCTGACACAGTGAGAGTGTCATAATGAGTATTAATGGGTATAGAAGAGAGGTACCCTGTACTTTGTATCCTCCCATGCCTTTTTTGCTCAGGGACTGATACTTCTCTGCTTGATGACTGGTTCTTATCTGCATTGCTAGGCAGCTCTGCTGCATAGAATAGGTTCCCTAATACTGGACTTGTAGGAGTGCTTAAGTCTTGATGTAACCTAGGAGTGCTAAATCTAGAGAGTTGTTTCTTACAGCAAATTGACCTCCTTTCTCCTCCTGCTGTGGCCTTAGTGTTATCACAATCAAGAGTCTGCAACCCTTTCTGACTTACTACTATGTGACTCTGGACAGGTGACTTCACTGACCTCCCTAGTTCAGTCTCTAAATCCTATGATTTCATAAGGGACAGGAAGATTTTCATCATATTTTTGCCCCAGACTTAACTTCCAGGATATAGATCTTGGGTTGTACTTAAATGTGCTCTTTTCTCCAGAGACTCTGACCAAATTTCTGCCCTGCATTACCCCCACCATCTACCTCCCCCACTCCTACTGAGGAGCTGCCAAATGAAACTGGAGGAAATCTCACAACCCTGCTGACTGTGTACTTTACAAATTCATGTTACCTAACTTTAACCTGGCCCTCATTGCAGCAGGGCAGTCCTTTTAAAATACGATAATATTTGTAAAGTGTTTAGCTCAGTGTCTAACACATAGTAGGCACTTAATAAATGTTTGTCCCCCATTTATTCCTAATTGATTCCTTATGTCACTCCCCACAGAAGCCATTGAGACCTTGCCTTCTATCCCCAAGTTCTCAGACACTCTCTTTCCTCTCTCTCAGCTGAGGACCTTGCCTCTTGCTGAGAAAATTGAGGTTGTCTCTCAATCCATTCTCTTTATCTTAAAAACCCCTGAAATAATTTTCCATTATCTCCTTCAGTCTCCAACAAAAGGCATGAATAGAACTTCTCCTTGCCAAGGTCAACCTCTCTATATGTTCACTTGATCCCCTCTTTTCCAATCTTCTTCAGCAAATTGCATCTCCAATCAATTCCCCTTGCTCTATAATATTCATTATATCCATCAATTGGTTCCTTCTTTATTGTCTACAAGTATGCCCAAGTCTCCCCCATCCTTAAAAAACCTTCACTGGTTCCTATTCTTCCCTCAAGTAATTATCCTTCATCTCTCCTCCCTTCCTCAGGCAAATTCCTTGAAAAAGGAATAATACACACTTGCTGCTTCCAATTTCTTGCTCTCATTCTTCAACCTTTTGGAATCTGGCTTCTGACCACGTGCATCACTCAATTGAAACTACTCTTTCCAAAGTTACCAATGATTTCCTAGTTATCAAATCTGGTGGTCTTTTCTCAGTCTTAATAGATTCTTTTGCCACATTTGACCTGGTTGACTACCTTTTCCCTTGGATATTCTGTCTCTGGGTTTTCATGATACTCCATTCCCCTCATGTATATTCCACTTTTCTGCCCACCTCTTAGTCTCTCTTGCTGGCTCATTTTACTCATCTTCCCTACCTGTTGATGTTCCTGAAGGCACTGTCTTGGACCCTCTTCCTTCTCCCTCTACTATTATTCTTAGAAACCTCATCAGCTCTAATTTAACTATCTATGCATATCACTCCTAGATCTGTCTGTTTCTTGGTGCTTCCCTCCTTCCTCTTCTCCCCTCTCTGTCTCTTCCCTGAGCCTCAGTTTCACACTACCAAATGCCTGTTGGATATTTCCATTATATATCTTGATGGAGATATCTGGAACTCAAACTGGACTCATTATTTCCCCCTCTCCAAACCTTCCCTTCTTTTAAACTTCTCTGTTTCTATCAAAGGCACCACCATTGTTCCAGTGTCCTAGGTTAATAGCTTTGACATTGTTCTAAATTCCTTACTCTCTTTAATACCATATATAACCAATCATTTGTCAAAATTTTCCATTTCTACCTTAGCAATGTCTTTTGCAGCTGGCCCCTTTTCTCTTCCTAACTGCTCTCCTTACCTCCAGCCTCTCCCCATTCTAGTCCTTACACACTAATACTAATGTAATTTTCCTTAAGCAGAAATCTGATCATGTGACTCCCTTTCTCAATCAACTCGAGTGGCTTCCTGTGGCCTCCAGAATGAAATACCAATTCCTCTGTTAGCTTTTAAATCTTACCCACCCAGGCTCTAATCTATTTTTTTCCGGTCTCATTGTACATGACTCCCTTCCCTGCATTTTTCAGCATAGCCAAACTAGCCTTCTTTATATTCCTTACATCTAACATTCTATCTCCCATCTTTATACCCTTTTTGGGGATACAAGGCCATCCACCATGACTAGAACAAGCTCCTTCCTTATCTCTGCCTCATAGAGAGTCCCAGCTTTCAAGATGCTATTCAAACACTACTTTTTACATGGAACTTTTCCTGATCACCCCAAATGCTAGTGCCCAAACCACCTTGTGTTTAATTACTTTGTACATATTCATATTCATTCATATTTATACTGATTGTATTTTACATACATTTTCCTTTCACTCATTAGAATGGAAGCACATTGCAAGAAGGGATTATTTTTTTTCTTTTTCTTGTACTTTGTACTTATATCGCCAGGTCCTAGGACAGTGCCTGATGTAAAGTAGGTGTTTAATACATACTTCTTGATTGATTGATGTTATTATGGAAAAGATTTATTGATGGGTTGTAGGTAGACCTAGATAGCCTCTGAAGGCCCTTCCAATTCTGAGTCTGTGTGATTCTGCCTAGTCATTGCCTAGCAATAGAGTATGTGTTGTGACAGTATGTGGTCCATGGAAGAAGTTCATAATTATTTTTCTTGGTGTCTACAGGTACAACATCCAGGACAAGGACACTTTCTTTGACAATGCCACCAGGAGCCGCATTGTAAGTAAGCAGGTGGGACTGGCAGATGTATGGGGTTGGGGCTAAGTCAGGGAAGAGTGCCTGGCTTGGTTCTATCTGCTGACTCTGACACTATTTGCTTAGAGGTTGCCAAGCAACAGTAAGGCAAATCCCAATGGCAAAAGAGATAGCAAACAAACCATCCTATGCTTGATAGTTGGAGAGACAATCCCTTTACATACTCTTCCTGAAGGTCATTCTGGAAATTCCAGAATCCTAGAATATTAGATGGCCCCATAGTTGGTTCGCCGCCTTGAGGTAAGTTTAGGTCCACACTCTGTTTTGCAATCTGGAACCTGTGGCCCAGAGGCTTAAAGTAAAATGCCCGAGGCCACGTTATAAATTAGCAGTAACTGCTAGGATGTGAACCCAGCTCTCCTATCTCTCAATATAGTACTGTTAATAAAAACTTTATTAATAATTTTTTACACCCCCTACATTTCCTAATGTATCTCTCCCTGATATTTCCCAGAGGGTATCATTTATAAGAAAGCATTAAAAAGTTCATCAGAACTAACACATTGGAAAAAGTCTGGCATGGGTAGATGGTCCTCTACCTCTTCAAGGGAAGTGGGGAGATATCTGCCATCTATCTTCTTTGGGCCCAAGCTTGGGTATTATTATCTTGCAACTATTTCAATTGTTTTATTGTTCTTTCCATCTACATTGTTATAGTCATTGTACAGATTTTTCCCTAGTTGTGCTAAGATCACTTAGGACCAGTTCACCTGCCTTTCCATACTTCCTGTTTCTTCATATTTATGATTTCTCATAGCATAGAAATATTCCATTATGTTTCTGTACTATGATTTGTTTAGCCATTCTCTAATCAACGACCACTTCCCCTTGTCCTCTGTCTCCCTTTTGTCTCTTCTCCAAGGAGTTCTTGGCCATTCCTATCATGAAAGACCCTGGAAATAAATATTTACCAAACATCAAGAGTCAGGGTACTCTATAGAAAGCCTAAGTGTGTGGATCTTGCTCTGACAGTTGCTGGTGTAATATGACAAGCAGCCACTTTCTTTTCAGATTCAGTGGGTCTTGAGTAAATTTGAATCTGTTAATGGAATCTCCATTTGCTCTTTCTGGTGTTTACTAAACATTTGTTAACATGGTTGCCTTCAAAGGACACAACTTTAACTGACTTAATAGAGGTATAGTTTTTTATTTACTGACTCCTTTGTTTTCATTTATTCCAAGAGTTAATTTTTCCAAGAGGGCCAAAAGGAGAAAAGAATTCTAGGGGTAGCATGAAATCACCCAGTGCCACTGAGTGGATGTGATGTATTTCCCTTGAACACTTGGGAGGGAGCTAATGTTGTGATGACTGAAATTTGGGCACCTGAAAGACATTCCTGGTGGTTAAGGTAGTGAGACACAGGAACACTTGACTGAGGTTGACTGATTATGGCATAGAATTATCCCTTTTTGGAGACCCGAAGATTTAGATAGACAGGGAAAACACTTGTCAAGCACCTACTTTGTTTTAGGCACCGTACTAAGTGCTGGGTATAACAATATGAACAGGATGGTCCCTGCCTTCAAGGAGCTTACAATCTGATGGAGAAAGTTAGCACCTAGATGGGAACTGGAAAATCAAAAAGTGAAGGAAGTATACTTCCCCTTGGCATGGCATGAAGATGGTGAGGGAATCCTGCTGATCCCAGCAAGATAAAGCCCAAACTAGCCTATCAAAATTTCAGGTGGTTCCAGAGGCAGAGTATAGTTTTCCATTGGTGGAGGGAGGTGGAGAAGATGGTCCCAGTGGAAACAGCAAGGTAAGAAAGTAAGCTAGAAGAACCTTAAAGGCCATCTGTTCCTATGTCCTCATTTTACAGAGGCTAAAGAAGTAATATGACTTATTGAAGGTCATAAAGGTCACTTAGGGTCATAAGAAAGAACAAGATTTTTATCTGCCTTCAGCAGGATAATTTCATGTATTCCTGGAGGCAAGACAATGAAAAGGATGACTCCCTTAGTGTTTTTCCATTCAGGAGTCTCATAATAACTTGAGATGTGCTATCCTGAGAATATTCTTAGAACTCACTGAGGGTATGCAGGTAGGTGAAACAGTGGATAGAGCACCAGGCCTGGAGTCAGGAAGACTCCTTTTTCTGAGTTCAAATCTGGCCTCAGATACTTACTAGCTATGTGACCCTGGACAAGTCACTTAACCTTGTTTGCCTCAGTTTCCCCATCTATAAAAGGAGCTTAAAAAGGAAATGATAAACCACTCTATTACCTCTGCCAAGAAAACCCCAAATGGGGGTAACAAAGAGTCTGATACAGCCGAAAACAATAGAACAACAGCAAGGGTACACTGATTTTGTCAGAAATAAACTAACCTGTTTTATAGGCATTTCTTTTTTGTTGATGTGATGAGAAGCATATACATTTCCACTCCCTTGGTCTGGTTTTATTTCAAGTGACTTAAATCTCTCCACAGTTTGAGTTCCGTGCATGTCTCTTGGGGTGAGGGGAATGGTGGTAGTTATAGGGTGTTAGGGGGATTAACTGATAATTGCAAAATGCTTGTAAAATCATAAAATGGCACATAAATACTGTTCCTAATTATTATCACTGTTTAATTACAGCCTCATATTACAAACAGAATTAGAGGCTGCTGGGCCCAGTTCTACTGGAAGTTATTTGTGTGCCACTCCCACTAACTCTGGGGCCAGACTATAAGATGTCAGCAGTGTTGGAGTGACAAGGTTCTGCTCGTTCATCAGCCCTGCTCCCTTCACCCCAGCTTGCCTTCGCATGGGGCATCGACCCTTCAGCACAATGCTGGGATCTGTTGTCTGCCTTTTGGCCCAAATAGCAAGACGGATATACTTGTCTTTCTAGGGGCCAGGGTGAGCCAGATGTTATCCTGTGGCTTTTTCTTCAGTGCAATTTAGAGAAGCCTGGCAGTGAGGTATAAACATTCATCTTCAGACCCACCAATCAATCAACCATTGTTTCCTCCCAAATACAATCTTTGGGAGGGGGGAAGGAAATAAGCATCTCTATAGCACCTACTATGTGTCAGTCACTGTTAACTCATTTCATTGTCACAACAACCCTGGTAGGTAGACAATGTTATCATCTCCATTTTACAGATGGGGGAACTGAGGCAAGGGTTGAGTGACTTGCTCAGGGTTGCACAGTTAGTTTGTGTCTGAGGCTGGATTTGGACTCAGGTCTTCCTGACTCTGGGCCCAGCACTTTGTGCACTATAGGACGAGATACTTGTCTCTCTCAGTCATCTCCTTACTTTAATTCCCTTCATCAGCCTGAAATAACAGATATATACTGAATAACCAGTGTCCCCTTATTGTGTTTTTGTTCATTTGTTTCAGTCATGTCTGACGCTCTATGACCCCCATTTCCTTTTCTAGCTCAGTTGAGGAAAGTGAGGCAAACAGGGTGAAGTGACTTGCCCAGGGTCGCATAGCTAGTAAGTGTCTGAAGATTTGAACTTGGTAGGATGAGTCTTCCTGACTCCAAGCCCAGTCCTCTATCCATTGCATCACCTAGCTGGATACCTGGGTGAGTTCTAAGTAGATAATACTAAAATTCCCCCTCCCTTCTACCCATGATAGAGATTTTCATGAAAGCCTTAAAAAGGTAGAATTTTAGACCTGCCCAACTTCCCTTAGGAAGCAGTGTGGCTCAGTTGGAAGTAGTTTAGATTTGGAGTCTAATAACCCGGGTCAAATCCCAGCTCTGTCACTGTGTGACCTGTGGTCATTTTCTTAACTCTTTTTGAACTTCAGTTTCTTCATCTATAAAACAGGATGGTTGGGCCAGGTGGCCTTCTAGATGTTTCCTTCTAGCTCCAGAACTATGATCCTATTACCTCATAGTCCCTACTAAATTATAAGCTCCCTGAAGTTAGAGCCTGTGTCCAAAGCTCAATTTATATTTCCTTTAGGCCTTAGGATATGTAGTTACTATTTTGAATTTTTTTATCCCTGACACATGGCTTTTAAAGCATCCTACTTATTTGGTTCCTACTATGTTCTCGGCCCTCTCTCAGGTGCTGTGAGGCATGCACCAGAAATATGAGACATGTTCCCTGCCCTCAAGGAGTTTTTGGTCTAACTGGGAAAGCAGGATCAGCACATGAAAACCATCAGAGAGCAATAACAAGTCACAATACATATGAGTACAGGCATGAGTGGCAGAAAGGGTAGCTGTCTGCTGAAATTTCTTTCCTCTCATTAAGTTCCGTCATCTTCCTTGAAGGCCTCCATATTACTTGTCAGAGATGGACCATTGCTTTAGTTCCTTTTGGATCTTGACAGGAGTTCACTGTGTTTTCCCACTTTAGGGAATTGGAAGAAGTTTTTAAGAGGTTACCATCATAATCCCAGAGATTAGGCTATGCACAATTAATAATAGCATGTGGGTGACAGTATGTTGTATTTTAAGTATTTGTTTCCAGGTGGGTTGGAGGGGAGGGAATATGTGGGGGAGCTGAATTCTTTGTGCTCTTGAAGGACTCAAGTTTGATTGGGTTTGGCGTTTAGTACATGAGTTGAACATATGCTTGGCTTTTCTTCTAGCTTACTCAAAATGCATACATATTCTTCTCCCTTCTCCTCCCCTCTCTCTTCACCAGACCCCTGTCCCTTCATACCGAGTTGTGCTGTTCAGATCAGTATGTTGCCCAGGGACACAGTAAGTAGTCTCATGGCTTTCCCGTCTTCCTTCTTTAGGTGCATGAAATCTTGAAACGTACAACCTGTTCTCGAGCCAACAACATGATGGGTGAGTATTACTTGCGTACTGTCACTTGGATGAGAGTGCTGATGGAGCTGCCAAGGTGGTCAAATACTGTTCTTTCAACAACTCAGCCGGTGGGGGGGAAAATCCCACCAACAAAAATAAACAACCCCTCCTGTGCCCCCTCAACCCACACACAAACACAGATGGGTGCTTCAGCACAGCCTGAGAAAGTACAGGCTTTTCCTAAAAAGACCAGCTGTCATACCATCCCTGCAGAAGTCCCTGCTCCTCTGGCCCTTGTCCCTTCCTCAAATCCTCATCCCAGTATAATTGCTTTTTCTTCTCTCTTTATTTACCTTCACCCCTCACCTACCTCCACCTCTTGCTCACCCTTGCTGTCAGTAACTTTGGAGTCTATTAAATAGCCATCTGTTTTCCAACCGTGTTATGTAGGTGATAAGAACCATTTTAGACAGATACAGTTCTGGCCTCTGGTTGCTTGCAGTCTGGTATTATATCAACCCTTATGCTGACAGACAGAACAGGCACAATAGCAGAATAAGAATGTGCATATGTGAATTAAATAATCTGAGAGTTTGGAGAAGGAAATGGTGAACCATTCCAGCATCCTTGCCAAGATAATCCCAAATGGGTCATAGAAGAGTCAGACACAAATAAAACAGCTGAACAACAACAGCATCAAGAGATGGTAGAGACCTTCAGGGTCTTCTGTTTCAAATGGGATGTCCTGGGGTACAGTGGAAAGAACCTGGGATTCTGAGCCAGGGGACCTGAGTTTGAATCCCAGATCCTCCACTTTCTATACATGAATCCAGGTGAATCACTTAGATCTCTCTGACTGTTAGTTTTCTCATCTGTAAAATGAGTGGTTTGGACTAGATTACATCTAATAAAAAAAACATTCATTGAGTACCTACAATGTGGAAGACAGTGTGCTCTGTGCTGAGGCTGGCACTGAGAAGGATGGAGAGGAGAGGTCAGACTGACTGTTAGAGTCATTGTAGGTCAGGCGCCTCCAGAAACCTGGCAGAGAGCCAAAGGTGCTTGGACACGTGCTAGGGTGGCAAGGGTCCAGGCTTTGGGCTGGGACAGTGGGTGGAGAGGACCCTGTCCTTTGCTAATGCCTCTGCTCACTGAGTTCACATTAGGACTCTATGTAGTCGATACTTAATCAATTTTATACAAAAGTGGTTTTGTTAATAAAGACAATGTTGTTTTATTCAGTCTTCACATAAAAAAGTGGGGGGCAGCTAGATGGCGCAGTGAATAGAGCACTGACACTGGAGTCAGGAGGACCTAAGTTCAAATCCGGCCTCAGACACTTGACACACTTACTAGCTGCATGACCTTGGGCAAGTCATTTAACCCCAATTGCCTTGCCTTCCCCCCTCAAAAAAAAAAAAAGCAAAAACAAAAAATAAAATAAAATAATACACCTACTAGGAGTATCAGGAAAGGCTTTCTATAGGAGGTGGTATGTAGTTTGAGGCTTAAAGGAAGCTAGATGGTTTTGAATGTACCTTCAACCTCAATGATCAGATTAAGTTCTCAATCCATTTAAGAATTTTATTCAGCAAACATTTTGGAAATGTTTAAACATTGGGATTTGAAGGTAAAAAAGATCACTTCCTTTCCACTTCTCTTGCTACCTCTTCCTTGCCTATGGATTAAAAAAAATAAACTAAGAATGTCTTTTCAATTTTAATTGCCTCATTCCCTGGGTTTATACTTAGATAGATTTCCCATAAGTTTTCATGATATGCATTTAGAAGTAGGAGGCTCACTAGTTCATAATAAAGCCCATTTTTTAGAAATGTAGAACATTTTTGCTCATATTAAGTCAAACTTTGTCTCCCTCCAACGTTCACCTGGTCCTAGTCTAGCCCTCTAGAATAATATAGAGCTAGTTCTATTTTTACATGATGGCCCTTCAAATTTTGCAGAAAACAAACACACACACAATAATATGTTATCCTGTACTATTTTCTTTTCCACACTTAACTATGGTGTAAACAAGACTGGCCACAATGGTCTTTGCATTTCAGTTGAAGTATCTAGTGGACAGGAATCTGATGATGTTGGATTGATTTTAATATGGCACTCAGAGAGTGTGCACATAAGAGCATTTTAAGACTATGGAATTTTGATCCATTAATTAATTTCCTAGGGCAGTTTTTAGGAATAGAATAAAAATGGCAGATAAGGAAAATCTATAACCTGGCAGCATCGTTTGGTTGTTGCTGAAGCTCCTATGGCCCCTACTGGACTAGGCAGTTAGATTAGGGACTGTTTGCTCAGAGATATTTTTCTTCAAACTTGTTTCATTCGTTTACTCATTTATTCACAAAATAAATATACTCTTGAGTGTCTAATTTTTAAAAGTCACTGTGCCAAGAGATAGGGATACAATGATGGATAAAACTTAGGTCTTACTGTCATGAAGTTTAAAATTCAATAATGGGATATACAAGTGACTATAGTAATAGAATAAGTGAAAGCAAGGTAAAGTGATTTAGAAATTTGAGGAGAGAGAAGTCACTTTCACCTTAGAGGCAGGGTGAGTAGGAGTCAGGGAAGATTGCACAGAGGAGGTGACATCACATTTAGACCAAGGAGCAAGGTAGGAACTTGAACCAATAATGAAGTAAAGGTTCTAGACTTTATAACCTGGGTGACAGTAGACAAGGTATTTGATCTCTCTATGTCACAGTTTTTCTTCATCTATAAAATAGCAACAATAATCATCACTTTTCCTGTCTTAGTATCATTATGAACAAAGTGCTTTGTCAAGCTCAAAGTGATGCATAGACTATGAACTATTATTGTTATTAGATGGAGACAGAGCAGAGGGGATCCATTCTGAGTATAGGGGATGGTATAAGCAAATGCATGGAGATGGGAGTGGGAATCATGAAAATAAATAATGTTGAGAGGTTCAAGAAAAGGCTAAATGAGTAGGTTGGCCCCAGATTTTAGAGAACCTAGAATTCTAGTTCCCACAAAGTCTCAGAGGAGTACCTTGGTAACAACAAATGCTGGGGTTCTTTGCTGTTAATGTTTCTTTTGAGGAATTCCATACTATTCAATGTAAATGGAATGATAGTCCCTTGATTTGAATTAGAATTTTTAAAATGCTTTACCATTAATTTGCGTGAGACTCTGGAAGGGATTAAAAAATAATTGATTTCATGAAATTATTGAATCATACATAGATGTTAGAAATAATTAAGTCCAACCCCTAATTTTACAGATGATGAAACTGAGGTCCAAAGAAAGAAGGGTCCTTTTTTCAGGGTTGCACAGCTGGCACCTCCCTTGATAGAACTCAGATTCAGCTCTTCTCCTTCCTAAGTCCAGTGCTCTTTCCACTACATATGGTTTCTAAGTTTTGAGAAAGATTTGGCTTTTAGTGATTATGACTTCCCTGAGTTAATATGAGTCAGCAGTATGGCATGGCTGTCAGAAAAAACTAATGTCATCTTAGTTTGTGCTAACTGAAGTATAATATCCAGAACAAGGGTCTGCAGTCTGTGGGGTGGGCAGTCCTGTGGTGGTGCTGATTCTGCTAGGATGTTTCTGATTGCTATGGCCTTTCTCTACTGCAGAAGCACAACCAGTCATTGCAGCAAGTTGATTACGTGATGACCTGGTTTTTGGTTCTGAAAATATATAGTGATGTATTTATAAACCAACAATTAAGTGTAAAGGAATTCCAATTTAAGAGGACGAGTCAATCCTGTTATATAAGGGAAGATGTTTTATTTTTCCAATCAGAATAATCATTAACCCCCAGTTTGTCTGTTATACAATGGGATTTCCCCTGCAACTCTTTGACCAGTCTGAATTTCCCTTTCATCACTATATTCATTCAGGTTTGTGTGGATATTTGCTAAAGCTGTATGGAAAAGGATAAGAAAACATTAGGGAAATAGACGTTTGAATTTTTCTGGTCTAGCACTGCTTCCTTCAGGATGAAAAGGCAAAACTCCTTTTTAAGGACACCAGAAGAGAAAAATTCCAAAGAGCAAATGGTCCAATAGAAGAATCATTGAACTAGGAATTAGACTATTAGGCTTGGCTTTGCCATGGACCAACTGAGTGACCTTGGACAAATCTTTTCCCGAAATCTGTCACTGTTTAAGTAAAATGAGGGGTTCATATTAGATGACATCCAAGGGTCTTTTCAGCTCTGTGGTTCTAAGGAGTTTGTCCCATTTGTTCTTTATTGTCATTTTTGCCTTTTTAGGATGATGAAGGAAAAAGGATTATGGGAATAGTAGCTTTCCTTAGAAACTATACACAGAGGTATGCCAGTTTGGAGACTTGCCTAGTCTTCTTTGTAGAGGTATCTCTCCTTAGGGGAGGGATCTCTTTATTAGGTATATATAACAAATAACCCAGACAATGAAACCTTAGGTTGTTTAATTTCTGAACCAGTATGACTTCTAGTGGCTGTTGCATTTATATGGCAGTTCCCATGTTTATTTTACATTTTGTTCTAGAATTTCATGAAATATTAGAACTAAAAGGAGTCACTTCAGGAGTCACTATTTTCAATCTCAAACTATGTGGCAGACTGGTAAAAGAACTCCATTTTGTTTTCCCATCAACTTTTCTAATCTCCATAATGTCAACATGATGCTTCTCAGTGGCTCAGGGAATGGGGCCATGATCTAGGGAGAACAGAAGAGTTAGGCATCAAAATAGTAGGAGAGATCCAGTTTTATGTTTACAGGTTTTTACAAAGTAAGAACCTTTCATAGTAAAAGTTTTGTGGCCTGAAATGTGTACATAGTGAACAAATGGATTAGTGGTTGGGAAGCATTGATTTGTGTCAGGTCTTACTGATGACATGAATCCCCTTTCTTTAGGACTTGATGTAGATTTAGAAAATGAATCACTCCTTGGGCATATTCAGTTGGGTATATTCCTTTTATGCTGCCATCATTTCAAAGTATTTACTTCATTAATATCTTACTCCTTGTCTCTGAAAGCAAGAGATTATGTAAAGGTATAAATACATTAAATTTGTTTATGATTTTTGAATAGTCAGCTTAAGTGGGTAGAGAGATCACTGGGCCTGGAATCAGGAAGACTCATCTTCATGAATTCAAATCTGGTCTCACATACTAGCTGTGTGACCTTGGGTAAGTCATTTAATCCTATTTCCCCAGTTTCCTCATCTATAAAATGAGCTGGAGAAGAAAATGGCAAATCTTTTCAACATCTTTGCCAAAAAACCCCAAATGGGGTCACAAAGAGTCAGACATGACTGAAAATGACTAAACAACAACAATCACTTTTAATATAGCAGAACTCTGGATCTTTAGAACTTTAGATTGTGAGCACCTTAACATCATGACAGTCTCACATTGCTATTTGGAGCTCTAGTACTTTGCACATCTTAAATCTTTAAAAATTCTTTTTTCATTCATTCATTTATTCATTCTGTGTATTTTTTCACCACTTCTATAGATATTTATTGTGTTCTCCATTCCTCTTGCCTATGATTTCCTATTTTTAAAGTATCCATCGTTGGAGAACTTTGCCCACCAGTTAAAGTCCTTGACTTTTTATATTATCATGTCTGGCCTCATCCACATTATACCCTTTGGAGAAATATAATCCAGAAAATGTTTCCTCATAATTAAAGTTTTCTCACCTACAAGCATTGTGGGAAATATTTTCATAGGGTCATGTATAAATCCACTATGAAAAAGTGGAGGAAGGTACTTCAAGGTAAAAACAAAGGGGAAAAAAGAATTGGAAGCTGTGTAATGGTGTCCTCATCTTTGTCATGTAGCTAAGGAAGAGAAGAAGCAGTGCTCAACATCTGGAATAGAGTGGGAACCTGTTGAGAAGCTCTTGAGATTTGGAAACAGCTTCTGACACTCTAAGAAAGGATGATATGGGTCTATAGGACACATCAAAAGAGAGGGGTCATCTTGTAAGATGAGTGGAAGAAGAGATGAATAGTCATGCTTGATAACTTAGCTAAGCTAGCTAATCGTGGACATGACTCTAATTACAGAGTCCTTCTGTATTGCTCAGGCATAGATCTGTGATGTGATACAGAGCTTCCCAAGACTTTTAAGTTATGAATACTCATACTAACTTCTGTTGATTCCTGTGTCAGGAAATTATACTGCAAGAAGGAATCTAGACAAAAAAACAGTGCTAGAGAGAACAGAGTATTGGACAAGAAAGTGGAGAGTTTGGGTGGTTTTTAAAAACCATTTATAATGGCTGCATATTGAAATTAAGTTGTTCAGAAGAGATATGCAGATTTGTTAAGAAAGTATCTGAAAATAGGATAGGAATTTTTGGACCATGACTTAAAATGTGAGAATTTTGGCTAGGGGCAGAGTGCATCTAACAAGGACTAGAAAAATATATTAAACTAGAGTCTTGAAAATATGACCAAAAGGGCCTGAAACTGATAAAAAGTAGGAGCTTATGGCCTAAACTTTCACATGAGAAGAAAGTCTGAGAAGGAGATAGGGAGGGAGACTTTTATGAACAAAATCTTAAAGGTGAAAAAGGAAATATTTCCAGTGAAGAAGGAAGGTGATGCTGTATGAAGAAGCCAATGAGAATATACAAGAAATAAAAAAACTAACTTAGATTTTTAAAGCATGTATATGATTGATGAGAAAATAATGGAAAAACTCAAATCCTATTAGTATCCCCGCCAAAAAAAAGTGATTGAAAAGTCATCAATAATTACCAATCAGTGTGCCTACTTTCTCAACATAATCTACACAAACATTGATAGCGATTCTTGCTGAACATATCAGAAAGGAATAGATAGGATTTTAACAAATAATTTTGAGAGAAGACTATATCTTTATAGTCACATGATGAAAGGTATATAGAATAAAAGGTACTGATGTGTTTATTGAGCGTTAATTTAAAAAATACACTTGGCTTGGTAGAGCAAAATGCTGATTTAAAGAATATTTCTCAACAAAAAATCATGTATATATTAAGATCATGCATATTTAGTTTTTGTGTGTTCATTGAACCCTTGACAACAGACCTATATACATTCTTGAATTACTTACTAACTTGTTTTGCCTCTTGTTTCTTCTAAGTTTTCCACAAGTAATACCAGAATTCCACTTGTGTTTCTCCCCAAAAGAAGGCTCTTATCACCACTATACATACTTAGGCTAACAAGACAGTGACTGTATCATAGATTTTACTTGGCCCCATAGAAAATGAAGAATGATATCACAAATCCCTCAATAGTCATGAAAACTTTCCTCTCCTTTCCTGATGGTTTTAAATAGCTTTACCCTGTAGTGGATTGTGTCTTCACTCAGAAACTCTACAATCCACATGACTCACAGTACCAGAAAAGATGGAGGCTCATGTTTCTGCTTAGTA
Organism: Gymnobelideus leadbeateri; assembly: GCA_011680675.1. Classification (NCBI taxonomy): domain Eukaryota; kingdom Metazoa; phylum Chordata; class Mammalia; order Diprotodontia; family Petauridae; genus Gymnobelideus; species Gymnobelideus leadbeateri. The sequence continues at coordinate 80,434 of WOXC01005802.1, read as the reverse complement.
CATGGGAAGAGTGATCATCCTTCTCCTTTGGGACTAAAAAAGATTGTGGTCAAGGACTTCTTTCCAGGTCTGAATGAGTTTGGGTGAATCTTCATCTCCTCTCCCACTTTCTCTTGTTGAGTTTCTGAATCTCCTTCTATTTCTCATCAAAACTACATCTTTGAATCCTTAGGTGTTTCTGAATCTTCAGATGGACTCTAAGTATATATCTAGACCTTGTGAATGCACAGGACTTTCTCCAAATCTGATGTAGATTGGATTTTCTCATTGTACCTAACTTCTTTTCTGTTTCTCCATCTTAGATTGCTGCTTCCTTTAAAAAAAGTAAACCTGAGGACCTCCTAAGGTCTATAATATGAATAATGCTGACGTGTGTGACACCCAAGTATTACATGAGCTTTACTTCAGACAGTGAGAACCGAAGGAGAATTCTACCTTGACTAGAGGAGTTATATCTTATTAAGGAGATAGCAGTGGGTAAGGGGCTTAAATGAATTCTTTTGGTGCAATCCCACTCACAATATATATGTATTTTTTTTCCTTGGATACTTCATGAATGTCCTTCATAAAATGGCAAATGCCTTTGGCAAACAAGGTCCCTGTTTTATGCAACATTTGACATTCATAATCAGTCATTAAACAGAATTATCTCTGTGCTAGTATTAATAATGGAATTCTATGTAGCACAGGATATTGTGAGTCATGGATTGAGTAGTTTCTGAGGGAATGTGAGATCCAGGAAGGGGTGGGGGGTAGTTGCTCAAAATCCTCTAAAAAGGGCAGGAGAATTATGACTGTTGAGGGACTTTTATATAAGTCCATTCTGTGTCTTCTATGGAATAAATAAACTATAGCAACCAACCAGAGTCCTTTAAAAGTCATTCACATTTACCATGACTTTGAGGAGTAGCTTTTGTATGGCTATAATGATGCCTCAAGTGATAGGAAAAGTTTGTAGCCTTGAAGAGTTTAGAATTAGTGTGAAAAGGACTACTATGAAAACATTTTGATTCAAAAGTACTTAATGACAGCTGATTTCTCTTTAGTTTGAATTCATTTTTTTCAGGCTGATTAACATCTGAAGATCAATACGTTAAATTGGACTGCATAGGGCTGTAGGAATCTCAAATATCGAGCCTTTTTTTTAAATGAAGGAGACTCTTTAGGGAAGGAATGAATATCCATTTGTTTGTTTTCATTGCCATTGAGGTTTTGTGACCAGAGAGAGCATGCAGGCCCCACTTTGACCGTATGTAAGGGGGTAAAATGTCTCCTTGTTCCTACATATGGAAGCTATTGTTACCTTGAGTGGACAGAAAATTGCTGATTGATGGATTTCTCTTTCCATGGACCTTTTGGTGTCAGAGCACTTAAACAAATAGAAGTTTTGGATGCCCCCTCCCTCTCCACTCAGGAGATGATGTCTTAATTATTTCGACCGAAGCCAGACCAAGTTGTATGTTGTAAACATCTGGTTTATCATTTATCCAACTGAACTGGTTTACATTTTGTTAGAAGAAAAGACCCAGGATTAAAGGCATTTAAGTAATTAAGCACACGTCAAGACAATTTGGTGATGGGTAAATATAGTTTCTTCTAAATGCACAGTGTAGCAGATCTGGTTTAGATTTTTGTTGGGCTGGAGAATGGGGATGAAAGCAGAATGCTTGGTGAGCTGGGATCTATTCTGGGGAGAATCAAAACCAAATGGATTTTCAGGAGCTAAGACAGACAGCATCATCTTCTAAATACCTGTGTGGTAGATAAAAGTTTCCTTTGAATTTGGCCCAGAGGGAAGGGGGTTGTTAGACCCTGTCACCCAACAAACACTTATCAATTTTGTGAGATTCACTTTGGGAGTCAAGCCATAAACTCTAGCTACTTGATTTTTTTCTTCATCCTTAGCAAGATAGAGCTTGAGAGACTACCTATGAAAAGTTAGATTTTTCAACCTTTTGTCCAAGGTTCTAGTGTCATGAAACTGTCAAAGTCATTTGCAACCCATAACCTTGTCACTTAGAGTACCTCTATCTCCAGACTCTTTGCTCAAAGCAAATTAGTTGGAGCTTAGAAATTCCCAACTCAGGAAAGCCATAGAAGCCAAAATCTGGTTAGCAGTCTTTCATCACTTCTGTTCCTGCTCTGTGGATATGGGGCATTAGGACCAAGATCTGTAAGTAGTCTAGCAAATTGGATCTCAACAAACAGCTGGAGGTGTCACCTACCCTTGTCCTCTCACTCATGTTCTCTCACATCAAGTCCCATGCCCACTCACTGCGTGCTTTGCCTACTCTTTCTAAGACCCCCAGATTTCACACTTTTCCCACTTGGTCCCATATGTATCCAGTGGGTCCTTCTCATGCCAAACTCACTCAGAAGAGCTACCTCCCACAAACAGTCCAAATGCCAACCCTCGGTCCACACTCCTCCCTTTCCACACTTAGGATGGTTTCCATCCCATCCCAAAGACTATCACTAGCTCTCAGACTTTTTCCTGGCACTGGGGGATGCAATCACTTCTCAGCTGTCATTGCCTTTCCTGAATTGCCCCCATAAGATCCTCTACCTCTGATATCTAGTCTTTGGCCCTCTGAGAGCCCAGATACAATCTGTTGGTCCTATCACAAATAGTATTAGGCAAGAAAACAGGCAGTAAGTCTATCAGAAACTAGTTTTCATTATATTTCGCAGCCTTTGTCCTCTAGAAACTCTCAGAGATGCCTGGTGGCAAAAGTGGTAGATCTTGGTTTGCGTCCCAGATTCATGATTCTTAGCTATGCGACCATGGACAAGTTACTTTGCTAAGCTTCATTTTACTCATTTGTAAACTGTGGATGATAATATATTATAGATGAATAAATTTACTGCAATATGTATATAAATTATAAGAGAGATGTCTTGTACACTGAGAAATTAAGTAATTTGCCCATGGTCACATGACCAAGTATATGCCAGGGGTAGGACTCCAAGGCCAGGGCAACTAGGTGGTGCCATGGATGAAGCATCAGGTCTGGAAGACCTGAATTCAAATCTGTCCTCAGACACTTAACTAGCTGTGTGACCCTGGGCAAGTCACTTCTGTTTGCCTCAGTTTCCTTATCTGTAAAATGGGGATAATGATAGCACCCACCTCACAAAGATCAAATGAGATAATATTTGTAAAGAGCTTAGCACAGTGCCTGGCACATAGTAAGTGCTATGTGAATGCTAGCTGAAAAGGGGCCAGTCTTCTGTCCATTACATCCTCACTGATTAAATGGCGGACTATCTTTCTTTTCCTTATTTGTATCCCTGGGATTTAGCACAGTGCCTGGCACACAGTAATTTTAATTTAATAAATTTTAATTTAATTTAATAAATGTTTATTGAATTTGATTATTGAGATCACAATTGTGATTATATATGTGTATACATAGATATACATATATTATATATCTAAACCATGAAAATACATATGAAAAGTTAGATTTGTGGGGTTTTTTCCCCCATGGTTCTTTTGTGCATATATATATATATATATGTGTGTGTGTGTGTGGGGGGGTATATGTGTGTACATATATTTGTGCACACATACCACACACATGTATATTTGTGTGTAAATAGTATATACACATAGGTAAATTACCCCAGTTCAATAATAATAATAATAAATATAAAGAATAACAAGCATTTATATAGCACTTTAAGGTTTTCAGTACTCATTACAAATGTATTATTTTATCCTTGCAAAATGCTTGGGAGGTAGATGCTATTGTTATTTCCACTTAACAGAGGAGGAAACTTAGGCCGAGGGTGACTTGCCCCAAGTCACATAGCTAGTAAGTATCTGTGATTGGATTTGAACTCAGATCTTCCTGACTTCAAGTGCAGTGATCTATCCACTATGCAACCCAGCTACCACCCAGATTCCCAGGCAGCTGTTTTTAATACTACAAGATGCCCATTAACATTGGTAGGAATTCCCCATTCCAATGTGTTGTATAAGCCGAGGCTACGGGGCCCAGGTCAGGCAATCCAGTATGCTTAAACTACCCTCCTCCCACTCCTCACCTCATGGGAGTCCTGTGCTGAGGGTCTGGGCATCCCCTGGGTTGGTTGTAGAGAAGGAAAACCTTAGATCTGATCCTGAAGAAGAAAGCTTAGTATGGCCAGATGGATTATACACGATGGAATCAATTAGCCTATTTCTTTTTAAAGGGAGGAAAAAATGATTTTCAAAGGAAGAACTCCTTTCAAAACATTTTATTTTTTCCCTTCTTTTAAACTTATTTCCTACTCTATTAAGGGGAGGATCTTGAATTTTGAGTTTGGGGTGCAAACCAAGGGACTAAGGAAAGTTGTTAGACTATTTGCCACCCACATTGCTCAGAAGTCACTGATAAAATGACCCCTGAAATGTCATTGGTGTAGATCTTGGGAATTTGGGTCTTTGACATAACTTGATGAACTAGTCATCAGGATCATATTGACCTACAAGGCAAGGATCTGGATGCTTGGAGTCCTTTTCATGGGGAAAAAGGGTAGGTAAGGACACTCAATAAATGTTTATCAAGCACCTCCTATGTGCCTAGCAGAGGGTAGGTGCTTAAAAAACATGTAGAAAAACCAGAAGAGGTCACTCAGGAAATTCATGAGTACTCAAAACTGTACTAACGCCTATAAAAATTCACAAAGCATACAAAACAGCAAACAATTGGGAGTCAAATTGTGTGGCACAAATGCTAAATGTGACCTATAGGTCTTCAGGGCTCTCTAACTAAAAACATTTGACTGCAGGGCAAAGGAATAAGAATGGGGGTAGCAGGGAGACTGCAGGGAAGTAGATTATTTTGTGACAGATCCTTTTTAGATTCCAAAAGGAGGTGAGAGCAGTATGTCATGCTGCCAAGAAAGCCAGCCTTGGAATCACAAAGAACTGATTTAAGTCTTGCTTCTGGCTTTGAGCAAGTCACATGACTTCTGAGTGTCATAGATAACCCTCAAAGATTATGAAATTGTGGAATAGGTCTTGATCTGATTGGGAGAGAAGAAGAAAGGAGAGATTGATAAGAGAAACTGAATTGGAAGACACATGTCTTAATTGCTAATCTGGACCCAGATTGTTAGACCCATAGTGCTCAGGACACAGTGGGAACCAGAGGAAGGCCAAGTGGTCCAACCACCTGCTCTGTCTCTTTCCTGCTGTTTTGAGATGCCCCCCTCTAATGACTTTTCTGATTATTTCCTGGCTCTGGTTGCTATGGCAACCCTTTGTAGTGGGGAGGGATGATGGGGGTAGAGGTAAGGGATCTGATAGCCTGTGATGTTTCAGCTTTTATCCATGTCGACAGCCCTTCAGAAACTTTGAACTCCCCTTCCTCCCCTCCTTTGCTGTCACTTGGGACTCTTCCCCTTGATTATTGTAGGGTGGCTTCACATTGCTGTGGTTACCATTCTTGAACTGATTAATGATGCTCAGAGTGAAATTATAGTCTTGAGAGTCACACAAATCTGCAGTTCATTGAATAACCCAAGCATTCTTCTATCCTTTCCTCCCCCAAATAAAACTCCTCCAATTTTCTCACTGTTTTATGTTGATGATATACAGAAAACTTAAAATCAGAAAAGAAGTCCTAACCCCCAGTGATATCTCTGCTCTAAATCCACCCAAGTTTTCAATTCCTTGGGATAATTGCCCCTTCCTAGTCTACTGCCCCCTATAGGATTATATGAATCAGTTATCCTACTTCCTGGACATTGCTGGTGATAATCTTGGAATGAGGTCATTTCCTATAGCAGCATGGTTCTTCTTGTGCTCAAGTCTTGCACTTCAGAACCAGCTGAATAAGAGAGCATGGTTCCTAAATCCTAAGAAGAGGTTTGAGATAGAATTGAATGTGACTTCAATGGTTCTGAATTTATGTATAGAAACTGAAGGACAGGGATGGTGGATAGGGGATGAATTTTAACAGAGTTGATGTAATTTAGTTTGGTTATCCATCTTTGTATTGTAGAGAGAGCTATGGGTGATCAGGTTTCTTAGCCTGGAGTCATAACTTTTTTTAGTAAAATAAATATTTAAAAATCAGGAAAATGCTACCTTCTCATTTTCTTCCTCACCTAGGTCACTCTTTTTCCCTCTACCTTTAAAAACTAAGGAAAAACAAAATCCTTGTTACAAAAATGTATAGTGAAATGAAACACATTTCAACATTGGTCATGTCCAAAAAGTAGGGATGCTGTGCTCTGAGTCCTTCCATTCTCTAATAGGAGAGGGCATCATGTTTCCTTGGCATCACCCTGATGATGATAGAGTTCATAGGGGATATATGTATCACCTTCACAGACTAGAATATAAGCAATTTTCCCTTGTTTAGTCCTTTATCATTGTTTATGTTTACCTTTATGTGTTCCATATAACTCCTGTGCTTGAACTTCAAAGTTCATAGCTATGTTCTTTTCATCACAAATGCTTAGATGTCCTCCATTCCATTAAAATCCAATCCTCCTCTCCCCCATGTAGGATTATACTCAGTTTTCTAGGTAAGTAATTCTTACCTCTAAGTTCATATTCTTTGCTTTCTGTAATATAATTTTCCAAGCTCTCAGTTCCTTTATAATGGTGGATGCTAAATCATGGGTGATCCTTACTATGGCATCTCCATAACCAAGTTCTTTCTTTCTGGTTCCTTGTATTATTTTTTATATGACATGTTGTCTCTGAATTTTAGCTATAATGTTCCTGGAAATTTTTTTTCCTCAGAAAGTAACTGGTGGATTCCTTCTGTTTCCATTTTGCCCTCTAGTTTTGAGAGATCTGGGTAGTTTTTTTTTTTTAAGATTTCCTTTTTGAAATATGATATCTGGGCTCTTGTTTTGATCAGGTGTTAAAGTTGTCTTATTTTTTTCTCTTAGATTAATTTTGACTTTGATTTAATATTTCTTGTTGTTTCACAAAACCCTTGGCTTCTGTTTGGTCCATTCTACTAGTTGCTTGTTCCAAGCTATAAATTCTCCTTCCAAGTCTTTCTTCCATAGCTCACATTTCTTTTCCAAGGTTTTCCTCTAACAGTCTCATTTCATTGAAAGAAAACATTTTAAACTACTGCTTCATTTTTTTCCTAGGAATTCTAGCTGAATTTGATCCAAGCTGTTTTTTTCCTTTGAGGCTTTTCTTATAGATAATCCTCTCCTGTGTTTATGTCTTGAGTGTCCCTGTTAGCATAATGGTGTTTTGAAATTAGATTAAGAACTTTTTCTAATCCTTCCAGACTACTTCCCAACTTTGGACTTGATGTTAGGGCCTGGTTCTATAAAGCTCTAAAGGGAAGGTCTAGGCTGGTCCTTTTGTTGCTTTATTGGGGTAATGAGGGTAGCATTGTCCCAGGATCTCAGGGACAGCTCAGGCTCAGGACCTACATTCTTTCAGCATTCTCAAAGTGGTCTGATGCATGGTAAAGTGTGATTGTTGTTCTCCTGTTCTGAGCTATCCAAGTTCCATACACAAAAGTGTATGGCTGCTGGACTTAGCCACTAACTCTGTTAGTTTAGAGTTACAGATCTGCCAACTCCATTTTGGTATGGGATTGCTGCCCTTGTTATTTCGCTGAAGACTTCAGATTAGACTGGAAGCTAGAACTGACACCCTGCTCTGCTCCCGGGATCTGTATCACACCACTGTGGAGGGGAGGATAGGTTCAGTTCCTCTCTTCTGTATGCCCTGAATCTGTGATCAGGCAACAAGGCTGCCAGTTTGCAGCTGTGCTAGTCATGGTTCTCTGATACATGCCCACAGGTGCCTGACATGGTTCTGGGATCCTCTCCTGCCCAGGTTCATAGCTTTTCCCTGGTGCTAGCATCCTCTATGCCCCACATAATATGTTACAAACCAGGCCCCATCCCTAGTATCCTTTCTATCTGTATCCCTATGTAGTCCTGGGCTAGAAAAATGATTCACCATCATGGTTTTTTTTAAATGTCCCTATTAAGACTCAGTCTGATGTGTTTTCTAGATCTGTTTAGATGACTTTTTTTTTGGTGGGAGTAGGGGGAAGGGAGACCATCATTGCACTGATTCCTGCTTCTCCACCATCTTGGCTCCACCCAATATGTTCTATAAACAGTTTTTGTCCTCTATTTCCTTCCCCTTCTCCCCCTGTCTAAATTTCCCCCCTTTCTACCTTCTCATCTATTTCTTTTTCTACGGCCTCTCTTTTTCCTTCCCTTCCCTATTCTCCTCCTTTTCTTTCTCTTTCTCCTTTTCTTTCCTTTTGTAAGTGCCCGTCTCTATGGTGCTATTCTGGGCACTGTAGAAAAGAAGTGGTACCAGTTTCATCCTTGACTCCTGAAAACTTAGGATCTAAAACAACATAGACGCTGTTGGAAAAGAAGAATGTTCACACAGGTCAATAGACATTGAACAAGTCTATAAACCAGGGTAATGACTCCAGCACTTCAAGTGAATCCTTTATGGAGGATTTAGGAAAAGACAAGGACGATTAAGTATCTTGGGAATGGTCAGAGGAAGGTATTTAACACCTTCTTGACTCCTTGGACAGCACTCTAACCACAGTGTTACACTGTTAGACTCATTCTTATTAGCAATATAAATATGCATGGATTATAATGTGATACATAAGAATTATTTCAATATTATTTAGGTCATACTAGTTGGAATCTACCCTTGAAGGTATTGACCATCTTTGTCTTTCCTTCTTTTACAGGTATTAATTCATTAATAGCACACAATATCTATGAGGCTGCCTACCCACTTCATGATGTAGGTATCCTATTATCATTATCATTTGAAAAACAATTTAAAGCAGTTGAAAAAGCAACAAGTATGTGGATATATGAAAAGTCATGGCTCTGATATTAACAGGAATATGTGACACATATGCAGTAACTCTATAACAATATCTGAGAAGTTAAGTCAGTAAGTTTTTAGTCTGTTTATGTGTTATCTTAATTGTGGTTACTCTAAATGTGAAATCTTTATCCAATTACTAATCCAGTGGACAAACTGAATTCTGCCATACTTGGCATTCTCAATTAAAATAAAGCAAGAATACAAAAATAAGTCATAGCTAAATGAAAACATGACTCACTGGAATGGCAAATTGAGAAATTCATGGAGTTGGTATTACTGGACATTCAGGGGGCAATGAGAAACATTTCACAGAACACTTTTTCATCTTGTCATGATGACTTAAAGAAAAGAACATGGAAATCATCATGACATATGCACTAACTTCTTTTGCAAAAGATGAGGAGTCAGAGAAGTTCTTGATGCAAGAATTTTAGTTCAAATCAATGCATACTTTAATAGTCAGGGATTTCAATGCAAAGGTAGGTGCAGAGGCTGATGATGAAGGTTATGATGGAAAATATATGATTTAGGATTTAGAAGTGAGTGAGGTTAACATCTCCACAAGCAGACTCATAACTGTGCATTTTGCATACTTTCTTCAAGAAGATAGATAGGAGGGGCGGCTAGGTGGCGCAGTGAGTAAGAGCGCTGGCCTCGGAGTTTGGATGACCCGAGATCAAATCCGGCCTCAGAAAATGAGCACCCACACATAAATAATGACTAGCCGTGTAACCTTGAGCAAGTTACTTAACCCCAATTGCTTTAAAAAAAAAAAAAAGAAGATAGATAGGAGGGTCTGGATAAGGTGAATACCAAATACCATTATAGCAAAGGAAATTGCTTATATTCTAAAAGATCAGTTACCAATGTGGGAGTTTCTGAATCCACTGTTTATGTAGACTTAGACTTGTGAGGACAAACATGGAAATAAATACCAAGCTAGATGAAAGAGCAAAAGTGAGGAGATAATGGCATACAGCTCAGGTAAATTCTTACTCATTTAAATAGCGTAGTAAGACCAAAAAAAAAGGGAGTGGGGGGAATAGTTAAAAGAACAGACATTTGCATTCAGTGTTGGCATTTCCCAAGAAAAAATGTAAATAAGTCATGAGAATGAAGAATTCAAAAAGAGTTTTAAAAAACTGCCTCAATCAGCAATACTCTCTCTCTATGCCAAGCAGAGAGATATGGAGCCCACAGGCAGCCCAACTTAAGAATACAAACTCAATTTTTAAAATCTCATGAAGAAAGATGGTGGAAGATTATGAGCCATACACTTCACCATTTGGAGGGGAAAACCATGTTTTAAAGAGGCTAGTGAGAGACACAATTAAGCCAGATTATCCTAAAGGCAAGAATAAAAGGAAAAAAGAGGAACAAGACCAAAAAATGGAAAAGATCTGTGAACATTTTCATAGTAAATCCTGTTCTCCATGAATTTCATTGGAGTGACCACTTTTGGAATCTTAACATCTTAGTCCTCAATGTGCTACATGAGGATGTAAAAATGGCTCTAAAAACACAAAAATGCTCAGAGCAGCTGGACTGATCTTAGTATGCACAGAGGCAGTTTGTGTTGGAAGCAACATATTTGTGAGTTCATTAAGAGACTGATTCTTTAGATCTCTGAAAGAAGGTAGGATACCAAATGCTTAGGGGAAAAAATAGACCTTTTTATTTACTGAAAAAAAGGTCATCAAGGAAAAAAATAACTACTGATCCATATATCTATTTTTTCATTTCTAGAAAATCTTTATGAAAATGATCTGTACACTGCTTGAGGTCATATTTGGTAAAGGTTTGGAATAAAAACAGGCAGGCTTTCATGAATAATATTCTATACCAGAGTCACACAATTGACTGAAAGGTGTGAAAAGTGCAAAATTTCACTATGCTTATTGATGACTATTTTTTTAATCTAAACCCCAAATTAAATTGATTTAGTAGAGCAAAATGCCACCTAAAAGCTCTCCTCTAATAAGATATTTCATGCCATATTACTTGAGATATATAACAACATAAATAATCGTGTTTGATCTTCAGAGTATTAACATTAAGGAAGGCACAAAAGCACGAAGACATATGCTTGTCAAAGATGTTTCCACTGCCATGGAAGCTATCTAGCACAGAGTCCAAATAAAAATAGAATTTCCCATAGATGGTGAGGTCCTTCAGATGTTATTGTCTGCGGATGACATTGTGTTAATGCCGTCAAGTCCCCAAATACTACAGAGATTCCTCAGTGAGAGGCATACTCAAAGAGTTCTATATGACTGTCCACAAAGGGGGAAAAACAAACAAACAAGTAGATAAGGAATACTTATTGTTTTGCTATGATACGTAGTTGAAAACTCCCTGTAAAAATTTCGTCCATAAGTACATACATACATTTTGGACAAGAAGTGCAGATGAACAGTTAACTTGGCCTAGAATTAAAGAGAACTGGGTAAGATTGCTTCTGGGAAACTACATCATGCTTTTAATGACCCAAACTTTCTTTCTGAAACAAAGGTCAAATCTTTTTAACAATGACACTCTTCTGGTGGTAACAAGTCATGGAAAATATACTCCCCAAGGAATTAAACTTGAGGGCCACTAAGAGTTCAGTGGAGAGGTACTGTGAATAGACTGTAACACATTACTGACTGAGCAGGGAATGTGGTGCAAGGGATATCATCTGGGATATATGTAACTGCCAAAGGACACAGGCTGATCTTGTAACAAGAACAAGGGGGTAACTGATAGCCTATATGCTCCTTCAGTATCTATGCAATGTCAAGACATCTAGAGGAAAGTAGTCGTAAATTGGGTGACCCTCCTAATTCCTTCTGGAGAATTTATGGGAGGACGTGGAGAAAAGCACACAGGCTAAAAATAAGGTGTGGGTAGTTTGAGATCTGCATCATTGGAAGGAGCACCTATATCAGTCATATTACAGAGTTTTGGAATTGGAAGTAATGGGATTCTTTCTACTATATCAGGTCTGTGAGTAGAAAGATAGGACTTTTATCGTTACCAGGTAAGGCAGGGGTAGTAGAGATAAGTGGAGGCAGCATGGAAGAATTTGTATTTGAGCTGCACATTCAAGGATAGACTAACTTTGGGAAAAGAAAGAACAGAATATATTAGAGCCATATGGAAAGGAGTGAATTAAGGCAGAGACATGAAAAATTAAGTTATGTTCAGGAGATAGGGGATGGGAACAGAATTTGAATTTTATTTAGTTGAGAGTAAGGAGCTACTAAAGATGTTTGAACCATAGGAAAGTTTATCTGATAGGAGTGTGATGGATGTTTTATAAAATGGAAAAATGAGAAATGGGAAGATCCACTAGTAGATTGTTGCATTACCTAAGATGATTGGCAGTGATGATTAGTGTTAGGATAGCAGTGGGAAAAGAGTAGAGGGGACAGATGTGGGAGATATTACAGAGTTAGAATCAATTAAAAACTGAGAAGAGCAGAGATAACAGTAAAACTTAGGGGATACTATATGAATGGTAATTCCATTGACAAAGAGGGGCAGAAAGTAGAACAGATTCTGGTGGGGAAGATATTAAGCTTATTTGGGAACATGTTCAGTTTAAAGTATTAATATGGACAGCAATCTGTGACTCAAAGGATAGATCAGGTCTGGAGACATAGATTTGAGAGTCATCTGTGAGAGGAAATCTTTGAGCCCATGGGGAAGAATGAGATTTCCATGGGATAGGAGGTAGGGAAAGAGAAAAAAAGAAAGCCAAATACAGACCTTGGGAAAACCTAACTTAAGGAGTTGGAAAGAGAATGAAGAGCTCAGTGAAGAAGATAGAAAAGTAGCCATTATTGAGGTAGGAGAAAACTAGTAGAATATGGTAAATGAGGTAAGAGAGAAAAGAATATCCAGAATGAAGGGATGATTACTATTGTCAAATCCTTCAGCAAGAGTAAGGGAGATTAGGTGGTGCCGGCCTCAGAGTTGGGATGACCCGGGATCGAATCCGGCCTCAGAAAATGAGCACCCACACATAAATAATGACTAGCAGTGTAACCTTGAGCAAGTTGCTTAACCCCAATTGCTTTAAAAAAAAAAAGAGTAAGGGAGATGATGAATGAAAAAACCCCACCATGGGCTGGAACAAAAAACTGCCTAGTATTAAAGCGAGAATGTGTGTTGGGGAAGTAGAAGGATCTGGTAAAGACAACTTCCTTAAACTTTAGTCAGTAAAGGCAATGTCAGGGATGGGATGGTAGCTAATGGGGCAGAGGAGTCAAAGGAAGGGGTTTTTGGGATGCTGTTGTTGGAGAGAATTGAGTATGTTTTGCAGATAGATGGAAAAGAGTCAGTTGGGGAGATAAAGAGATTGAAGATGTATGAAAGAGAGGGGATAATCCTGGAGCAAGGTTCTGGAAGAGGCATTAGGGGTTCAAATCACAGGAAAGTACAGGGAAAGGAATTAGCCCTGACAAGGCATAGGGATACCTATGTTTTGAAATAAGGAAGGAAGGGAGATAGGGTGAAAAATACTTAGAAATTTTAGCTGTTGAGGGAATTTGAAAGGGCTTCCATCTAATATTCTCATTCTTCTCAGTGAAATAGGAAGTTAAATGTTAGGGGTGGGGTTACATTTGTAACCTCAAGAAAAGGAAAGGTTTAGTTCAATTGCATTGAGGAATGAGACAAAGAGTCAAAGATGAAAGAAATGAGTTGATCACTCATTGGAAGTAGATGAAACCAGCTTGATTTCATTATATTTTTTCATTTTATTTCATTCCATTTTTCTAGTGACACTCAACAGTCTGGGATAATGAGTGGAAAAACTGAATGATAGGTCAAAAAAGCATGGATAATTGAAATCAACAGATAATTCTCTAACACTTCTTTTGCCATTCCCAACATGTGATTTCATCAGTGTAGGGATTTTTCAATGAGGAAAACTCTTATTCATATTACCAACTGTTCTGTAAGTTAGTCTTAGAAACTTGCCTGGTTCACTAAGAGCTTAAATATCCTGCCCAGTCAGTATGTGTTACAGGTAGGATTTGAATACAGATCTTCCTGACTAGGGGTTAGCTTCTTCAATCACTTGTGCCAGGTTCCCCCCCCCCTCAATGTATGGACTTTTGTTACCACTTTCTAACATAATTGAAGATATAAATATCCATTGAATTTAATTGAACCCCTTCCTCCCACAGCATTTCACAACAAGGGTCAAAATATATTGGCCTCATTTTGAGTTTTTTCCTTTCCTTATCTTTGACTTGGTGGAGGGATGAAAATTAAAATTATTTAGGTGGTGGAAGGAAGGAGACAATGATGGAGGAAAGGGAAAAGAAGTCAAAAGCTTGAATAATCCATAAATGGCCTCATTTACCCTGGATTAATTAAGAGGGCACTGTACATGATATCTGGATTGATGCTATAGAGATTTCTCCTCTATAAATTCCTTTTCCCTCTCAACTTTGGAAATATTTTTATAACCATGGATTTGATGCACGGACCTAGTAGGATAACTCATAAATAAATTAAAGAAATGTATAGCAAGTGCTATCATTGAGCATGAACCTTTTTCTGAAACAAACATGGTGGATACATTCTATATGTGGGAGATGTCACTAGATAATTATGACAAATGTCTACTGTGCTACTAAGAATATAGACTGGTGACTTAAAAAATAAATCAGATCAAGAATATTGAGAAGTATGGGAAGATTTACATAAAGCAAAGCAAACAGAATAGGAAAACATCATAGACAATGACTATGACAATGTAAGCAGAAAGAACAACAGCAAAAATTGACACTGAATGCTGTGTAATTAAAATCACCAAGATTGATTAAAAGATATAAAAATGCAGGTCTTATTGGTTGTGGCTGGCGGGGGGGAGCACTACATATAATTGGTTGATGTAGTCTAAGCTAGTTTTATTGCACTTTGTTTCTTCTTTGTTATATAGATGGAGACACTTGATTGGGGGGGAGAGAATATGATGAGAAATTAAGGTGGTATAAAAACAAAAAAAAAACCATAAAGTATTTAAAAATAAATAATATTTCTGATAAAGATAGTGCTTGGACCAGAAAGGTGATGCTTCAGAATTTAAAAAGCCTTGGGACACCAGTTTTTCTCTTTTCTTCCTTTTGACTCATCGACTGTCCTTCCCTTTACTTCAGGGTGAATATGAAGGTCCTGAAACTGACAGGAATGACAGAAAGGTAAGGCTGCTCTATAGACAAGGCTATATAGACTTAGGATGGTGTGCTGTATGCCCATGAGAACAATGAGGGACTGGAGAACTGGGGGGAAATAAAGAGGTGAGACAGTCACCCTTGGTGTTGGGAATTTCCATGTGGAAACTCCTCTACCAAAATAGATCAGTAGCTGCTCTATAACATACAGTCTTTAAAGAGTTTCCTGGGGGGACACTGAAATGTTGTCCTGACTGATCACTCACTCATTCATTAATTTATTTGTCCATTTATTTATTCATTTATTTGTGTGTGTGCTTATCTATCATTCATTTATTTGTCTATCTATCAATCTACCTATCTACCTTTCTTCATTCATCGATTGATCAATTGGTCAGTCTATCTATCTCTCTATCTCTCTATCTATCTATGCTTCCTGACTATCTGATTGAGAGCAGAACAGCTTCACACACCAGTGTTCAATATTTTTCTCAGACTTTACCCCCTTGCTTGAGAATTGGTCTTTCCAGAAGAGAAAATAATGCACTAAGATAAATATTGGAAATTAGAACCCAAGTCTTCCCTTTCTAGCTCTTCCACATTCTCCATACATGACTAGTAACTTTATCTGGGCTGTAAGCTCCTTGAAGGCAGGGACTCTATATTCTGTAAAATGCCTTGTCCAAAACATTGGATATAGTAAGTAGTCATAAATATCCTGTCAGAAAATCATAACTTTCAAGTTGGAAGGGACCTCTGAGGCCACTGAATCTGATTTCCTCACTTTACATATGAGGAAACTGAGACAAAAAGTGACATTCAAGATCACACAGCTAGTAACTGTATGATCAGGATTTGAATACAGCTCTTCTTAAGTCCTTAAATGCCTTGATATAGGAATCATTAAAAAATATTCACTAGGCATAAGTTCCTCCCTTTGTGCACTGGACCTTCAGAGGAGAACAGCTCTATATTTCCCCAGGTATTGATTTCTCATGTGTATTAAGGCTTTGGGATGAAAGGGGTGACCTTTAACCACCATTTAAAATGTGCTATTTTAAGATGGAGGGTAAGAATATTCTCTTCAGGGTGTCTGTGGCTCTGAAGGAACCCTTCAAGTTCCTTATGCTTTTTAAAAATTATTCTTCTCCTCTGAATGTGCAGGGATATATAGTGTAGCCAATACTTAGAAATGAGGAAACGCTTGCTAAAGGTCTTCTGGGGACTTTTATAGCAGGGATGTCTTATTGAGGAGTTGGACTAGATATAGCAGAAGTCTCTTCTGAATTTTTGAATTCAGTGATTCTGGAAGTCACGAACTAGGAGGAAAGGGGCCTCTTTAAAAAGATACCTTCAACTCATGATGAAACATGCTACTTCTCCTCCACCTGACAAGTGATGGACTCATATTGAATGTAGAGACACACATATATACACATGTATGTGTGTCTCTTCCTCTCTCTCTCTGTATACACACATATATGTATGTATATACACACACAGATGTATATGTATATACAGTATATGTTTGTGCATGTATATATCTCTCTCTTGCTCTTTGTTTCTCTCTGTCTCTCTCTAACAGCAGTCAATGGGGAAATTTGTTTTGCTTGGCTATACATGTTTGTTTTTCACTTTTTTCAATAGGGAGGAGGAAAAGGTAGATTTTTGTTAATTGAAAAATATAAAATTCAATAATAATAATAATAATAATAGTAGTAATGGTAATAAAGGAAGATACCATCACTTTCGGGCACATAACTCTCCAAAAGGAACATGAAGCCTTGGTGTACAGGGCAGAACTCCTTGTGGTCTATAGAGAATCCCTCCCTTACACTTTCTAGGGTTATGGAGGAAACTGCTATAGCTTTCCACCTTTGGACTGGCCTATCTTGCAGCAGCTCAACAGTAGCTTCTTAAAGATATCTTCCTACTTAATTTTGTGGGGACCTCCCAACATAAGCAATCGGAGAGGGGGAGGGTGAATCCGCTAATGGGTGGGCTAGAGTGGGAAGGAGGAAGAGGTGGGGCCAAGACTTCCCCACCCCCCACCTAACTCTGTTGTCTGGAAAAGCGTTCATCCCCCAAGTTGCCTTTTGAATGGGTTTCTTTTTATCCTGCCTATTAGGCCTTGTTATGAAGTGTTAAGTATTAAAAACATAAAAGGTCTTTTTCCAGAAATACTGCTGAGATTGCTTACACATGTCCCCTCACTGCCGGCCCAGGGAATCTGCTGTAGTATTGCCTTGTCTTAACCTCATCTGTTTTCTATCTGATGCTAATAGCCTCGGTGTTTAATTTCCTGAAAAGTCCCGGATCAGATTTAAAGGGAAAGAGGGAAACATTTCCATACTCCTCTTTCCCTATCCCATCTCACCTCTCTCATACCAACCATTTTCTGTCTTCTCACTCTTTACATTTATTTTCTTCCCCTTTAAATGATGGTTATAACTCTCTTGCTTTATTTAGGGCTTCCCTGCTGAATATTAGTGACCTGAACCTATCTGAGGTTCTGTTTCTCACATTTGTTGGTGAAAAATTATTTAGCTTCTCAGAAGTCAAATTCAGTCAAGATTCAGTTATCAGGCCTAGGAGAGGAGAGGCAGGGCTTGAGTAATCCAAAACAATAGATAATACCTAAATTGCTTGTTTGACTTTGGAAATAGTGATTTCAAAAACTGGTAAACCTGCTTTGCTAAATAGGGCTTACTTAAGATAATATTTAAGATGCCATAAACCCTCTGTTGATTATGGGAGGAGCCTTGGGCTAAAGATAGGTGGTGGGGAAAGCCAGGAGAGGATTAAGAATTCTAAATGTATTATCTACAAAGGTTATAAAGGGTTTCCTGAGGAGAAAAAGGGATCTATTCCTATTGGTGCTGAAACTTAATTGGTGTACACACACATACACAAATATACACACAGGCCCACAAGTCCCCATGATGTCTGAAACAAAGCCCCTTTATTCTGGCCTGGGTGTATGATTTTTTGGAGTCTGCTTCTCCAAGGGGAGAAAGAGAAAAGTTTAAGATCAGCCCCAGACCATCATCATTCTAAGAACAATGCTCTATTCCCAGTAGTATTTCTTGGGAAGTGTGTGTTTAGCTGGGTAGAAAATGAATTTGTTAGTATAGGATTAGAAGATTTGGTGGAGGTAGGGGTTAGGGTCCCAATCCTGAGATTACTGAAACCTTCCCCTTTTCTCATTTCTTTAAAAGTACCAGTTCCTTTATAGTACCTGTGCCTTCCTTCCATTTCATGACCAGCCACCATGCTTTGAATGTATTTCTTTCTCCTTTCTGAATGTTTAAGTATTTCTTATCTATTAGCTAATTGACTTTTATTAAGAGGTTATGTATTGGGCACTGTATTCGGGCCTGGAGATACCAAGATAAAAATTGAAACCTTTCCTGTTATCAAAGAGCTTACAGTCTATTGGGGAAAGTAGTGTGTGTATATATGCACACATGTGTATGTATGTGTGTATATATACACACATGTATGCATGTGTCACACATGTATATGTATACACCCTCTGCGACATGCCTATTCTCCACATAGCTGCCAAAGAGATTTTCTAAAGTTCATGGCTGACCACAAAACTCACTTACTCAGTAAACTCCATTGGATTAAATATGAGGTCTTCCATTTGATGCTTTAAACTCTTCACAGTTTGGCCCTTTCCCACCTTTCCAGTCGTATTGTCCATTATTTACCCTCCTTAAACACTCCTTGATGTTTTGCACAGGAAGAACTCCATTTTCTATCTCCATGCCTTTATGCTGTCCCCTAAGCCATGAATACAGTCTCTTCTGTCTCTTGAGCCCTTCATGACCCAGCTCAAGCAATACCTTCTGCATGAAGCCATCTTCCCCAGATGCTAGTGCCTTCCTCCTGCATCTGTTTTGTATATGTTCTTTATATGAATATATTGTATATAATGTATATACATATACACATACATGTACACATATATGCATTTTGTCTCTACTGTTAAAATATAAACCTCTTACAGACAGAATGTTTTAGTTTTGCCCTTGTATACTCAATTCTGAGGACAGTGATTGGCATATAGTTGGGAATATTTAAATGCTTGTTGATTAGTTGACCTATATACAACATCTATACACAAGGGGATTTTAAGGGTAAACGGAAACAGCTAGGGAGACTAGGAGTGGCCTCAGGTAGGTGCTGGTGCTTGAACTAAGCTTTGAAGGATGTGTTTAGATGGAGTTCAAAAGAGGAAGAAAGAAGGAATATTGATATCAGATCATACTATAGACCCCTGAGACAGGAAAAAAAAAACAGTTCAGGAAACAGATCATGAGCCTACTATGAAGTCATCTTCTGGGATTCTCTCTCTTTCTCTAAACAATCAATACTTTGGAAACTCACTGACCTTGATTTTAAAGAAGACTCGTGTCTGAAAAATCATTCTGTGTTTCTCCTTCCCTTCTCAGCTAAATTCCTTGAGAAAGGTGTGGACACTTGCAGCCTCTACTTCTCCTTTCATTCACTCCTAAACTTTTGAAATCTGGCTTCTGACCTCATCATTTAATCAAAACTGCTCCCTCCAAATTCACTAAAAATCTCTTTTATACCTTTTCTCAATCCTCATCCTTCTTGGCTTTTCTGCAACCTCTGACACTGTTGATCCCACCCTTTTCTGGGGTATTCTTTCTTCCCTGAATTTCTGTGTCTCTGCTCTTTCCTGGGTCTCATACATGTCTGATAGATCTTTATCCCCTTTGCTGGATTAAGTTTCACCTCTTAACTCCTTTTCTTCTCTCTTTATGCTGTTTCATTTGGTAATCCCCTCAGCTTCCATGGGTTCAATGATCTCTTTGCAGATGATTCCATTTTCTCTTCTGAGCTGTGGTCTTGAATTACCAGCTACCTTTTAGACTTCTTGAACTGGATGTCCTACAGGCATCTCAAAACTCAATATGTCCAAAACAGAACTATCTTTCCCCCTAAGGCCTTCCCTGTTCCTTATTTTCCTATCACCATCAAGTGCACCGCCATCTTCTTATAACCTCATTGTCATCCTTGACTTCTTCAGTCATTTGCCTTATATATTAAATATATTGCCAAGTCTTGTGTAACATCTCTCGAATATGTCCCCTCTTTCTGCTACCATCCTGGTACAGCCCCCCACTATCTCACACCCGGACTATTGCAAAAACTCTTATTGGTTTTCCACATCCAGTCTCTCCCCAATTCAATCCATCCTTCACTCAACTGCCAGTGATTTTCCTAAATCACAGATCTAACCATGCCACACCCCTACTCAATAAGGTTCCAATAGTATCCTGTTACTTCCGGAACCAAATGGAAAGTGTTCTGTGTGGCATATAATGCCCTTCACAACTCAGCCCTTTCCTAACTTTCCAGCTTTCTTCATCCTTCATTCCCTTCCATGTATTCAACCATACACTATATAGGCCTGTTTGCTGCTCCTAGAACAGGGCACTACATCTCCCAACTCTGCCTTTTCATTGGCTGTTCTCCCTCCTATCTTCCCTGTCCTCTTTCAAGATAGTTCAAATTCCATCTTTTGTGGGAGTCTGCTTCTAGCATCTTTACCACTTGTGTCTTCTCTTTGACATTACCTTCCATCCACAATGTATATCTCTTGCATAGAAATATAGAAAGTGTGTCATCTCCCCCATTAGAACATGAGATCCTTGTTCTAAAAGAATAGAACTTTTTCTTTTGTATCTCCAGCACTTAGCACAGTGCTTAGTATATATTAAATGTTTTTTTTTTTAAAAAGCATGTTAAATGACCGACAGATTAGGAACTGGAAGCAATGACAGGTATTGAGGATAAATATGGTAGCATGGCATAATTCTGTAAGGATAGTGTCAGGATTTATTGAAACTGATTAGGACTTCAAAGGATACTATTATTTTCATTGTGTGAAAAAGGATAAAGAACAAAGGTCTCCGATTCTAGAGGATGGTGTGATGGTAACTAAAGACAGAAAAAAGAACTATCCATCTTTTTCTTTGCTTCCATTTTCTCTGCCAAGGGGAGTAATCTTTGGACTGGTAATAAATGAAGAAAAATGGTTGGTTGGAAATTGATGCCAAAGATAACTAGTGAGTTTGTAAAATAACTAACTAACTAACTAACTAACTAACTAAGTAAATAAATAAATAAATAAATCACCTTGTTACTCTTAATGAGTTCAAGTCATCAGTTCTAGAAGAAATATATCCCAGTCTACTGAAAGACTGGTGAAATATGATTCTTGAGTCACTACCAATGATCTTTGAAAAACTGGTGTCTCAGGATGGAGAAGATAAATGTCTCAGTTTTCAAAAATAGAAAGAGAGTAGAGTCCATAAACCATAGGTTACTAACATAGACTTCATTTCTTGGCAAAGAATCCAGACTATATTATTAGAGAGATGGACATCTAGCAAAGAAAGTGGCTGGATGATAATGGGGCAGTGTGTCTTCATCAAGAGCAGTTCTTGCTAGACTAACCTTATTTCATTCTTTGACATAATTATTAGATTGGTTAGTCAGGGAGATGTTATAGATATAGTTTATCTGAATTCAGGAAAGCATTTGAAAAAAAACTTTCACGTTATCCTTGTGAAAAATATGGAGAAATGAGGGCTAGATAATGACAGAGTTAAATGCATTCAGTCATTGACAATTGACTGTAAACTAAGAAGGGAATGTCCAATAGAATCAACCAGGGATTTGTTGTTGGGCCTGTGCTGTTTAATATTTACTAGTTATAAATTTTGTGCCTGATTCTTAGTTTTGAACACATTACCTTTACAAATTAAAGGTGGGCAATGTGTGTCATGAGAGCAATTCATTTAAAAAATATCCAGGAGTTGGGATGGCTAGGTGGCGCAGTGAGTAAGACTGCTGGCCCCGGAGTTGGGAGGAACTGGGATTTGTTCCGGCCTCAGAAAATGAGAACCCACACATAAATAATCACTGGCCGTGTAACCTTGAGCAATTTACTCAACCCCAATTGCTATATACATATATATATATATATATATATATATATATATATATATAGGAGTTGTAGTGGATTACCAGTTTGATATGATTCAAAACCAAGATAGAGCAGGGGCCTCTACCCACCCCCATCTGCTTTAATCTTAGCCTGCTTTGAAAGGCACTGACTAGGGATGTAGCTGTCCTACTCTACTCTTCCCTGGCCAGACCCCAAATTCGGTATTGTAGTCTGTTCTGGGCAATACATCTTAGGAAAGTTTGATAATCTGAGGAGTGTCAGAGAAGGATGACAAGGATGGTTAAGGGCTCTGAGACCAAGATAGATAAGAATTGGTTGAAGAGTTGCATCTGTTTAGCCTGGAGGGGAAAAGACTTGGGGGAGATAATGATTACATGGATAACTGTCATGTGGAAGAGGGATTAGGCTTGTTCCACTTGGAACCCAAAGAGGGTGGAAGTTACAAAGAGGCAGAGCTTGGCTTGATGTAAGGAAAAACTTCCTAACAACTGGAACAATTCAAAAGTTGAATGGGCTGCTACGAGAGGCAGTGGGCTTCTTCTCTATAAGAATTGGAGCAAAAGGCTGGTTGAACACTTCTTTGTATTATTTAGGGCCTCATTGGAGTAGGTCTTTGAGCTCCCTTCCAGATATGAGATTCAGTGATTGAGTGGTTAATTCTTACTGAGTCCATTTTACTGACTATCCATTCCCTTCAGTTGTATTAAATATCAGATATTCTTAAATCAAGGGATTATATGAAGGGGCACTTTAAATTCTTAATGAAGAAGAAAAAGTGAATCCCACAAACCACAAGGCAAATGATTTTGTTTTCATTTGGATTTTTATCACCACATTGGAGTCAGAAAACTGGGTTCGTCTCCTTGGCTTGCCATGTGTGGGTTACCAGCTGTGTGACCTTGGGCAAGTCATTTAACTTGTTTTGATCCTAGTTTCCTTATGTGTAAAATAAGGACTGGCCTGAGATGATCTCTAAGTTCCTTTCCAGTGCTAACATTCTATGACATTATAGCTTGTAGCCATGTAGTGTTCTATGACATCACCATAGGAAATAGAGATTTGGGCTGGGAACAAGGAAGAACTTCCTGACTCTAAGACCCTAAGAGTTATTGAGGTATGCAAAAAGATTACAGAGTTGGGGGAGGTAAAGTTACTACTTCACACAGGGAATTCTCTGGCTTTTTTGTGGGTGTATACCAATTTAATTCATTAAGTATTATTTGTCATCTCCTGGTCTCTGCCAGCTGCCTTCTTTTCCTGTGGACTCCCCTGGGCCCCAAGATCAAATTCTAAGCCCGATTCTAGGCAGGTCTGGCAACTCCCTGCGAGTGGCATTTCCTGTCTGCTTTGGTGTATAGTCTGAGTGACTCAGCTCCATTTGGGAACAGGCAACCTCGTTACCCTCTTGCAGACCAATTAAGAAGAGGATCCCTCTCCTCTGAGGAAGAGAGTGGAAGAAGATAGGGCTATCCCTGCCTCAAAGCCTGGGCAATGGGGGAGGGGTGGGTAACTTGGGTGTTGGAGGAACACTTCCTCTTCTTCCTTCCATAGGGAATAGTGATTGAGCTATCCTTCCATTAATGCTTAAAGGTTCACAGTTAACTCTGTCAGATGGATATATAGCCCTTAACACTGATCCATTTTTTATAGGGAGAAACAAAGGCATAGCAATTGATGAAATGGAAAAAAAATTGATCAGGATTTAAATCCTTACCCCAGATTTTCCACTTTCTATATACTCTTAATTTCTGCAATTTACCATTACAGAGTAATGTGAGCAAAAGTAACATTGCAAACAGTCTTGTAATTTTTGCAGTCCTCTTTCTAGCAAGATTGTAATGGATTATGACATTTTCTTCTTGGCTCCCCTCAGAGATATGAAGAAGTAGGAATTAATTTTATAATTCCATGCCATCTCTGACCCAATTTTATAGATGGGAAAATTGAATTCTAGAGTGATAAAACTGACCTGCCCCTAAATGCCAATGGGGCCAGGGCCAGGAGGAAAACTCAGGTCTCCTAATTCCAAATCTCATCTTCTGGCTATCAAATTGTCTTAGTATTTGCTTTCTTCTCAGCCTGGCCATGGCTGCCCTAGGATGATTTACCCTGCAAGCATTCCAGGACTACTTGAGCTCCTGGAGTGGTTCAGGAGGCACAAACTTCATAGAACTCTTTGTGATTTCTTGTCTTTGATGGTCCTTTCAGTCATTCTCAGTACCACATGTTTAGCAGGTGAGAAAATCAAGACCTTGCTAACTTTTGGTCAGAAGATGACAGGAGGGACTTAAATTTTCAGCATAGATAATCTTAAGTTTTTGAATATCATCCCTGCCTAAAGGCTGCTAGGTGGTACAGTAGATAGGGTGCCCCGAGTCAGGAAGACTCATCTTCTTGAGTTCAAATCTGGCCTCAAGTCCAAACCTTCACTTTGTACATGAGAACCCTAAGACCTGCAGAATTGTAATGACTTGGTCAAGGTCATATAGGAATAAATGGCAAAGTCAAGATTGGAGCCCAGGTCTTCTGACTCCAAATTCAGTGGTTCTTTCTCTCAAACCCATTGATCTCCCACAGAGCTATGCTGCATCCCCTTTTCTACCCCATCTATATTCCTCAATAGGTTATTGTTGTTCAGCGTCATATCCAACTCTTCATGACCGTGTGGGCCATACTGTCTGTGGGATTTTCTTGGTGAAGATACTAGAGCAGTTTGCCATTTCTTTCTCCAGTGGATTAAGGCAAACAGATGTTAAGTGATTTTCAGAGTCACCAGTTAGTAAATGTCTTAGGTCTTCCTGACTCCAAGCCCAGTGCTCTGTCCACAGCACCACCTAGCCACCTATTAGGTATTACTGAAAAAGTCCAAGACTCTCATTCTGCGCTATGTTGGGTTATAGGCCCATGGGCATAATTCCAGGCATTAGTATTTTGCCCAAAGCTGTTTGTGGAAGAAAGCACAGTGAGATTCTGGGAGCCATTTGTTGTTGTTCAGTCACTTTTAAGTTATATTTGACTCTTCATGACCCCATTTGGGATTTTCTTGGCAAAGACACTGGAGTGGTTTGCCATTTCCTTCTCCAACTCATTTCACAGATAAGGAAACTGAGGCAAACAGGGTTAAGAGACCCAGGATCACTTAGTCTTTGCAGTCTCAATTCCAATCTCTAGAATCAGAATCTTACATTGCTTGGGCTGAGAGGGATTGTGAAAGTTTATCTTGTCTATCTCCTTCCCTTTGGAGAGCCCTTTATTGGACTTGTGGTCATTACTTCCATTCTGTAGAGAAATGTCTCCATAACTGTTCACATCAATCAGTCTTGTTATAGGTCTTAGATTTCCTCAGTTAGAGGGCCTATCTTTTCTCAGTGTTTAAATATCATAAAGGGCAAGAACCACTAGCACTTTCTAGTCTTTACCTCCCTGCCCTCTGAAGGGTAGAATGGGTGGGCACATCAGCTGGCCAGAGCAAGAGAAAAATGGGCAAGTGATATGTCACCATTTCAGCATCTTATATCTGCTTGTATATTGCACACATATATTATATGTGTATATATATATATATAATATATGTGTGTATGTATATGTATATATGATATATATTTGTGTATGTATATGTATATATGACACATAATATTATATATGTGCATGCACTATCTAGGTACATGAACATACATGTATATACCCATGCATGTGTATATACATGTATGTATGCACATGTGCATTATGTATTATATGTATGCTCACATATGTGCATGGGTATATACATACATTTACACACATACACATATAGGTGTATGTATGTGTGTATGTATGCATCAGTGCAGGGTAATTCTATGCCTATAAGCATTTTCAGTGTGTTCTATTATCAGTAATTTCCTTGGAATCCTCCCTCTTGTTTTGAACTCTTCTATAGTTATGGGTGTTTAGGTGACACAGTGGACAGAGTGTTGGGCCTGGAGTCAAGAAACCTTTCTTTCTTAGTTCAAATCTAGCCTCAGGCACTTTACTACCTATGTGGCCCTGAGCAAGTCACTCAACCCTGTTTCCCTCAGTTTCCCCATTTGTAAAATGAGCTGGAGAAGGAAATGACAAACCACTGTACTATCTTTGCCAAGAAAACCCCAAATGAGGTCATGGGGAGTTGGACATAACTGAAAAACAACTGAACAAAATAGTTGTTGTTTCCCTTGATGATAGTGTGAAATCCTTGAGAGCAGGGACTCTCTCATTTTTTATTCCAGTGTTTAACATCTTAGCAAGGGCTTAATAAATTATTTTTTATTCATTCATTCATTGACAAAATACTTTCTTTAAGTAGGCCAAGTGGTTTCCTTCAGCTTTGGTCAAGGGTTATGGAATAGAATAAGAGAATTTGTTCATTTTGTGGATAAGAAAACAGAGAAGGGGAAGAAAGCCTATCTGAGATCACAGGATCATAGTTTAAGAGCTGGAAGTAACTTTACACTCCATCTGTTCTAACCTCTTTATTTTATATATGAGAGAATTAAGACTGTATCTTGGAGAGCTTGTCACTTGCCCAAGGTGACACTCTGGAGAGCTAGAATGTCAGAACCTTATACCTGGTTTGAGTACATTTTCTCTTACTCACGAATCTGGGACCAAAACTGGCTAATGATTTGACCTCTGACTCTTGGGCACTGTCTATTGCGATGATTGCCTTCTTGGGAAATTTTGCATTTTGATCTTTAGGATGGTGGGAGTTCTCTCCGCTCCCAGCTTGTGTGGGTGGATAAAGTGAAGAAGGTTGGATTTGGGATGGAATTGCCAGGGTATCTGGCACCAGTGTCATTCGGGCCTTAAGGGAAGCAATGTCTTTCTCTTGTGACGCAGATTTGCGTCCCTTTAGGCCCCATTTGACATCATTGCCATGACTGAGTATTAGTGAGACCATGATTTGCACTTGGGAGGCAACCAAGGAAACACAGTGTTATATGAATGACTAGAGAAGAGAAGAGGAGGAGGAGCAGCTGGCCTGGGGGCCCTCTTTCTGAACTCCCTAGTACTACAGAGCTGAGCACCTTAACTCTGATCTTGTTGCTTATGGCTTGAGGGGCTCCTCTCTGTTTCCTTTTCTATAAGGCTATTGATTTCAGCAGGGCATGGGAGGATTTTTTTGGTCAGTTGTCACAAGACATTCTGATAATATACATTCTACATCCAGGCCAGAAACTTCTTTGTTTTCATGGAAATGATACAATGCAACCAAAAGCCCTTAATAAAAGGAATGGAGTCATTTGGAACTGATACTTATTTAATAAGGCAGCTAAAAGCTATGAGGAGAGTTGATTCTCCATTACACAATACTGGATTTCTGTATAAAGAGAAAAAATAAACACCACACACACAAACCCAAACAAAGTAATTTCTCCAATTCTTTTTTTTTAATTAAAAAGACATGGAAATAAACTACCTGCTATAATAAATGATAAAATCATGTTAAAGTTTATTCTATGATCAAGGAACAATGACCATGTTAGGCATGAATTTCTAGGTAATGAATGATTTATATTGCATTATTAAATTACCCTATTTATTGGCATACGAGTTATGGTGCTTGTCAGTATTTTTGAAGTTAGAAAACCACATAGCATATTTGTCTGCTGGAGTTGTTATTATATGATCTTTCATATTCTTAAGCCAGACTTGAAATCATTGTTGCAAATGCCACATTAAGTCTGTGCTTTCACAGAATCAGAGAACATTATAGTTGGAAGGAACCTCAGAGGCCTTATACCTAATACTTTTCATTTAAATGATGAAGAAAATGAACCTCAGAGCAGGGAAATAATTTGCCCAAGGTCACGTAGTTAGTAAGTATGAGAGCCAAGACTGGAACCTGGGTCTTTGGATTCCAAGCCCAGGACTCTCCCTACTCTTTATTCTATCATTATTTATTCTTGCTCAGTCCATACTTTAGTCTTACCTCAATCAAAGTAGGGTAGAGGGTCATTTTATTGGACTAGGTATTTTGTTTAACCAAAGAACAGTATAGGAAGGGGAACTTGGGTGGGACCTTTCCAGAGGGTGATAAAGCCTTAAGGCCCCAGGCTTATGGAATCACATCCATTCTTGGGGATGGGGATTTAGTTACTTACTAATTAGTTATTACTCATGCATGCTTTCTGCTATGAAATAAATAGTATAATAGGGATTTTTCTTGTCTTTGTGCTTCATAGACAATACCCCCACTTGAAGACAACAGTCTTGGGAGTAGGTTTGAACAGACACCTTGATGTTGGTAATTCTGGGGTTCTTGGAGGAGCATACTGACTTGTTTCTTTTTTATTTTTTTTTTTAAAGCTCCTCTACCAAGAATGGGCACGCTATGGAGTGTTTTATAAGTTTCAACCTATTGACCTCATCAGGTAAGATTTGGACAATAGAAACGATGGGTGGGCTTAGGCTTCGACTGTCATAGAAGGTGGAGATGCCCGAACAAATTGACTTTTAGGCAGAGAGATTTATCACCCTGCTCTCTATTCCTTTGTCCCCTGTTCTTCCTCAGAGTGGTTTGAGTAAAGGTGATGGAGGGATGGATAGAGACTGTAGAGGAGAGGAAATAATATAAATACAACCCTTGTGTCTGAATCACCCTCTTGTCTTAAAGAATCTGGGGATACTCAGGAAAACTTCCTTTCTCTCTCTCTCTCTCTCTCTCTCTCTCTCTCTCTCTCTCTCTCTCTCCTTTTCTTTTTGGTGTGGGGGAAGGCAGGGCAATTGGGGTTAAGTGACTTGCTCAAGGTTACATGGCTAGTAAGTGTTCAGTGTCTGAGTCTGGATCCCTCTTCTCTTAATTGTTGCCCATACTCAGATGATCTGGGAACTTTAGGATCTGACAAATTTCCAAGGATAGTCACTAGTTCCCCATATATTCATAAAGTTCAAAGTATGAACAATTTCATTTGAAAGTTAATGGGAATAGAAAGATTTGCATCTGAGTACAGAAATTAACACTATTCACTGGTGAGTAAACCTCCTGGAGACCTGTATAATCTGTCTTATGTAATATTGCCCTAAGATTGGGGCATCTAGGTGGTGCAGTGAATAGAATACCGGCCCTGGAGTCAGGAGGACCTGAGTTCAAATTCAGCCTCAGATAGTTAACACTTACTAGCCATGTGATCTTGGGCAAGTCACTTAACCCCAATTGCCCTTCCTTTCCCCCTCCAAAAATACAAAACAAAACCAAAAACCAAAAAAAAAAATATTGCCCTAAGATTCCAACCATGCCCGCCATTTTGTTATCAATTCTATTCTCTGTCTTGCAGTTTTGCCATTCTCTTTAATCTATAACAGATTGTGCTCATTATGGTTTTTCAAAGATAAATTCTCCAGCTATCCTATGTGGGAAAAAAACATCCAGGTATATTTAAAGCTCAAACAACCACACTTTTCTTGTTTTTAAGTTTTTCTTTAAATTCAGTTCTCACTGTTCTCATTTTTTTTTTTGGATGGAGGAAGGCAAGGCAATTGGGGTTAAGTGACTTGACCAAGGTCACACAGCTAGTAAGTGTCAAGTGTCTGAGGCCAGATTTGAACTCAGGTCCTCCTGACTCCAGGGCTGGTGCTTTATTCACTGAGCTACCTCCCTACCTCCACTGTCCTCATTTTGATACAGAAGTTTCTTGGGGCTGTATGTAGAAACATGTACTTTACAGGTGGCATTCTGTCTCCACAGTTTGGTATAATAGAAAGAGTTCAGGATCTGGAATTAGAGGACCTGGGTTCAAATCCTACCTTTCCTACTTGGAACCTGTGTGACCTTGGAAGAACCTCCTAGTCCCCAACATATCATGCCCAGGGGCTGATCTGACAACACCCATTCTTCTTACCTTTCTCCCTTCTTCCTTTGTCTACTCTGGAACTTCTAGAGGGGAATAAGAGAGAATAAAAACACCCTAGGATGCTGTTGTACTGAGCTTGTGTGAGAGGCACTAGTCTTTGTATCCACAATGCTTAGTGTCGTGCCTGGCACAAAGTCTGTGCTTGAAAAGCTTGTTGTTGTTGTTGTTCTTGATGATGACGATATTCATGATGATAATGCTGCTGCTGATAGTTTTTTTTAAATTTATGTTTATTTTTAGTTTACATCATTCATTTCCACAAGATTTTGAGTTACAAATTTTCTCTCCATCTTTTCCCTACTAATCACCCCCAAACAGTGATATCCCATTGAATACCCCCTTCCCCAATCTGCTCTCTCCTATATCCTCCCCCAACCTCCCTCCAACTTTCCAGTAGGGCAAGATGGAACTCCATACCCCTGTGCCTGTATATCTTAGTTCCCAGTTGCATGTAATAATAATAATAATAATAATTTAAACATTTGATTTTACAACTTCGAATTTCAGATTCTTTCCCTTCCTCCCTCATCACCCACCCTTACTGGGAAGATAAGCAATACAATATAGGTTGTACATGTGTAGCACTGCAAAACATTTCCATAGTGGATATATTGTGAAAGATTGACAATATTTCCCTCCATCCTATCCCACCCCCACTTGTTCTATTCTCTACTTTGACCCTGGCCCTTTTCAAAAGCATGTGCTTCTAACTACCCTTCCCCTCCAACCTGCTCTCTCCTCTATCATACCTCCTCTCATCCCCTTCCCCCATACTCTCCTGTAGGGCAAGATACCCTATTTAGTGTGTATGTCATTCCCTCCCTAAGCAAAATTTGATGAGAGTAAGGTTGAACCATTCCCTTTTTCTTTCCTGTTCTTCCCCTCCATTGTAACAATTTCCCTTGCCTATATGAGATAATTTACCCCATTCTATCTCTCCCCATTTCCTCTCATTATATTCCTCTCTCACATCTCAATTTTACCTTTTAAGTATCATCCCTTCCTATTCAATTGATCTTGTGCCTTCTGTCTATGTATACCTGTACATGTGTGTGTGTGTGTGTGTATATATATATATATACACACACACACACACACACACACACACTCTCTCTCATATGTATTCATATGCCCATATATCCTCCTATATAGACATATATATGTATATATATATTTATATTTATATTTATATTTATATTCCCTTCAACTGTCCTCATACTGAGAAAAGTTTCATGAGTTACAGTTATTGTTTTTCCATGTAGGAATGTAAATAGTTCAACTTTGATAAATTCCTTATGATTTCTTTTCCTTGTTTACCTTCTCATGCTTTTCTTGATTCTTGTATTTGAGTGTCAAATTTTCTATACAACTCTATTTTTTGCATCAAGAATTCTTGAAAGTCCTCTATTTCATTGAATGACCATATTTTCTTCTGAAACATAATACTCAGTTTTGCCGTGTAGGTGATTCTTGGTTTTAATTCTAGCTCCTTTTACCTCTGGAATATCATATTCCAAACCCTTTGAACCCTTAATGTAGAAGCCACTAGATCTTGTGTTATCCTGATCATGTTTCTATAATATTTGAATTGTTTCTTCTTGGCCGCTTGTAATATTTTCTCCTTGATCTGGAAACTCCAGAAGCTGGCCATAATATTCCTAGGAGTTTTCTTTTGGGGATCTTTTTCGAGAGGTGATTGGTGAATTCTTTCAATTTCTATTTTGCCCTCTGGTTCTAAAATATTAGGGCAGTTTTCCTTGAGAATTACTTGAAGGATGATTTCTAGGTTCTTTTTTTGATCATGGCTTTCAGATAGTCCAATAATTTTTAAATTCTCTCTCCTGTATCTATTTTCCAGGTCAATGTTTTTTCCAATGAGATATTTCACATTGCCTTCTATTTTTTCATTTGTTTGGATCTGTTTAATAGCATCTTGATTTCTCATAAAGTCATTAGCTTCCATTTGATCCAATCTAATTCTGAAGGAATTATTCTCTTCGGTGAGCTTTTGAAATTCTTTTTCCATCTGGCAAATATGGCTTTTTAAGGCATTCTTCTCCTCACTGGCTTTTTGGGCCTCTTTTGTCATTTTTGTTAATCTATTTTTAAGGTGTTATTTTCTTCTCTCAGGTTGTTGACTCTCTTTTCATGTTTTCTTGCATCATTCTCATTTTTCTTCCCAATTTTTCCTCCACTTCTCTTACTTGATTTTCAAAATCCTTCTTGAGCTCCTCCATGACCTGTAACCAGTTCATATTTTTCTTGGAAGATTTTGGTGCAGGAGTTCTGACTTTGCTATCTTCCTGCTGTTCCATGCTTTGATCCTTTTTGTTCCCCAAAAAGGAATCTAAAGTTGGATTGCTATGCTTGCTTTGTTTCCTTTGCTATGCTTGCTTTGTTACCTTTGCTTGCTCAGGTTGCCATTCAATTACTTGACTTTTGAGCTCTTTGCCACAGTAGAACTCTGCTTCCAGAGGAGAGAGCTTTTTCCCAAATTGCTGGGGTTTTCACAGCTGCTAGAGCTGGCTCACTGGTCACACCCCTCAGGACCACTACCCAAGACTGCCATCTGGATCCAGGCAAGTTAAAGCAAGAGTGATTACCCTCTAAATGGTCACTTGGGCCCCCTATGATCTGCATTCTGGGGGCTCTGAAGTAGCCATGTGGAGGTAGCTGGACAGCTGCTGTGCCTCTACCATTTCTCGCTCCAGGGGCAGAGGCCAGACCATACCTCTGTTCCCCCAGTTCCAACAGAGTTCTACACTGACCTTTTACTTTTTCTTTGGCATATATGGGTTGATATTTCTGGAAACCACCAGAGTTGCTGGCAATCCACTCTCCTGAAGTCTGCTGCAGCCACTGGTCAGGGCTGCCCTGAAGTTAAAATTGTGGACTCATGTGAGGCTAGGCTTGGCTGTCAGCATGGACCCTTCCTGCCAGCCTGGTGGGCTTCCTTCTGTGGGAAATTAGTCTTTCTCTGCCACTTTGTGGGTTTTGCAGCTCTAAAATTTGTTTAGAGTCATATTTTATAGGAATTTAAGGTGTTTATGGGGGGAGCTCACAGAGTTTTCCTGCTTCTATGCTGCCATCTTGGCTCCTCCTTGATGATGATGATGTTGATGATGATATTGATGGCAATGATGATGTTGATGATGATAATGAAGATGATAAAGAAAATATCTGGTAATCACAATGAGACTCCTTCATAGGGAGAATGTGATTTATTTTTGTATACCCCATGGGAGAAGAACGTCTCACTTTTTTCTCTCTTTGTCCCTAAAAAGGAAGATGGGGGAGAGGGAAAAAAGCAATTATTGTGTGTTTCAGGCACTGCCCTAATCACTTTACAAATAATATTTCCTGTGATCCTCACAATAATTCTGTAAAGTAAACTCTGCCAAGTGAACAGGTCTTCTGGAAATTTGCCCATTATGTGTTTTTGGTGGTCAGTGGAATGGTTTTTGTTCTGGCAGCTCCTATTGGGAAAACTCCTGCAGGCAGATTTGTCATAATATAACCTTGAGCCATGTCATTTTGCAATATGAATATGTCTGAACTTCATCACTAGAAATCTTTAAGCAGAGACTGGATGACAATTTGTGAGGGCTGTTGTGGAGAAAATGCCTGCTTAAGCGGGTGTTGGAATAGATGGCAACTAAGTTCCCTTTGAAACCGAACCCTCTGTCATTCATCAGCCAGACCCCATGTTGGGAAACTCTATATAGGCGTGTTGCCTGAGATGCCTATCAGATGATTTGCAGTAATGATTCAAGCTAGAGATGGAGTCCTGGCTAGAAACTGTCCTGGTCCATGGAACCTATTTCCCCCTATATCCTTGTTTGATCTAATATTCTGTTTTTGTGGAATAACAATGTTGTTAATAATAGTTGGAATAACAGTCATTTCAGTCACATCTGACTCTTTGTGACCCCCTTTCTCATGTGCCAGTCCCTGAGCTAAGCACTCTACAAGAATAAGCATCTTTTTTGACAGGTATTGTGCTGAACATTTTACAAATATTATCTAATTTGATCCTCACAACAACCCTATTATTATTCTTCTTTTACAGATGAGGAAACTGAGGCAAATAGAGGTTAGGTGACTTGCCCAGGATCACACATCTAAGTGTATGAGGAAAGATTTGAACTTAGTGGTGTTCCTTCCTCCAGGCCCAATGATACATCCATGGCACCACTTAATTGGGCAATTAATGACCTTGGATGGAGTATTCCTGTACTCCCTCTTTGAAAAGTACATGCTGGGGTGGAACAGACAATAGGGAGAGAGATGTAACTAACCTAGAACTTGATAAGAAATCTGGTTGGCTTTTGTAGAGCAAATTTTGGGTTGAATCTTTTGGATTCAGGGAGTTATACTAGGTTAACAAGTATGTGATATGTGAACTTTTATTAATAATTTAATAGATTGGGGTGGCTAGGTGGCACAGTGAATAGAGCACCCACCCTAAAGTCAGGAGGACCTGAATTCAAATCCAGCCTCAGACACTTAACACTTAATAGCCATGTGACCTTAGGTAAGTCACTTAATCCCAATTGACCTCCAAAAGAGAAAAAAAAGAAAATATAATTGAATAGATTTTAATAATAATTCAACAAATATTTCTTAAGCCCCTATTATATATAAATAATTATGCTGACTTCTGAGGATTGGCAGATGAGAGGAGTTAGGGTTAGACTTCTTATTCAATATGCAATTAATGCTATTAGGATGAACAAATAAATTTGGCCACACACAGTAAGTTCCTTCGTGTATCCTTGCCTCTGAGTCAAGCTTAAAGATGCTATTTCTATTTCCAGTGGCATCTTCACCTTCCTACATCCTGTCTTGAACCACCTTCATCCAAATATACACACAATGGTGTCCCTTACTTCTACCTAACCCTTCTTCCCCCGAAGTTAGAAGGATGAGAATCTGGAAATGATCTTTCCTTTGCTTCAGAGTCTCTGTCCACAAACTTCAAGCAGGGCAGGCTAGCTGAATTAGTAAGCTACCGTAAGGGAGAGTCAAGAGGCAACTTATACCAGGCAAGTTGAACAGTCACCACCACCACCACTATATTGACCACCATCTCTCCCTTTGGACACTGATGGAGAGGGACTTGGGAGTAACAATACCCCACCAGACCACCAAACCTGCTTCCTGCCTAGCTTCTACAGTCATAATTGAAGTAATTGTGGGAAAGATAGCCCTCTTCCTCACCACTGCCACCAGTGCCAGCTGGGCAAAGGAATCCTGGGACTTAGTCACCCAGGACCCTGGTCCTACTTTCAATGCTGCCATCAAAGCTATTATCCAGGGAAGGAACTCCTATGCAAAACAAACTAATTCATTGCCAACCAACTATCACAGATAGGGCCAGGCAAGTCAGGCCACCTGAAGCAATGGAGAACCCTGGGGGAGAGATAGGAGAAACCATGTGCCAGGCAAGTAAACTACCACTACCACCACCTTCTTCCCTCCTCCCCCTCAAATCTTGATGGAGACAGTCCAGGACACTAAACAAGGAGTCTTTGGAATAGCAATGGTTTCAGACCACTGCCCTCAGCCATCATCCTGGCCAGCAGCCCCATGTAGAGATGCAGACTGCCAGCTGCTTCTGCAGGTGCTGAAGGAGGGTTCTTGATTTCAAGATCGTTGGCTCTGTCAAATCATTCAGCAACAGAAACTGATAGGATTTTATTGTAAGAAATGACGTTAAAGAAGAAGCATCAGCATCTGCTTTGCTGCTGTACCCTAAAGACCATGGGACCTCTCCAATGGCTTTGTTTTGAAACCTTCTATGTATGTCATCTTGCCCATTAAAATGAGAGCTGAGTGCAGGGATTGCCTTTTCTATTTGTATCTCCAGTACCGCGCATAGAGTAACTGCTTAATAAATGCTTTCTCCCTTCCTTCTTCCCTTGGGGAGCAACTTCAAGTGATACCCTGAGGATCAAGATCTGGGCAGGCTTTCCTGCAGCTGCACCTGAAGATGACTATGGTCCTCCCAATGAGGAGACTATATGTTCAGCTGGTATTAGGTATAGGAGCCACATCTATTGCCCAGATCTCATGTGGATTGTTCACAAAAGAGGTTTACCATCTTCCTTCTCCTCAGTCTATATTTCATTTTGCTATATTTCTTGAAGGTGATATAATCAGTAAAAGGAGAGGAAAGGATAATATGGAGGAGAGGGGCTAATGCACATCTCTATGTTATGCTCTTCATCCATTGGTCATTGGCGTTTGTATTTTTGGGTTGCTCACTGAGTGTGGGACTCTGTTCATGGGAGTGCTATAGTCCATCTGTCCCTGCAACTGACTTTCTGTCCTTTGGAAGTAATTGGGGGAATAGAAGATTATATTCTCCAGTGCTAAAATGTATCTTCCCTAGGAGAAGGGGAAAGGATGGAAATCCATGGGCAAGGCTCCTGACGTAAGCTGGTGCTGCCAACCTCCTACGTTGTTTTCTGAATCACACCAGTCCCTTCTTGGGCTTTGATTTCTAAATGAGGATCCCAGGTGTCCACCCTGTTTTTTTGTTCCCTCTGCCTCCTTCATTTAAAAAAAACAACAGCGTAATTTTAAAAAGCTACTGACCAATATAGCCCTTCCCTTTCCCTAAGGGAGATGCAGGTGACTGGATTCAGTTTGTACTTTTTTTTTGGCCACTGAAGGCAGTCACCTGCAGGTGAAGAATTTACTTTGTACTGCTGTGGGTCCTTTTGTTTCTCTAGGACAGAAAGCTTGGAATACTCTGTGTCTAGACGTGGGTCCACCCAGCTAAAGCTGTAGCCTTTAGCCATCTGTAACCCCTACCCCTTGTCTCACATTAACTCTCAGTATTTGTGTATTTTGTGGATCTAAGGGCCAGAGATCAAGTAGGGAAGGACACTTCAGGCTTCTGAAATTATGACTTTGGGGGAAGGAGAGCTGTTGGGTCAGGTGGAAGTGGAAGACATTATGGTATGTGCATGGGGGAAAAGCTTATTTGTCAAGGTTCATGAGACTATCTCTGAACCATAGTTACTTCTAGAAATGAAAGAAGTATTTGCAGTAGGGAAAGAGGAAGGGAAGGGAGTGGGAAGGTAGGGAATAGCAGAGAGGAGTGTCAGAGGAGAAACAAGCAGAATTAGGGAAATTTAGTATAGGAGAAAGTATAGGGCCTAGAGAGCTCATGAAAGCAAAGATAGAGTAATCTCCTAAAGGTAGGAGAGGGAAGAGGAGATGCTGTGAGATTAGGAAAATGAAGGAGCACATGAAAAGGATGGTTGAAAAACTTAGCAAAGGTACCCAATGATATATTCAGAAGAAGTTTGGGAGGTCCCGATTTCCATGAATTACAGAATCCATGCCACTGACTAGTATTTAAAAAGGTCTTTTGTACTATAAACAAAAGCTGAAGGAAGTCTGAATGGAATTTTAAAAAATATTCCTAATGTTCCCTAGAAAGAAAGATTCCCTCCCGCCTACTCCATATGTTAAGTAATAGTGTGGCTCAATTTGGAATGAGATGCCGTGGTGGTAAGAACCACTCCTGTCACTTATTTAGCCACACAACTTTCCAGCTGTCAAATTCTGTAACTTTCATTCTATCCCTCCTAAGTTGATGCTGGAATAAATGATTTATTTCCTAACCCTTTCTCCTGACCTTTCCTTTTCCTATCATTTCCTGCCAGATACCCAGCTATGGAGGGAAAAAGTGTAGAAACAAATCAGGGAAGGGATCAAAGTGGCCCAAACTTGTATTTCCAGTTCTCCAATCAATAAGCATTTATTCATTTTCTACTATGTTCCAGTCACTGGGCATACAAATACAAAGACTGGGGGTCAGGACAATGTGTGAAAATGAGAGACAAACAGAACAGTTTGCATTAGATCCTAGAAGAATTTGGCAGCCACTGAAATTTACTGAAGAGAAGAGGGATGTGATCAGAACTGCACCAAAGGAAGTGGCAGCTGCGGACAACAGACTGGAGTGGGAGAGATTTGAGGCAGGAAAACCAATTAGAAGGTCATGGCAATAGTCCAGGGGAGAGTTGGTGAAGGCTTGAAGTAAGGTGGTGGCTAGAGAAATAGAGAGAAGTGGGTGAATGTGGGAGATGTCCTGAAGTAAAAATTGACAAGGCTTGGCAACTGATATGGAGTGAGTACAAGCAAGGAGGTGAGAATAACCTGAAGTTGTGAATTTGGCCCACTTCAAAGACGGTGATACTTACGAAAGAAATAGACAAGTTCAGAATAAAAGGATATGTTTTGGGTGAAAGATAATGAGTTCCTTTTTTGGTTTGTTGAGTTTTATGTTCGTGTTAAGTATTATGGGACATCCAGTTTGAGGTGTCTGGTTGGTGATATTGAACTATATAATGTAGACACAGGAGTCATCTGTATAGCATTGATAATTTATTCCAAAGGAGCTGATGAGGTACGTTCCTAATTGAGACTCCTGAGAAGAGAAGAGAATTTAGGACAAAACCTCGGGGGACTCCTTCAGTTAGAGGGTATGATAAGGATGAAGAACCACCAGAGGAGACCAAAGAAGCTTTCTCTTGAGTCCTACCATATTTATTCTTGGCTCCTCAATGGTAGAATTACCATCCTTGGCCTCTGGAGACCTTAGAATCAAAAGATGTGATTTTTGCCGCTTCCCAAGATATTAGCAGCATCTTTATTGTGGGCCTTAAAATATCACCATAAACAGAATCAATATTATAATTAAAACTAGGTCCTTTCCTAAAGATCCCTCAGCTCTCAGGAGTGTGTTGGCTGTCCTAAATCTGCCTGAATAGTTTATGTCTTATCTCCAGGACTCCCCTCTGAATCCATCTTCCTTAGCCAACCACTGACAGAAACATTTTCAGATGTTTTAAATTAAATAATTAAGAACTGGGGAGGGGTAATCTTGCTTCCATTTTAAAAGGCCCATATCTAGCCACCTTACCTCTCCTGCTGGTTAAGACCTAGCTCAAGCTCTATTGTGGTGATAATAGGTGTTTCGTAAATGATTCTTGATTGATGGTTTGATAGACAATTGGTCATAGACATTAGACATAAAAGGGAACTTATAAATTATCCAGTACAACCCTTTGATTTTACAGATGAGGAAACTATCTTTAGCGTTGCTTTCATTACAATAAATTTACCTGATTTTAAAACTCTTATCTGGAGGACAAAGGCAACAAAGGAGTTAACCCAGCTTGCCTGTGTCTCTGCTGTCCTGTCCTCCCCAGCTGGTTGCACTCTTAACTAATGCCCAGCAGGTTGCACTGTTAGACTGTGGATTTCTTCCTCCCCAGTCCTACTTCCTCTCTGTTCAAGGACTCCCTAGGCTGGGATATTCCCTTGGCTTTGGAAACTTCACCTCAGTATGTAAATCTGATCTGTGTACACTGTTCAGTGGAAATGGTATGGTTCCCCGGGGGAACTCCAGGTGTCCGGGTACAGCTCAACCTCCAGTGATTCCCCATGGAAACTTCCAACCAACATTTGCCCGAGAGAGGCCAAGATTATAGTTCAGAAAACATGGAGGGAAGCTCCCCTGTGAATCTCCTTCTCGCTGCCTTGTGCGCTGCTAAACGGGGTTTAAACAAAACCTCTAGGTTTTGTTTGGGACCTCCATGGATTTGACCAGGTTGATTCTATGAAGAGACAGATTTTGTGTTAACTTAGTTCTTGTTCCTCAACACTCGTTAGTCTGATGTAGAAATTTTTCTAATATAATGATAACTGAGGTTAGAAAGAATATTGCCTGGATCTGTAGAGAATGTAGCTTCAGATGCCTTTGTGACTTCTGGCAAGTTTCCGGGCCTCAGTTTCACCTTTATATAAAATGTGGAGGATGGATAAGGCGACCTCTAAGGTCATACTGAGCTCTGAATCCCATGATCCTGTGATCCTGTAATATGTCATTGGAGATACTCCAAAGCAACATAAAATATACAAACTTTGTCTTAACCTTCCTCTATAGCAGGGGTGGGGAACCTGTGGCATTAAGGCCACATGGGGCCTCCTAGGTCCTTGGTTGCAGTCTTTTGACTGAGTCCAAGTTTTACAGAATGAATCCTTTTATTAAGGGGAATTGTTTTGTAAAGTTTGGATTCAGTCAAAGGGCTGCAATTGAAGACCTATTGGGCCACATGTGACCTTGAGGCCACAGGTTCCTCACCCCTGCCCTGTAGGATTTCTTTAAGTTGCAAATTTATTTTTCCTGATTATATTTTGTTGAAGTTGTTATAAGAATGAGTTTGTATTCTCTCTCATATCTGAAAGTACTGAGAGGTGAGAGGAGGTCAGGAAGCAAGAAAAATCTAGAAGGATGCAAAAGAGAAGGAAAATTAGCTCCGATGTCAGGATCCTGTAACCTCCAACAGGCATAAGTATGCCTGAGAAAGTAGGTAAAAAGAAAGCCGTACCAAGCACAAAAGCTATTGATACAATAGTTTATTATCAGAAAATTTTTGGTTTTCTGTGTGTTCAAGACCTTGGAACTTAACTTAGCTTTCCTAACCCTATTAACCACACATATGACTTGGAGAAAAAGACACAAACACAGACATGTGAGGTAACTCTCTGGGGAACAGCAGATCCCAGCAGCTGCACACTTCCACCTTGAAAGTGATCTTACCTGGTATTTTACTTAGAAAAATAAACTTTATTAGAAAATTCTATTTAGAAAAATAAAAAGGGTCTCTCCTCCAAACAGTCACCTCACTAAGCAGCAATGTAATGGGCCAGCCTCAAATATCAACTCAGAGGTCTGGTGTCTGTCTAGTTTTATCTGCTGCTTGCAGCAGCCTCAGAGTAGGAGAGAAACGGATATAGTTGCCAGGATTCTTTCCCAAGGCTACTGAGTTGCCCAGAGTTTCTCTGGGTAGTAAGAATGGGAGTAAAGCATATTTTTCAGGTAATGTAAACAAAGCATGCAATTCATATACAGATAGTGCATTAATGCACAGGTCAAAGCTCAAAGACTGATCTAGGTTAGGTCAGATGTGTTGCTTATTTCTGTTTCTTCAGAGGTCACCTCGCAGCCTACTCTGCCTCACAGATGATTCTCAAACCTTCAGGTCATTTGGGCAAATATCACCAAGGCCTCTGTTCTCTGCTTGTAGGAGTTGTTAGGTCGGGGGACTTTCAGACCTTGCTGCAACAACTCTCCCATTCTGTTTGGGCTCCATCAGACTGCACAGGTGATGAAAGAGAATGCTGAGAACAGGAAGTGTTTTCCTGAGCACCACTTCCTGAGGGGTGGAGGGAAGTGTGGGTCATTTGACTCCTCAGTTCTCCCACTTCCTCACTCGAAACCCTCTGCCAGGGTGATGAAGAGTGGAAGGCCACAGTTATCACTCTTGAAAATTCTACCCAGGGGTCTAGCATCATTATTTCCCCTGGCTAAACCTTGCCTCCTCCAAGCTTCCTTATTTCTGTCAGACCACCATTCTTCCAAGCCCTCAGGTCTATCACCTTTGAATCATCCTTGACTTCTCACTTTCCCTCACCCCACATGTTCAGTCAGTTGCCAAATCTTCCCATTTCTCCCTTCATACCATATCTTATATCTGACCCCCTTCTCTCCTCCCACCCACCTTAGTTCAGGCCCTCATCACCTCTCACCTAGATTATTGCAAGTCTCTGAATCGGTCTCCCTGCCTTAAGTCTCTCTCCACTCAAGTACATCCTACACACGGCTGCCAAAGTAATTTAAGTGCACATGTGACCGTGTGACTCCCCTACTTGATCACGATCACCTCCATTGACTTCCAATGGCCTCTAAAATAAAAGGCAAACTCCATTCAGCTTTTAAGTCCTATACAACCCAGCTTCAACCTGTCTTCTCAGCTACATTAGATATCACACCCCCTTCTGCACTCTGTAGTTCAACCCAAGTAGTCTTTCCCAGTTCCTCATAGGTCATAGCCCATCTCCTTTGCACAGGCTGTCTCCCATGGTTGGAATGCATTCCTTACCCACCTCTGGCACACAGACTCACTCTCTTCCTTTATGATGCAGCTCAAGTACAATCCTCTGCATTAAGCCTTTCCCAAAGCTGTCAACTACTAATACCTTCTCTCCCAAACCACCTTGTAATGAACTAATTGGTCCTCTATATATACACACATATATATGTTTATATACAAATTTACATAGATTCATGTATGTATATATAAATAACATATAAAGCATTCAATGAGTATATATTAATATTTGTGTATGTATATATATATATCTGTGTTTATGTGTGTGTATGAATGTAAACAAACATATTGTCTTTCCCATTAGACTGTAAGCTTATTGAGAATAGGCACTATTTCATGTTTTGCATTTGTATTTCCAGTGCCTAGGACCAGTGTCTGACATGTAGCAGGAACTTAATAAATGTTCATTGATTGATTGATCATGGGAATTTGCTCATCTTGCCCTGGTCAGAAATTATTATACTTTTGTTGGAAGAGCCAAAGATTCCAGGGTCTAACTCTTACAACCTTCTTTATATTTCTATCATTTTCTTCTTCATTCTTCTCTAATATGACACCCTCCAGTTTCTTCCAAGAAAAGCTCAAGTTCCCTCAGTCATAACCCCAATAGAACATTTAAGTATTCAGGCACCATTTTGAGATATTCCATTTGGAAACCTCATCCCCCCAAACACAATTACTTATGATTCATTGATGGAAATGTCAGAGCTCAAAGATTGAGTAGGTGGGGGTATATCTAGCAAGTGCCTTTATTCATTTTTTTTCTTCCCAGCAGTTCCTTACCTACCCAGATCCTAATCTATAAAATGATGCTGCCTCAGGTTGATTCTTTTTTTTTTCCTTGGGAGTGGGGAAGGCAAG
The DNA here is from genome assembly GCA_011680675.1 of Gymnobelideus leadbeateri. NCBI lineage: Eukaryota > Metazoa > Chordata > Mammalia > Diprotodontia > Petauridae > Gymnobelideus > Gymnobelideus leadbeateri. Next base: position 37,706 of record WOXC01005802.1, on the reverse strand, counting down.
ACAATTGGGGTTAAGTGACTTGCCCAAGGTCACAAGGCTAGTTAAGTGTCAAGTGTCTGAGGCGGGGTTTGAACTCAGAGCTTCCATATTGCAATTAGGTACAACAGAGCATTGGACCTAGAGTCAGGAAGACCTCAGTTCAAATCCTGCCTCAGACACTAGTTGGGTGATCCTGGGCAAATCACTTACCCCTCTTCGCCTCAGTTCCTCATCTATAAAATGAGCTGGAGAAGGAAATGGCAAGCCACTCCAGTATCTTTGCCAAGAAAACTCCAAAAGTGAAGTCATGAAGAGTTGGACACCAATGAAAATGATTAACAAGAACAAAACATTTGTATAGCCCTTTAAGGTTTCAAAGAACTTTACAAATATTATCATTTGATCCTGACAACAACCCTGTAAGGTAGATACTATTATTATCATCATTAACCCATTTTAAAAATGAGGAAACTAAGGCAGACAAGTGTATCCCATTGCCATATATCTAGTAAGTGTTTCAGGTTGGGTTTGAACTCAGGCTGTCCTGACTTCAGGTCTAGGCTTCTATCAGCTGTACTGCCTAGATGCCAATGACGACTGGAGACAGTGAAGGTTCAGATATAGAATGCCTCGTTTGGAGCTTGGAGGGAAGAGGCCTCAAGCCCCGTTTCAGGCACGGTCAGTACTCTTAGAGTATTTGCTAGATAATAATGATGATGATAGTTGACATTTACATAGCACTTATTATTATTTTTTTAATTTTAATTTTTTTTAAAGCAATTGGGGTTAAGTAACTTGCTCAAGGTTACACGGCTAGTCATTATTTATGCGTGGGTGCTCATTTTCTGAGGCCGGATCTGATCTCGGGTCATCCGAACTCCGAGGCCGGCGCTCTTACTCACTGCGCCACCTAGCCGCCCCTTTAGGGCAATTGGGGTTAAGTAACTTGCCCAAGGTTACACGGCTAGGTTTTTTTTTTTTTGTTTGTGTGGATTAAGTGTCGGAGGCCGGCTCCGAACTCAGGTCCTTCTGATTCCAGGGCCGTCGCTCTATTCACTGCGCCACCTAGCCGCCCCCATAGCACTTATTATTTGCTAAGGGCTTTACAATTCTTGATCCACACAAAAACCCTGGGAGGTAGGTACTATTATTACAGATGAGGAAACTGAGGCAAAGTGGAAGTTAAATTGCTTGCTAGACAGAAGAGTGGAATAACCAGGGAAAGATCAGAACTAAAAATTAAATGGTTTGCTGTGGCCCCAGTCTTCTGAGGATGAAGGGAAGGCTGGGAATTTGCCCTCAAGAAAGCCTCCTAACAAGAGATCTGGCATTCTTCAAGACCAAGTTGACCTACAGAATTGCCTTGAGTAGGATGTTTGGTCAATGTTCAGCTAGCAAATGAGCTCTTTGAGGGAGTGAGGGGTCTTAAGGCTGACATTTGGGAGATGTGGGTAATTACTGTGGTGCAGAGGAGTAGATAAAGAGAATTTTTGTTTGTTGAAGGTTTGTTGCCTAGATTCCTGGAGGATCTAAAGAGGGATTTTTTTAGAAAGTATGTGTTGTGGGGATTTGTCGGGGATTGGGGAGTTACTGGTGCCCAGGGGCCAAGAATAAAAAACCTTGAGAAAGGGATTTGATTATTTCAACAAGGAGACTGAAGATACTCCTTTGAAAGATCAAATAATGTGAAATCGGCCTTTGGAGCATGCCCAGATCCCCTAACATAGAGGTACTATTAGGGACTTTCCTAAGTATGCCCCGATTGGAGAGCACCACCATGTTAGGCAGCCATCCAAGCCTTAAAGAGCAATGTAAATGCTTATGGAATAACTTATTATTCTAGAGGAAAAGGGTTGTAGTATTATAGAGTAGGAGTGTGTTCTGAAATCTGAACTGAGAGATCCTGGAAGGGTAGGAGGAAAAAATTTTTTCCAAAAACACCATTTCATGGTCTTATTATGGGAGTGAAGACAAGAAGAGGCAAGAGCCAGTGGAAAGGGAGAACATTTGGACTTTTAGGACAACTGAAAAAAGAGTAGGATCCTGAATTCCCTGGGATGGGTTGATTTGGGAATGAATGGAGGTGGGGTGACGGAGGGGTTGAAGCATTCAGTATATATAATTATAGTAATCCTTTGGATTTGTATAGCACTTTATAATATCTATTAGATATATTTTATGCTTATGTATATTATATTTATAATATTATATACTCACATATACATATATATGCACACTAGCTAAGCTATTTCACATATGGTGCCTCATTTGATTCTCATAAGCACCCTATAAAACAAAAACAGGCTTTGTTATTTTTCAAATAAACAGACTGACCCTTAGGATATTTGTCCAAAGTGAAAAAACTTTAGAACTGAATGAATAGTCCAGTGGTCTCTTTATTACACCACATGGCAGTTCTTGGACTCTGAGCTTATTTCACAGCACATATTATTTTTAACATTCACTTTTTTATTTTGAGTTCTGAATTCTCCCCCTCCTTTCAGCCCCTCCCCTACCTATGGAGAAGGCAAGCAACATGACTCCCATTATTATGCATGTGAAGCCATACAAAACCTATTTTCATATTAGCTATTTGCAAAAAAAAGGAAGAAAAATAATGAAAGTAAGAAAATATGCTTCAGTCTTTACTCAGAGTTCATTATTTCTCTATCTGGAGTTGGATTACATTGTTTCATCATGACTCCTTTAGAATTGCCTTGGAGCATTTTATGGATAAGAGTAGCTAAATCTTTCATAGTTGATTATCATTACAATATTGCTATTACTGTGTAGAATAGAACATATTATATATAAATACATACATACATGCATAGATTATATATGTGCATATACATACATACACACATATCGGTGTGTATATATGTGTGTGTGTGTGTATAATCAGATTCTCAGACACTAGATAGCCTTCCTCCTAATTCAGTGTACTTTTTACTATATTAAGCAACCTGTGATTGTACAAGTGGTCACACAAATGAGTCTATTCTCTGTGTTAATGCAGAGGGACTGTGATCCTGATCTTTAAGGGGACGTTTTCTCTGTCCTTTTTCTGACAAGGTGAGACTCAGGCCATGGAGGTAGGGCCTCATAAGGCCTAGACTATATCCAGGGATTCAGGCTTGTGATTTCCTTCCTTCTTCCAACTGAGGAAAGGGGAAAATTAAGGAAAACTCTGTAACACACAACACACACTTGTAACCACTTCACTGTTACATATGCTAACTAATATGATGGAAACAGCAACAACAGCTCTCATTATATTCTAGGAACTAATTTCCTTACAAATATGGTCTTATTTCACCCTAATAACACCCCTGGAAGGTAGGTGCTATTATTATCCCCATTTTACAGATGAAGAAACTGAGGCAAACAAGGGTTAAGATGCTTGCTTAGGGTCACACAGCTAGTAAGTCTTGGAGGCTGGATTTGAACTCAGGTCTTCCTGACTTGATTCCTGAGCTCTATCCACTTCTCAGTGCATGCACTCAAACTTTATTAATCAATAAGAGCAAACAATACAAATAGCCCTCTCTAAGAACAAATCACCAACTTGCTTCTTAGTTGTTTCCTGTGAGTATTTTTCATATAGCGCTCATGACAAGGTTCTCTCTCTGCCCAGCTGTATATCTCCTTTCAAGTGGTTGTCTGTCAAGCCTCTATCAATGGACACTGCCCTCAAGACAGCACAGGCTGTCCATTGATTACAGGGATATGGTGGAGGGGACACAGAACTTAGGAACCTGTCCTAGTTGACACCCAGGAGCAGGCTGATGGCTAGGGCCTCTAGAGGGTTTCTTATAGTTCTAGTTATGGGTTTTTTTAATTTGTTTACCCCATAGTTTTGATTGGTAATTCATTGCATAAGCTACTGATAAAGTTGTTTATAATATTTACTTTTCTTTGGTGGTCTGTCCTATCAAAGGGTACACATATGCTTACCCTATTCAAGAACAGACAGACAGATAGGCATACACACACACTATTCCATCATACCACAAAATGTTCATTTCAGTGTGGAAAGAATGACTTATGGAAGTACAACTAACTCAAAACAGCATTCACAAAATGGAAGCTTAATGCAAAATGGAGTTAGGTATACTAAGTTGACAGTCATTATTTTATTAAGGGAACAAAACTTATTCTCACTTCAATCTTACATTGTCAAAATCGAGACCTGGGATGGTTCAGTAGAGTGACTTGTGTGACCTTATGAGTCAGTTGGCCCTTCTGGGTCCCTTATTTCTTCATTTACAAAATGATGGATTTGAAAGAAATTATCTCAAATGTTCCTTCCAGCTTTAAATCAATAATCTTCTGAACCCCACATGTTCGGTTGTTTTAGTCATGTCCAATTCTAAGTGACCCCATTTGGGGTTTTCTTGGCAAAGATCATGGATTGGTTTACCATTTCCTTCTCCAGCTCATTTTATAGAAAAAGAAACTGAGGCAAATAAGAATAAGTGACTTGCCCAGTTATATCTGAAGCTCGATTTGAACTCAGATCTTCCTGATTCCAGTTGCTCTCTCCACTGTGCCACTTAACTGCCCTGAATCCAACATCCCTTATCATTGTCTCTTTTACATCCCTTTAAAGAACTGTTTTGTTCTCTAATATTCTGCAGCCACAGTCTTTCAATTCAATTCAATTTAATAAGTAATTTAAAAGTAGTTATTATGTTCTCTCTCCTTTAAGAAGAATTAAGAGGTGAGGTCTCTGCCCTTAGCTAGTCTACAGTCTAGTTAGGAAGAGAAGTCATACAGAGACAAACCAGACAAGAGCCTTGTCTTGTTCTCTCTCATTTGGAGAAAGGATGTGACTCTACCACTTTTTCTCTTAGGAAGCCACTGAAGTTTACCAGATAAGGCAGTGAATGACATGATTGAACTTGTGTTTTAGAAAAATCACCTTGGTTGTGGATGGATTGCAGTGGACAGAGATTTGTAGCCAGGGATCACTTGTATTGAGTCCATTTGAGAAGTATTGTAGCCTAGAACTAGGGTGGTGAGGAAATAGGTGGGGAGAGATGTGGAGGTAGAAGGCCTAGCAAGTAATTTATTATATGGGGTGAAAGAGAATGAGGAATCTCCAATTACTTTGTGGACTTGGTTGACTAGAAGGATCCTAGGAGCATAGATTTGGCACCGGAAGGGACCATGGGGTAGTGCATCCAATGCCCTCATTTTATAGATTAGGAAATGGAGAGAAGGCCAAGTACAGGGTGTTCTGAAAGTCATAGTGTGAAAAGTTGGGACAAGGTTATAAAGGGTTTCAGATGTTAAAAAGAGGAGGTCATATTTGTTCCTAAGTGAAATTGGGAGCCACTTGAGTTTATTAAGGAAATAAGTGATATAATCAGAAATGTACTTAAGGAAAATTACTTTGGTGACAGTATGGAAGATGGATTGGAGTGGAGAGAGACTTGAGGTAGAAAGGCCAGTGAGGAGTCTACTACAATAATCTAACCATAGTTTCTCAAAGTGGGCAATACCTTCCCAAGGGATGCTTGAACGATGAAGTGGGGAGCAGTAGTAACCTCAGGGGACACAAATTTTTTAAAAAGTGCTAAATAGTTAAAGAATGTAGTTTTTGGGGAGACACTGAGTAAATTTTTTAAAAGTGGGGCAGTAGGCCAAATAAGTTTGGGAACCTCTTATTCTAGGGTATAGGTGATGAGGGTCTGAGCTATGATGGTATCACAAGGCATAATATACAATTAGATTGAGGTTCATAAAAAAATAATAGTACAGTTGATCCTCATTATTCATGGATTCCATAGTTGCGGAATTACCTACTAGTTAAAATTTATGTGTAATGCTAAAATCAATACTTACCATGTATTTATTCATAGTCATTTGTGGACATATGCTGAGCGGCACAAAAATTGAGTTGTCTAGTGCACCTGTTCCCAGCTAAGGTCAAACAAGGTGATATTCTACCTTCTTGTTTCAGCTCTCACCAAACTGTAGACAAATGTCCCTTTCATGATTTATTTAGTGCCATGTTTTGTTTTTTTGTCGGCAATTTCACTGTTAAAAATTTCCCATCCCTTCTGAATTTACTTCCCAAATAGATTGCTGTCTAATGAGTGTCTACTTATATTTTATTTGAATCCTCTGAAATTTAATCTCTCGAAATCCAGTCTGCCACCATTAGGCACCAATATGTGTGTATCTATATCTATATGTAAAATCATTGTATACATCTATTTATCAGTTATTTCTGCAGATGCAGATGGCATCTTCCTTTGTAGGTCCTTTGGAGTTACTTTGGGTGTTTGTAATAGTCAAAATGACTTAGTTGCTCAAAGTTGTTCTTGAAACAATATTTTTGCTTTATACATTCTCTTTGTTCTTCTCGTTTCGTTCTTCATTATTTTGTGCAAGTTTTTCCATGGTTTTCTATATGGTAGCCATCTCTGGAGGGGGGGGGGAGAAAAAAAAGAAAAAAACTTCATTAATTATTTAAAAGGAATAGCAAGTTGTACATAATAGATTTGCAGTTTTGTGTGCAATCATTTTAAAAAAAATTATCCTGTTATGGAAATCCTTGTTTTATCCCATAAATTAAAAACAAAATAAATAATTTTTTTAAATTAGAAAAAGAAGGTAAATTCAATCTGCATAATCAGACTATGCCTGAATTGTTTCTCCTCTATCACAAACTCTAGAAAGACATTGTTAGTTTCATCCTAACAACCAACATATTAGTAGGAGTTAACAGAAATTTGATCCAGAACACAATTTCCCCTTGTTGCTTGAATCACTTTTTTGAATGAATGAAATTAAGGGAAGAGGTTCTTTTGGGGGTGAGAGGAGTAGGAAATAATTTACTAAGATCATCTCTCACTGTCAGAGACAGGTGTTATGTGGAATGAGCATTAGTCTGGCTTAGTTTGGGATTATGTTATTTATTTCCATCTTACAAAAACAATTATAGTGTTTATAGAATCAACAGAGTTTAAAGAATTATAGAACAACATGAATTAGGGGGCTCAAGGGTTATCTGGTCAAACTATACTTGAACAGAAATTCCTTCTAAAGTAACCCCAATGAAAACCATCCATTCCCCGCATAAGTACCACCAGTAAAGAGGAATACATTGCTTCCTGAGACTTAAACTTTTGGAATAGCTCACATTCTTAATTTTTTTTCTTACATAATGTCTAACTTTACCTCTTTGTTACTTCAGCTCACTTCTCCCTACTTCTGAAATCTCAGCTTAAGCTCCCTCTCTCCTCCCACCCACCATCCTTTCCCCCCCAAAATAAAAAAAAAAAAACAAGAAATTTCAACCTGACATCTCTTCAAACATGTATAAGTTCTACAGCTAGAAAGTATTTTAGTGATTATTTAGTCCAATTTGTTACTGTTATTCAGTTGTGTCCAACTCTTTGTGACCCTGTGGACCATAATGCATCAATATTATTCATGGGGTTTTCTTGGCAAAGATACTGGAGCAACTTACCATTTCCTTCTCCAGTGGATTAAAGCAAGCAGAGGTAAAGTGACTTGCCTAGGGACACATTAATAGTAAATGTCTGAGGCTGGATTTGAACTCAGGTCTTCCTGACTCCAGGCCTAGTGCTCTGTCCACTGAGCCACCTGGCTGCCTCCATTTAGTCCAATATCCTTAATCTATAGAAAGGGCCTTCTATTCAAAGACCCAGAGAGGTGAGATGACTTTTCTACCATCACGAAGCTAGAAAGTAGCTCAATTGGGATTTAAATCCATGTCGTTTGACTTGTGACTTCAGTACATTTTCTATTATTCCATATTAGTAACTATAATTCTGTCCCTTATACTCCCCTAAATATTCTTTCTGGGCTAAACATTCCTACTGAATACAACTGACCCATGTATTGCATGAATGTGCCCTCCTGGATGCTTTCCTCTGGATGTGCATTAGCTAGGCAATTTCTTGTAGCCACCATTATTCTTCTATTCAGCCCAACATTCTAATATATAAAAGTCTTGGAATCCTGACTGTCTTCTAACAGGTTGGTTATCATTCCCAGCTTTGAGCATTTTGCAAATTCATAATGATGCCATTTCCTGCTTTGCTCTATTGCTAAAAATATCAAAAATAATACACCGCCTAGCAGACATCCCCAGACTACGTACTTGGAGACCTTTCTTTTCCCCACTAACAGAAGTTAACCTGTTTCTGACCCTCATTATCTCTTACCAGGACCAATTATCTACCACACTGCTGCCCAACTGACATTCCTAAAACACAGATATGTCCCTAGACACTGTTCTTCCAAAAATTTTTTTTAGTGACTACCAATTATGACCATCTAGGAAAAAGTAGCAAATCCTTAGCCTGAAATTTAAATTCCTCTAAAATCTAGTTCCCTCATTCAGATATATTATTCCTCTATGTGTTCAAGTCTTGAGAAGGAGAGATGAGGAAGTTTATCTGCTTAATATACAGCTCCCATCTCCTGCCACCTTGGACATAGGGAGAGAGAGTAATGGTAATCACTAATACCATTTGCTAGGAGAGCAGCACAGACTGTGTGCTAGAGTTCTCCACTCAAGCATAGAAAGTGAGGCTGATGACTTTGTGCAACTCTACCTCACTTAAATCTAATTCACATGCAAGTCAAGGCACCACTTCCTGGTGCAATTTGTCCTCTTTGAAAACGAAGGACTAGGGGCAGCTAGGTGGCACAGTGAATAGAGCACTGGCCCTGGTGTCAGGAGGACCTGAGTTCAAATCCAGCCTCAGACACTTAACACTTATTAGACTTACCAGCCGTGTGATCTTGAGCAAGTCTCTTAACCCCAAGTGCCTTGCCTTCCCCCCTCCAAAAAGACAAAAAAATAAAAAGGAAATGATGGACTAGAAACACCTTTTTCCTTCACCCTAGATAAGGGTAAATCATCTATTATGATAGAGATTCTGTACCATTTCCATGGCCAGCATGGACAAAAATGGCTCCTTTCCACATGGGTGGTCACATCAATTATCAAAGTATGTTAGACCAAGATGAAAAGTAAAACCTCTCTACATACATCTCCTGAAATCTCAGTCACTTTTGCTTCTATCCTTTTTGTCCTTTGACTTCCACACGTGCGGATACCCACGTCCCATGTCCCCTGTCATGCTCTCCACAAGTCCACCAATCAATTACTCTGAGTCCTTGGTAAGACAATATCAAAAATTGCATTACTTTGCATCTTGATCCAGCTAGGGAGTGTCTCTGCTTTGGGCAGGCTTGATAGATCCATCACAGGTACACTTGTGTTAACATTGTTGAATTAAGTTACTAGGACTTATTAGGTGTACTTTATCCTTGGTTGAAAGTGCATCCTTTCTTTTTTATAAGCTAGTGGTTTATAACCTGTATGTAGCAATACAACCTTCCATACATCCCTTAAGAGGGAAAAAACCAGAAATAGATAACTCCCCAATTTTTCACAAAAAAATTGTGAGGAAATAATTTTCTTGGTTAATTTTCTATTAAAATCAGTTTTAAGAAAATAAAAATTGCAGTTTTTGTTGAAAATTTCAAATGATTAAATTACAACAATTTTCTATTTAAGTTGCATTCTTTTGAAACCAGCTTCTTAAATTATATTTACTAAAATAAATGATATTGAGAAGTATAACAAATATTGCTGTGTTTCCACACAATGACTAAGTATACATGTTTAATATTCAAATACAGTAAACATCATCATGATAGAATTATTTAATGAGCCTATATTTATTGATGGTGGGCTGTTGCCAATCATTTGAGATTCATATATACCAACTCAAATTTAACATCATTTGTATTTACTGTATTAAATACTCTCCATATTGGTGGTCAGTTGGAATTGTTTTCACTTTTCTGTCATTTTTAGTCATGGCTAACTCTTCATGACTGCATTTGGGGTTTTCTTAGCATGGATGCTATAATGTTTTGCCATTTCCTTCTCCGGCTCATTTTATAGATAAGGAACTGAGAAAAACAGGGATAAATGACTTGCCTAGGGTCATACAGCTAGTATCTGTATGATGAGTCTTCCTGACTCCAGGCCCAGTGATCTATCTGCCTTACAATTCAGAAGACTCAATATAATCTAAGTCATGATCCAGAAATCCAAATCTCCTAATTTTTTTCATTGCATTCTTTTTCTCTTACAACAAAATTACATACCGATATGCCTTCTTTTACCACAAACAATGTTAACAAAATATAGTTAAGGAAAAATAACCAGCACCTAGACCAAGTTTGGGAGTATATATGAAATGTTCCATATCCATAAACCTTCACTTCACCAAAGAGAAGGTTAATTGTCATAGCTCTTCTCCAATATCAAGGTTGTTTATCATAATTACAAAGCAGTGTTTTTCCTCCATTAATTTATTTTGTATTGATCTTTATAACATTTCTCTTATAAGCCTGCACTTTGTGTCTGTGACTATTTGCTTGTGTTTACATTAATGTGATGTTAATATTTTCCCACAGGATTTCTTTACTTCCTCTGTACCTGCTCTGTTCTGTGTTCCTTGAATTTACTAAATATGCCTTTTCCCTACTGAAAAGATTTCTCTTGTGCTTCTATTCTTCTACCCCTTCAAGAAGATGGTGATTCACTTATTGTGTGGGATTCAAGTCAAAAAATATTTATGCAGAGGCAGCTAGGTGGAGCAGTGAGTAAGAGCGCTGGCCCTGGAGTCGGGAGGACCGGGGATCAGTTCTGGCCTCAGAAAATTAGCACCCACACATAAATAAATAACTAGCCTTGTAACCTTGAGCAAGTACTTAACCCCAATTGCTTTTAAATAAAATAATATTTATGTAGTACTTCTTCTTCTCCGGGCTCTTTAAATCTTTAGCCCCCTGGAATTTTTTTTGTCCCTTATTCCCTCTGGTTTTTTTCTCTTTTACTTTGATAAGTGTTTTTGTATCCTTGTTTATTTAACCTTAATTATGATTTATTTAGTGCATAGTTCTGTTTTGTCAATGTTGTTAGGTCAAAGAATAAACAGTTGAAAGTAGAAAACAATTCTTCTGTAATTTTGCCAATCACCTTAAATCTCATTCCTGATTAGATTAGAATCTTTTTTTCTAAACTAGTTGTGTTGATTTCCCCATTTTCTCTTCTGAAACCCCTACCTTTGGACAGTAGTATTTATGAAAATACTACCTGTGCCCCTAAGATTGTTAGTTTCTTTCCCAGAATTTGTGAAGCCTCTTGACACAGGATCTTGGTAGTTTAGGTGGTAGCTGCTAGTGAGATTGGAATGCTCTGACCAGTGACTATTCTGGATGGCAGGAAGACTCTTTTCTTTTAACCATTTTTGATGGAAATCTCTCTGAGATTAATTCCAGACTTTCTCTCCATTTTAAAGAAAATCTGTGGACTATAATTTGAGAGGCAGTAAGATACAATGGAAAGTAATGAAATGGGATAGAGGACCTGGACTTTCATCCTAGTTTTGCTGTGGGAGTAAGCAAACACCGAATTTCTGACCCTGTTTTTTCATTGATAAAATGATTAAACTTATGGTTGTGATACCTCCCTCTTAAAGTTAGTTTAAGGAATGAATTTTTGTTATATAATAATAATAATGACTGATATTTATGTCACATATGCTAAATGCTTTACGATTATTTTCTTACTTGATGCAACAACCCTGGGAGGTAGGTACTGTTATTATCTCCATTTCGCAAATGAGGAAACTAAGGTAGGGAATGGTTAAGTGACTTGCCCAGGGTCACACAGCTAGTAATTATCTAAGGTAGATTTGAACTCAGGTATTCCTTAATCCAAGTCTGGCTCTTGATAGAAATGTGAGTTATGATTTAACTCACAACAGGTGAGTCTCGGTTTTTAATATGAACTTTCATTGTTGTTTTGGGGGTATCATGCAATAATGTCCCCACAATTCATTGAGGTGGGTTTGCTTTGGAGTTCATGAGTTTTCTTTTTATAATTTTTCTATCTTTTCTTTTGTTGTTAGCTGTTTTTTTTTTTTTTGCTATCATTGTCTTTGGATCTTATAGTTTCTTTACTCCCTTCTAATGTTTAGTGTAAATTTAGAAAGACAATCCCCCAATCCCTAAGTGTGTTAGAATCAAGTGCGTATCAATAACCTCTACTTGAATCAGAATGAACCTCTACCTTTATGTAAACCTGATGGGACTCTTTTTTTTACATGGGATATTATGCAAAATAGATTTCCATATTACAAAAAAGTAACAAAAACAAAAAAGTGAGAAAATTATATTTCAGTTTGCCCTCAGAGCTCATCAATTTTCTTTCTGGAAATAGCATTTTTAATCATGAGTTCTTTGGAATCATCTTGAATCATTATATTGATTAGAGCAGCTAAGTCTTTCATAGTTGATCATACTTGTATTATTTCTATAACTGGGTCTCCTGGTTCTGTTCACTTCATTTTGTATCAGTTCATATAAGTCTTCCCACATTTTTCTGAAACCAACCCGCTTGTCATTTTTTATAGCATAATAGTATTCCATCACAATCGCATTCTACAACTGGTTCAGCTATTCACCAACTTTGGGACATCCCCTCAGTTTCTAATTCTTTGCAACCACAAAAAGTTACTATAATTTTTTATACATAATATATGCCATTTTCTTTTCTTTGATCTCTTTGAAGTGCAGATATAGTAGTGGTATTGCTGGGTGAGAGAGTATGTAGTTTTGCACACCTTTGTACATGGTTCTGAATTGTTCTCCAGAATGGTTGGACTAGTTCACAACTCCACTAGTAGTTCATTAGTATACCTATTTTTCCTCATTGCTTCCAGTATTTGTCATTTCCAATAGATGTGAGGTGATACCTCAGAGTTGTTTTAATTTGCATTTCTCCAATCAATGGTGATTTAGAGCGGTTTTTAAAAAATACGATTATAGATAACTTTGTTTTCTTTTTCTTAAAACTGCCTGTTCATATCCCTCGACAATTTATCAATTGGGGAATGACATTTTAAAAAATAAATTTGACTTATTCTCTCCCTATATATGTACATATATATATTTATATGTGTGTGTATATATGTAAATATATTTGAACTCATGTGTATGTATATCTATCTATACATACACATATATGGAAAGAGTCAAATTTATAAAATATATATTTCATTTATATAATATATGTATATATGCGTATGCTATATGTATATATTTGAGAAAAGAGGCTTTTGTCAGAGAAATTTGCTATAAAATTTTTTGATATTGTCTATGGCACTTTTTATCAAAGTGTAGTTTCCTAATTATCTCTTTTAATTATGTCTATTTTTGCTTAATTTGAGATCATGATTGCTACCTTTGCTTTTTTTATTCTTCAGCTAAAGTATAACAAATTCTACTTCATCTTCTCATTTTAACTCTGTGTGTATGTCCTGTTTCAAGTGTGTCTCCTGTAAACAACTTATTTTTGGATTCTGGTTTCTAATGTGTTCTGCTGATTCTCTTTTATGGGGGAGCTCATCCAATTCACATTCACAGCTATGATGTATTCCCCTCCATCCTACTTCCTTCTGCTTATCCTTCTCTCTCTCTTCTTATTCTGTAATTCCTCAGAATTTTGTTTTGTTTCTGAATTCTGTCTCCCTTAATCTACCTTCCCTTTTATCATCTCTTCCCACCCCTGCCCCCACTCCCCCACCTTTCTCTTATCCCTTTCCCTTCCTGTTTCCCTGATGGGGAAGATAGATTACTATATTACTATATCCAACTGAGTGTGTGTGTGTGTGTGTGCGCGTGTGTATGTATAGGTATATATTCACATATACATACACACATATGTGTATATATTCTTCCCTCTTTGAGCTACTTTCTATGAGAGTAAGGTTCAAGCATTGCCTACCACCCTTCCACTGTAAAAGTTCTTCCTTGCATGCCTTTTTTATGTGAAATAATTTCATCCTTCTACCTCTTTCTTACCCCTGCTCCCAGGAGTGCATTTTTCTTTTCTAATTTCTGCCCCCCTCCCTTTTTGAGATAGTTCCAAAATAATTAACTCATGCCCATGCCCTCTGTCTATGTAGGCTATTTCTAACTGCCCTAATAATGATAAAGTTCTTAGGAATTACATGTATCATCTTCCTATACAGGAATGTAAACATTTTAACTTTATTGAGTCTCTTGTGATTTCTCTTTCATGTTTATCCTTTTTATGCTTCTCTTGAGTCCTCTGTTTCAATGTCAAATTTTCTATTCAGTTTGGGTCTTTTCCTTTTTAAAAATGTAGTTAGTATTTTATTTTCCCCACTTACATGTTAAAGCAATTTTTAGCATTTGTTTTTAAAACTTTGAGTTCCAAATTCTCTCCCTTCATCCCTCTCCACCCCACTTTATTGAAAAGGCAAGCAATTTGATATAGGATATACATGTGTAGTCATGCAAAACATATTCATATTAGTCATGTTGTGAAAGAAAACATAGACAAAAAGCCCTTAAAAACCAAAGAAAGTTAGAAAAGTATACTTCAATCTGTATTCAGATAACACCAGTTTTCTCTGGGGATGGATGGTATGTTTCATCATAAGTCATTCAGAGTTGTCTTGGATCATTGTATTGCTGAGAATAGCTAAGTAATTTATAGCTGATCATCTTACAGTATTTGTACACAATATATTTCACTTTCTATCAGATCATGTAAGCCTTTCCTGGCTTTTCTAAGGGCCTCCTGCTTATCATTTATTTTTTTTAATTTAAAATTATTTTTAATTTTAAACATTCATTTGTACCAGATTTTGAGTTCCAAATTTTCTCCCCATCTCTCCCCTCACTCCACCCCAAGATGACATGCATTCTGATTACCCCTTCCCCTAATCTTCCCTCTCTTCTATCACCACCCACCCCTCTTATCACCTTCCTTTCTATTTTCATGTAGGGCAAGATATATTTCTATACCCCATTGTCTGTATATCTTATTTCCCAGTTACATGTAAAAACAATTTTTAGCATTCTTCTTTTTTAAACTTTGAGTTCCAAATTCTCTCCCTCCCTCCCTACACAACCACATTCATTGAGAAGGAAAGCAATTCAATACAGGTTATACATGTGTAATCATGCAAAACACTTCCATAATAGTCATGTTTTGAAAGATTAACTATATTTCCCTTTGTCCTATCCTACCCCCCCCCATTTATTCTCTTCTCTCTTTTGATCCTGTCCCTCCTCAAGAGTGTTTACTTCTGATTACCCGATCTCCCAATCTGTCCTCCCTATTATCATGCCCCCTTTTCTTATTCCCCCCCCCCATTTTCCTGTAGGGTAAGATAGATTTCCATATCCATTTGAGTGTGTATGTTATTTTCTCCTTAAGCCAGAGCCAATGCAAGTAAGGTTCACTCATTCCCTCTCACCTCCCCCCTCTTCCTTTCCATTGTAAAAGCTTTTTCTTGCCTTTTTAATGTGATATAATTCAACTTACTTATTTACTCCCTTTCTCTGTCTCTTAGTAATTCCTCTCTCACCCCTTTATTTTATTTTTAGACATTCTTTCATATTCTACTCACCCTGTGCCCTCTGTCTATAAATATATTCCTTCCAACTACCCTAATACTGAAAAAGGTTTCATGAGTTACAAATATCATCTTTCCATGTAGGAATGTAAACAGTTCAACTTTAATAAGTCCCTTATGATTTCTTTTCCTGTTTACCTTTTCATGCTTCTCTTGAGTGAGTGTTGTATTTGAAAGTCAGACTTTCTATTCAGCTCTGGTCTTTTCAGCAAGAATGCTCGAAAGTCCTCTATTTCACTGAATATTCATTTTTCTCCCTGAAGTATTATACTCATTTGTTCTGGGTAGGTGATTCTTGGTTTTAGTTCTAGCTCCTTTGACCTACAGAATATCATATTTCAAGTCCTCTGATCCCTTAATATAGAAGCTGCTAAATCTTGTGTTATCCTGATTGTTTTCACAAGCCTTGAATTGTTTCTTTCTGGGTGCTTGCAGTATTTTCTCCTTGATCTTGGAACTCTAGAATTTGACTATAATATTCCTAGAAGTTTTCCTTTTGGGATCTTTCAGGAGGTGATTGGTAGATACTTTCAATATCTATTTAACCTCTGGTTCTATAATAGCAGGGAAGTTTATCTTGATAATTTCTTTCTTTCTTTCTTTCTTTTTTTTTTTTTTTTTTTGCTTTTTTTGGAGGGCAATTGGGGTCAAGTAACTTGCCCAAGGTTACACGGGATAATTTCTTAAAAGATGAGGTCCAGGCTCTTTCTTTTTATCAAGATTTTCAGGTAGTCCAATAATTTTTAAATTCTTTCTCCTGGATTTATTTTCCAGGTCAGTTGTTGTTCCAATGAGACATTTAATGCTGTCTTCTATTTTTCATTCTTTTGATTTTGTTTTATAATGTTTTGATTTCTCATAGAGTCACTAGCTTCTATTTGCTCCATTCTAATTTTTAAGCTATTATTTTTTAAGTGAGCTTTTGGACTTCCTTTTCCATTTGACCAATTCTACTTTTTAAGTCATTCTTCTCTTTGTTGGCTTTATGGACATCTTTTGCCATTTGTTTTGGTCTATGTATTAAGGTGTTATTTTTCAGTATTTTTGGGGGTCTCCTTTAGCAAGCTGTGGACTGTTTTTTCACGATTTTTTTGCATCACTCTCATTTCTCTTCTCAATTTTTCCTCTACTTCTCTTACTTGATTTTCAAATTTTTTTTGAGCTCTTCCATGTCCTGAGACTCATTCACATGTTTCTTGGAGGCTTTGGATATAGGAGTTTCAACTTTTTTGTCTTCTGCTTATTCTTTATCTTCTTTGTCACCAAAGTAATATTCTATAATCTGATTTTTTTTCTGCTGCTTGCTCATTTCCTCAGCTAATTACTTGACATCTTAACTATTTGTTAAGGTAGGGCTTTGCTTCCAGTGTGGAGGGTGTACTATCCCAAACTTCAGGGTTTTTATGCAGCTGTTTTCAGAGATACTTCTAGGAACCTATATAATTTCAGTTCTTCCAAGGTGGAAATGATCAAAGGAGAGGTGTTTACTCCTCTCCTGGCTTGTACTCTTGTCTGTGAGTGACCACAACCACTTTTTTTTTGCATTGGAACTGTGAGAATTCCCTTTATACCACCCCACAAGCATCATACTAGTACTCCTTCTCACCCCAGGACTGCCACGCAGGACTGTGACCCAGATCTAAGCACAGGCAGAACAAGAGAATTCTGCCTCAGTGCCAGCAAAGAGATCCCTGAAATCCCACTCTAATTAGCAACTTGATTCCCCTACCACTTGTGGACCAAGAACTCTGGAAACAGCCTCGACTGCCATTGCTATTGGCCTGGGGTTGAGGTCACAAAGTATTCCTCTCTCACTCAGGTCCAACAGACCTTTCCTACTGTCCTTCTAAGTTGTCTTTGGCATTTTGGGGTTGAGGAGTCTGTAAACCACCACGGCTGCCAATGATTCAGACCCCTGTGGCCTGCTCCAGGTTTCCTATGGCTTGTTCTGTGCTGGTGTGTTTTGTGCTAGACTGTGCTCTTCTCCTAGACTGGTGCAATAGACCTTTTCTGTCAATGTTCTAAGTTGTCTGTGGCTGGAAATTTGTTTCACTCTGTCATTTTGTGGGTTCCACTACTCTAGAATTTGTTTAGATTCGTTTTTATGGGTATTTGGAGGAATTTGGGGGAGAGCTCAAGTAAGTCCCTGCTTTTACTCTGCCATCTTGGTTCTGCCCCCTCTCCCCATTCTGTTTTTTAAAGTGTTATTTTGTTCACTATTTTTTGGCCTCTTTTTACCAAGGTATTGCTTTTCTTTTCAAAATTTTCTTGAATCGGGGTGGCTAGGTGGCACAGTGAGTAAGAGCGCCGGCCTTGGAGTTGGGATGATCCGGGATTGAAACCGGCCTCAGAAAATGAGCACCCACACATAAACAATGACTAGCCCTGTAACCTTGAGCAAGTTATTTAACCCCAATTGCTTAAAAAAATTTTTTTTCTTGAATCACTCATTTCTTTTCTAAATTTCCCTCTACACTCTTATCTCTTTAACACTCCTAGGAATTCTTGTTGGGCTTTTATCCAATTAGAATTTTTCTTGGAAGCTTTGGTGGTAGCTGTTTTCACATTCTTGTCTTCCTCTGCATTTGTATCTTGATCTTTCCTGAAAATAATTGCCTTTTTGGGTCATGTTTTTCTTGTTGTTTGCTTACTTTTCTAACCAATTTCTTAACTTTGAATTTTATGTTAGAATTAGACTTTGCTCACCTAGATATGGGGAGGTACTATGTCATGCTTCAAGCTTTTTTGTGCTACTGTTTTCAGAGCTAGTTTGTAGAGTCTGTAAGTTTTTAGTGCTTCTGAGGGATTGTGATCTGGGTAGAGTGTGGTCATTGTTCTCCTGGTCTACACTCTGGTCTTTACCCAGGAAGGCTCCTGTTCTTTTCGAAGTAGTCGAAAGCGCTCTTGGTCCTAGGACTGTGACTGGGTACCCTGCTTTACTGCTGCAAGCACTGGTGTTCCTTCATGCCTTGGAACTCTGACCAGGATCCATATTCCCTTGTGATTGATCATAAGCTCCTCTTTGCCCTGAAACTGTAAAATCAGTTTTCTAGTCAGTGCCAGCTGCAAACAGTGTCAGCAAAGGGCCCCCTATAATCTCATTCTGACCACCAGTTGTTTGACCCCCCTTAATGACTAGGCTGAGAGTTCCTGAAGTTTCTGCTGACTGCTGTTATAGCTGCCTCCAAGGCCTATCACTGCCACTGCTGCTACTACACTCTGGACTTGTCCTTTCCCCTACTCTGGTGCCACAGACCTCTTCTGCTTACCTCCTAAATTGTCTTAGGCTGGAAAAATATCTCATCATGGCATTTGTTGACTCTGCCACTCTTAAATTCCATTTGAGGTATTATTTTAAAGATTTTTTGGAGGGGAATGTTGGGAGATTTTGAATGGTTTGCTGTCTCTAATCTAATCTGTCATTTTTGGCACCTCCTTTCCCCACTGGCCTTTAATATGTTGATTTTGCAATGTCTGCATTGACTATTTTGACCTCCTTTCTGACTATTGATAGAAGAGGTCGTTGGAAAATGCACTGTATATTCCTTAATAAATATTTATAAAATAAGGAATTATACAGTTGAATTAGAAGAGCTGGTACTGTGGACTTTTTTCTTGTACTAACTTTTTGTTTATTGATATATTGTATTTTAAATGTTTTTCATATATATTAGTTCTGTCTCTAAGAGTAGAGTATAAGCTCCCTGAAGGCAGGAGTAGGATAGTCTTTGTTATCTTCTAATATAGATACTTTGACTCACATTGATTTATAATACTAAATATTGGAGTTGTTTCATATTATGACTTGGAGACAGAACAAGTTAAACTATATTATATATGATGCTTGTGTAGCATAGGAAGTCAGTGTGGCACAGTAGTGAAGCTTCTGGATTTATAGTCAGAGAATCTTGGTTCATTATCCTAACATTTCCACGTATTCCCTCTGTGATCTTGGGCAAATCATATAACTTCTTTGGAGGTCAGTTTATTCATTTTTAAAGTGAAGAGGGAGTTGGATTAGATGGCTGCTGAAACCTCTTCTTAGTTTTAAATTTATGATTCCATGATATCTAAATAAAGGATGATGGATGAACAGTACAATTATTCTACTGGCAACTGCTTAGAGTAAGGTCTTTATAGTGTGGTATGTCCTGAGAGTTTCTGAGAAGGTATAGATGCAAGTCCACAGGATGAGAAGGCATTAGTGGGTTGCAATTTGTTTTGGTTTGATGACAATTAATATCCATCATGCCATGGGATATTTGAGGGATCAGAGTAAATACATGACTTTCTTTGCAGTGGGTACAGACTCTGTGTGCAGTATATTGTTGACTGACTATCTGGCTTCTCCATTTCTTAGTGTTTCCAATGAAATGGGGAATGAAGGAGGCTCAGAGGAAAAGAGGGAGGGGAGAGAAGAGCATAAGACACTAAGTATAAGAGGAGTGGAAGAATTTGGGTTTATCCTTTAACCCTTGACCTGGAAGGACAGAGAGGGAGCAGGACAAGGAGGGAGGGAGAAGAAAGGAGAGTGGAACAGAATGGACAGACAACATTGTAACATAGTAGGAAGAATAATTGTAGAAAGGAGTGTTGGGCTTGAATCCAGTCATTACACTAACTATGAGATCATAGTTAAGACTGAGCCTAACTTTTAAAAAGCGTTGTAAAACAGGGACAATGACTATACTTACTATCTACTCCAGGTTGTGGGTAGTAGTGATTCAGTTGTGACACAAAAGATACCTCACTTACTGAAAATTCAAAGACTTCTCTATTTGGGGTTGTTTTCTAGGGTTGTAAAGAGAATAAATCAACTATAGCATAAAACTGTTGTAGTAAAAAATTCTTTGCAGAGTTCCTTTTGAATACTTTTTGGGGAGCCTGGTACATTTACTTCATTTCCCAAAAGGCTTTCCTCAAATAAATACCAGAGTCAGTTAAAAACAGTTCACAATGTGGTTTTAGTGTTCACTGAGAAGAACCCTAACTTTGCCCTAGGATGCCACAATCTGAGAAAATATATTTCCTTCCCAGGGGTGTGGGTAGGAATGTTTCATCTTTGTATTCATCTCCAACCTATTGCCTTGCCTCATGGTTCTCTGTTGGCTTGTGCTATAATATAATGCAATAGTTACCCTCCCTCCCATCATACCTAGGAGTCCATTGCCTTGGCAGCCCACTTTTAGACCTTCTCACTCCCCAACTCTCCTAAGGTGAGGTCTGGACTCTCTCAAGGACAGGCCAGTTTCTCTCCTGGTACATATAATCATAATATCCTCTAATTTGAATTCACCCAACTTAATTTGCTCTAGAGGCAAATAATTCCTAGTTCCAGTTCTGCCTAGGCATAAAGTCCCATTTTTATAGAGTTATATGCAATAAGAAGTTAGGAAACTTTGAGGCTTATGCAGGGAGATGGGACACACACACACAGAGATGAAAAAATGCATGACATAAAGAACATAGAAATAACAATTAGTAATATTTATATAGCACTCAGTGGTCAAGGGATATTGGAAAGGTTTTGTAACTAGTTTTGAATGAGGATGGCCAGAAATGACGAATTTCATGGAAGAGGTGAACTTGGGGCAGAAAGTTGAGTTCTGAAGGGGAGAAAGAACACAGTTTGATGAGTTACAATTCAGATTAAGACCTTCTATGTTAGAAGAAAGATAACAAAATGTAGCATAAAGCATGGGTTAAGCAAGAGGGAGGAGGAGGATAATTTAGAAGGTAAGAAGAGGTTTAGCACTGGGGGAAGTAATTCAGAGAAACTGAGGAAAACTCAAGAGCTGAAAACTCATGGAGGGAATGAATCACCTATAGCATTTTGGGGAAAAGAAATGACGGGAGGGACAATGAAAAGAGGTTTTTAAAGTTTTTTTTCTCTCCCTGAAATTAGGAAGCTGCTCAAAAATGGAGGAGGGTTTTTGATAAACTTTTGTGCTCCTCGATTTGTGCTCCAAGTCAGAATGTCTGGGTTTGTGTCTATGACTCTTGTGATTGTGGGCAGGCCACTTAAATCCTCTGAACTTCAGATCTTCCATGAGATGCGGTAATGAGGAATCCCTTTGTCTGCTTCATATTCTACGGGAGACAAGTGCTATAGGCAAGCATGGAGGGAGTGGTCCTGCTCTCTAAGGAGTGGGGACCAGCATTTGGATAAGCTCCCATGGATGGATTTCAGCTCTGGGAGCCAGCCCTCTTGCCACGTGTCTCTGGAACCTCAAAGCTTACCATCTCTGCTAATGATATTCCCTTGAGTGATGTTCCCCACCCACACCACATGGGTATGTAACCAACATAAACAAAGAATGTTTTAAGGCATTGAATAACATCGTTGGGACACACGTTACTGCAACAACCCCTAGATAGCTAAATTTAATTAGCTGGGCACGCCCAAGCATTGTGTACAGCCACATGCCTGTTTTAGGAGCGGAAAAAAACCAGTGTTTTCTGGGTCTGGAAGTCACAAACAGAAGCAAGAAGGGAAAAAAGTAGCAATAATCCAATTGTACTAATAGGATCTCAGTCTGGGAGAACCATGCCCTTCTGTATCACTTTTGGGAAGATCTCAAAACACCTAAAGAAATTTGATGTAGTCAAAGGATTTCTGTATTTGGAGTCAAAGCTATGGGTTTGAATATTGCCTGATATTTGATATCTGTATGACTTTAGGCAAACATCCTAAACCTTTTATTATTATTTTTCAAATTTTTGCAGGGGGTAAGGCAGGGAAATTGGGGTTAAGTGTCTTGCCCAAGGTCACATGTCTAGTAAGTGCTAAGTGTCTGAGGTCGGATTTGAACTCAGTTCCTCCTGACTCCAGCACTCGTCCTCTATTCACTGCGCCACTTGGCCAGCCCATAAATTCTTTGTTTTTACAGCTTCTATAAGAGAACTTTGACTAGATTGTCTCTAAGGATCTTTCTAGCTCTAACTTTGTGAACATAGAATCTATGGATATTATGATTTGCATTTGGGCAATTGCCAAAGATTGTTATCTGACCATTAGAGTTTGATCACCTTTGGCAGGAGAAAAGTTGTAGTATCATCATTGGGTGAGGATTAGTAAACATACAGATTAATTAGTACAGCTGTTTTCCTGGGCCCTAGTTGGAGAAGTGGGTCTGAATTGTTGACCTGATCCCTTTCTTTTCCTTTTTTGTAACTGCATTCACCTTTAAAAATAGTTTTTATTGATATCTTTTGTTTTTATACCAGTTATTTCCTGATGTACCTTCCTTGCCCCCTTGAACTCTCCCTTATAATAAAGATAGTTAAGCAAAACCTATCTCCACAGAAACGAGATCTGGCAGTGGAGTCCCCTGCTTTCCTACCAACTAGAGGAAAGTCTTTTTGATAATATGTTCTTTAGGACCAAGACTAATCAAATTTAATCAATCAGAGTTTGGTTACCTTTTAGAAAAGTTCTGATTGTTGCATTATTCTCCTGGTTCTGTTTATGTCACTCTGTATCAGTCTTCCTGTGTTTTTTCTGAATTCTTCATATTCATAATTTCCTAAAATATAATAGCATTCCATTATATTAACATACAACAATTTTTTTTCAGGCATTCCCTGATTGGTGGGTACCCATTTTGTTTTTGGTTGTTATGATGATTTATCAAACTGGACATGGTTTGGACAGTTTTGGAATTGTTTATTATGGAAAGAGTAAGGTTGATTTTTGTAGCTATCTTCAATTCTGTTAACAGTAATAATAATGAGCTAATGACAGGAAATTGGCATATACTTATTGGCTGAGACAATCACATTTTACATGGAGTTATATTTAACAAAGCGGGAGGTCCTTCATATATCATTTGAACTATACCTCTACATTTGAGTGGGAAAGCATCTGTATTATCTTTCATGCTCTTAAAGGGCTTGAGGGCTATGGACAAGTAGAAAAATCATTGGATTTGTCAGATCTGAATTCAAATCCCAGCACTGCCATTTACCAATTGTATAGTATTGGATAAGTTGTTTAATTTCTTAAAACCTGAATTTATTTATCTGTAAAATAAGATTAAATTAGATCATAGGGGTCCTTAACACTTTTTGTGTCACTGACCCCCCATTGATAGCCTAATGAAGTGTATATACCCCTTCTCAAAATAATTGTTTTTTAAATACATAAAATAAAATACATAGGATTGCCAAGGAAATAAATTATATTGAAATATAGCTATCAAAATATTAAACAAGAACAAGCTCAGGGATCCCAGGTTAAGAATTCTTGTCACCAGGTTATCTCTAAGGGCCCTCTGAGCTCTAAAAATTTTATACTCCTATGATACCATAAGCTCTATGCATTAGGAGCTACTTTGTAAATCATAAAGCAATGTATAAAGGAATATGAGCTCTTGTTACTCTAATGAAAGTTCTAGAGGAGCACTTAAAAGGGGAAAGTTCAAATAAGTTTATTTTCATTCAGTGCAAACTGAAAGCAAGCATGCCAGCCTCAGGATTGACATTCATTAGGCAGTTAGATCTTTTCTCCATGGGTACTAGAAAAGAAAGGATTTATGTATTCTGTAAGTTGGTGGCCATGGTCATGAAATCAGTCAATCAGTAGACATTTATTAATCACCTATTATGTACCAGGCAATATACTAAGTTCTGGGGATAAAAAAAGAGGCAGAACATAGTCCCTGCTTTCAAGGAGCTTACAATCTAATGGGAGAAGACAACACAAAACGTGTGTGTGTGTGTGTGTGTGTGTGTGTGTGTGTGTGTGTGTGTGTTTGTGTGAAGCTATATATAGGATAAAAATGAAATAATCAAAAGAAGGAAAGCACTAGAATTGAGAAGTTAGGGAAGGTTTCTTGTAGAAGGTAGAATTTTAGGTGGGACTTAAAGGAATCCAGGGAGGTCAGTAGTCAGAGAGGAAAAGAGAAAGCATCCCAGGATTTGGGGGTGTAGACAGCCAGAGAAAATCCTTGGAGCTTAGAGATGGAGTGTTTTGTTTTGTTTTGGAACAACCAGGGGACCAGTGTCACTGGATTAAAGAATATGTATAGAGTATAACAAGATTGAAAATGTAGGTGGGGTCTAGGTAATGAAGGGAAAACAGAGCATTTTGTGTTTGCTCTTGGAAGCAATAAAAAGTTGGTGGAGTTTATTGAGTGTGAGTGGGATGACATGATTGGATCTGCATTTTAGGAAAATCACTTTAAGTGACCAAATGGAGAATAGATTGGAGTGAGGAAAGACCTGAGGCAGGCAGACCTAGCAGCAGGCTATTGTGAGGTGTGAGGTGATGAGAATCTACACTAGAATACTGATGTGTCAGAGAAAGAGAAGGGGGAATATCTGAGAGATGCTGTGAAGGTGAAATCATCAGGCCATGAAGACCACTTGGATACGGGGGTAGGGGGTGAGATGTAGTGGGATGACTCCTAGGCTGTGAACCTGAGGGCTTAGGAGGATGGTGTTGTCCTCTACAGTAATAAGGAAAGTGTGTGTTGTTGGGGAGTATTTAGGGGAAAAGATAATAGGTTTTGTTTTGGACATAATGAGTTTAAGGTGTCTACTGGAAATCCAGTTCAAGATATCTGAAAGGCAGTTGGAGATGTAAGATTAGAGCAGGAATGGGAGTGAATTGATGGGGAAGTATAGTAGGGTTGCCTAGCAGCAGTGAGGATCCAGTTGAGGTAATGTAATGTAAGTAGGGTATTGGATCCAATCAGAACAATTATGTGATTTTCTCCACCTTCATTCAGTGGCATATGTATTAGTGTGAAAGCAATGAATGATGGGAAGACACACAATTAAGATGTGAGGCTGGTACAGAATTTATTATGCTGTAGGCAAACTTAAAGAGACAGGATAGCAATCATGATATTAGACAAGGCAATAGCAAAAATAGATGTAGTTAAAAGAGAAACCAGGAAACTACATTATGCTTAAAGGCATCTTAGACAGTGGTAGAGATAGAAACTGAACTTGTGTTTTTCTTGATCTAGGGAACCCTTTTACTGATGTTGGTCAGCCAGTACTTTTTATGCAACTTATAATATTAGAGAGTTGCCTGTGGTGCTGAGAAAGATTAAGTGACATACCCAGGACCATTCAGTCAGTATGTATCAGAAGTGACATTTTAATCTGAACCTTCCTAGCTTTGAAGCCAGGTCTGTTTCCACTCTGTTATGTTATGTCTCAGAGAAACAAATAGTATCAATATTAAATATATATTAATTTAAACCCATTGTTGTTGTTCAGTTGTTTTCAGTTGTGTCTGACTCTCTGTGACCACATTTGGGATTTTCTTGGCAGAGATACTGGAGTGGCTTGCCATTTCCTTCTCTAGCTCATTTAATAGATAAGGAAACTGAGAAAAACAGAGTAAAGTGACTTGTCTAGGGTCACACAGCTAATAAGTGTCTGAGGGCATATTTGAACTCAGGAAGATGAGTCTTCCCAACTCCAAACCTGGCCATCTATTCACTGTACCACAGAGCTGTCCCTTAAATCCATGGCATCTAAGTATTTAAAGGAAAAATGAATGCAATTACAGGTAGACTGGGACAGGGAAACTATAATAGTGGAAGAGTTCAGGATTCTTCTTTCAGACCTAGAAAATCTAAAAACAAGAAAAGGCTAGAATTGGAAAAAGTAGGATATGAATAGAAAGCTAGGAAAGTTAGACACAATGGATACTTAATTAATTAAGTGATTAATGAATGAAAATAAAAGGCAGTAGACATTTTTCTAAACTTTGTATGTCTTCTTTACCAAAAAGCTCATAAATGTACAAAACCAGAAATGTTAAACATCCTTTAGCTACTATAACTTAATAAATATTATTATTAAGGGTGTTTTAAGAAAGGCTTCATAAATTATATGAAGGGGGTGGCTAGGTGGCACAGTGAGTAAGAGCGCTGGCCTCGGAGTTGGGACCAAGATCGGATCCAGGCTCAGAAAATGAGCACCCACACATAAATAATGACTGGCCGTGTAACCTTAAGCAAGTTATTTAACCCTGATTGCTTTAAAAAAATAAAATAAATTATATGAAGACTAAATGATTCTAAATAATTGGTAGGTAAAATAATAAATCACAGAGTCAATAGATAATTTCATCAAAGAAAATGACAATCATGAGACAACATACCAAAACTTTTGTAATGTAGCCAAATAAGTTCTACATGAAAACTATATAGCTCTACATGACTTCATCAACAAGTGAGAGAAAGAATCAGTGAATTAGTCATGCAACTTAAAAAAAAAACAAGAAAAGAAACACATTTCTAAAATCTCAACTAAACACTAAGCTGAAATTAAAAAAATTAACAAGATTGAAGCTAAATAAAATGAATTGTAAAGAAACTGGAAGCTTTTTAAAAATAAAATAACCTATTAAATCTGAATTTTTAAAAAGAGGGAGAAAAAAACAAAATGCCAATATTAAAACTGAAAAATAATTAATGACAAGAAAGAGGAAATAAAGACAATTGAACTATTTCCCCAATTATATTTCAATAAAACTGTTAATCCAAGAGAAATGAATGAATATTTATAAAAATCTAAAATACTTAAATTAACAGAAGAAATGGGAATCTTAATAACCCAATATCCAGAAGAGAAATTGAACAAATCATAATGAGGTCCAAAGAGGGAACTTTCCAAAGGAGGCTGCAGGGAATATCTTTGGACTAAATGGTTATTTTTTTATCAAACATTCAAAGAACAATTAATTCAAGTGTTGTTGTTCTTCAGTCATTTCAGTCATGTCTGACTTTTTATCATCTAATTCAGGGTTTTCTTGGCAAAGATACAGGAAGGTTTTCCCATTTCCTTCCCTAGCTCATTTTACCACTGAAGAAGTTAAAGCAAATAGGGTTAAGTGACTTACCGAGGGTCACACAGCTAGAGATTTTCCTGACTCTTAGGACCAGGCACTTTATCCTCTGTACAACCTAAACTGTCCAATTCAAATATTACATAAACTATTTTCAAAAAACATCAAAAGGAAGGATCCTATCAAATTCCTCTTTTGATATACAGTCTTGATACCTAAATTCTGGAGAGACAAAACAGAGAAATTTATAGATCAATATCCCTAATGAGTATCAATGCAAAAATATTGAATAAAATATTAGCAAAGAGTTTATAACAATCTGTCAAAAAGAGTATATATTATGAATAGGTTGAATTTATGCCAAAAAATGTAGGGGTGATTTCAACATAAGAAAGCATATCAATATAAGAAACCACAATAACAATAATGATTATGTCAATAGATGCAGAAAAAATTAGATAAAATATAAAATCCATTTCTGTTATAAACACACAGAATAATGGGAATGATTGTAACTTTCCATTATGTGCTAAATAATAGCTATCTCAAAGTAAAAGGCATTGTTATGTATAATGCAGAAACAGTAGAGTCCTTTCTAATAAAACTAGAGATACTGTAAGAATGTTGATTATCTGCATTACTATTTGATATAGTCCTAGAAATTCTAGCTATGCCAGTAAGAAAAGAAACTATGATAAAATAAGCTGATAGAATAGAAGAATTGGGAGGCTACTTACAGAAGCCTTGGGAATTAGCTAAAATAAATTGAACTAATGTTCAACATACCCAAAGAACCCAGATGCTATTCTATGAAAAAAAAAAAAAACAACTTTCTAAACTGGAAAGCCATTTGAAAGAAATTAAATTGAAATAGAAATTTATGTGATATAACACACTCGTAAACAAATTAGAGGAGTAGGGAAGAAAATATCTTTCATGACTATGATTAGGAAAAGAGTTCTTGATCTAAAAAAAAACAAACTGGGGGAGTATAGAGAAAACGATCAAAGAATATGAACAGATTGTGCCTAAGGAAGAAAACTAAGGTATCAAGAATCATATGTAAAATTCTCCAATTCAGTAAGATAAACGCAAATTAAAACTACTTTGAGGTTCTACCTTCTAACCACGAGATTGGCAGATGACAGAAAAGAAAAAGGACAATTGTTGGAGTGGTTATCAAAGGCAGGGAAATAAATACACCATTGATAGAATTGTAAATTGGTAAAACCATTCTAGAAAGCATTTTGGATCCTTACCATGAAAGTAATTAAACTGTGCCCACCTTTTGACCTAGTTATAGTACTATTAGGATTTTAGCCCAAAAAAGATAGAAGAAAAAGAGAAAGGATTCATATGTGTAAACATATTCTTAGGAAAATTTTTTTTTGTTGTGTCAAAGAATTTGACATACTATCTACTGAAAAATAGCTGAACAAATCATGGTATGTGAACATAATGGAATAAGGCCATGAGAAATGACAAAGAAGATGGTTTATAAGAAACCTGAGAAGACTCATATGAACTAATACAGCACAAAGTAAGCACAACAGGAAAAACATTCTATGCAATGACTACAACATTGTAAAGAAAAAAAATTGAATGATTTAAGAACTCTGAAGATTGCAATGACCAACTGCAACCCCAGAAGACTAATGAAGAATTAGCCTTCTTAACAAAGAGGTGATGGCCTAGAAGTGTACTACAAGACATATGTTTTTGAGTATTATCAATGTGTGTATTTGTTTTTACTGATTTTGCTTATTTATTGCAAGGAATGTTTTTTAAATGTTTTTTAAATTTGTGGGTTGTTATGAGTTGGAGTTGATATTGGTGCCAAAAGGAAAATAAAATAAGGAAAAAACATCATGTAAGGATTAAAAATTATACTCTGAAGAGAAAAGAGGAAATTCAGATGGAGACGGACAAGCAGGTCAGCTTTGAAACTAAATTGTCAAATTTATTACACACTCTTTTTAAAAGCCCAAGATACACATAGAGATTCATTGTTTCATATGTAACCCTTTTTTCTGTTCTTATATGGAAATGCTCATGTTTATTCATATTTATCAAGTACAGAATAAAATTAAAATTAGAAGATTAAAAGACCCTCTCCCACTAATAGAAGTCAGAGCTGGAAAGGTACCTTGGTGATCATCAGATCCAACCTCTCATTTTACAGTTGAGTAAACTGAGGCCCAAAGAAGGGAAATGTCTTGCCCAAGTTTATGCAGGTAGGAAATATTCCTACCTGCAAAATTAAAAAAAAATTAACAGGATTCAAATTTAAAAAATTAACAGGATTCAAGTCCTGTTCTTCCAAATACAAGATCAATGCTCTTTCTATGCCATGGTTCCTTCTTACCCTGCAAAGTATTTGTCTTCTCTTTCATAGAATAATTGCTCTCAGTCTGACTAGCAAGAGCTTCATACAAGTACATGGAGCTGGGATTGTCACTTTCACACATTGAGCCTTTGCTTTTTCCTCTTTCAAACAAGGAGATTAGATTAGAGGATCTTTGAGGACATTTCTTCATACTAACATTCAGTGATCATGACTGTTACTAGAACCATGACTGTATTAATAGTCTTTTTACCCATGCAGTCCCTGTGACATTCATTTCTCATTCTTATTTTCTTACTTCTGCTATTCTTTCTCTCTCCTCTCTTTCTACATCCCTTCCTCCTCCAACTCAGTTTCTCTTTGCCACTAATACTTTGATCACATCTGGTCTGTTTTGGAGACTTGATGAATGTCTGTTTTTCTGATGGGACACATGGAGTGTATCAAAGGCACTTAAGCTCTGAAAGGGTGGAAAATTCTGCATGGCATTTTAGTGTGTGGCTTGGAGGGTGTTGGATGGCAGCTGTGTGTCAGGAGAATTGGCAAAAAAGGGCAAATATGGCTCTTAATGGAGGGTCTAAGAGCCTGGCCACAGGAAATCTTGGTTGAGAACTACACTGCTCATGTCTTGCCATTCTTCTACACCATACTTACATGGGGGTACATCAGATTATGGAAAAGATACAGAGATGTACCAAATCAATTGAGATGTAGAGATATGGGACAAACTGGGACAAAAATAAATTGGGACAAAAATTAATTAGGAAAAAAATAAAACTTCTTGATATACAATATACCTTGGAATTTTTATATCTTTACAAAAACATTTAATAGGTAGCATTTCTTTCATCATTTGGCATTGACTTCATAAGACGTTAACATATATTCATTAATTCTTTGTTATGAAATTAGACCATATTAGATGGGATATTATCTTTAACAAACAATCCATTTCCCCAAATCTTGCCTTGGTTATAGCCTATAGGTTTCTAATGAGGTTTAAATCCATCAAGTTCCCATGCCATTGAAACACATTTGTTTCCATCTCTTGGATAAATTTGTTGAGCTTTCATGATATTGGCATGGTACAAAGCTGTGCTTTAATATTCCATTTCCAACTGGGAATTTCTATGATTCCTGGACAAATCTGCTGTTCAGTACATCAGCATATTTATCAGATTTCATTATCCTCTTAATGGAGACAAGATTTTCCAGATATATTTGAAGTAAAAAAAAATCCCCACCCCTAATTTTTTTAGTGTACATTTTATAATCTAATGGGGATGCCCAGTTTTTAAAAAATTGTTTGTTTATTTTTAGTTTGCATAGTTCCTTGAGTTTCAAATTTTCCTTCCCTCCCTCCCCCCACTCCCCATGACAGCATATAATCCAATATAGGATTTGCAAATACTTTCACCTTAGACATTAGTCAGGTTACAAAGGCTGACTGTACTAGATGGAATGAAAAATGGTAAAGAGAAAATAAAACCAAACAATGAAAAGAAAAAGATCAAGTAGTTTGCTTCAATCAGGATTCAAACTCAGTTCTTTCTAGTTCTTTCTTGGATGTAGGCATCTCACTCCATCATGAGTCTTTTGGGATTGACTTATATCTCTGCATTGCTGAGAAGAGTTCAGTCTGTCATAGTTGGTCATCACACATATGTTGTGTCTGTGATTGTATACAAATTTCTTCCGGTTCTACTCTTCTCACTCAGAATGAGTTTGTATAAGCCTCTCCAGGTAAGTATGAAGTCCATCTGCTCCTCGTTTCTTATAGCACAATAGTATTCCATTACATGCATATACCACAACTTATTTAGCCATTCCCCAATTGATGGGCATCCCCTTAATTTCCAATTCTTTGCAACCACAAAAAGAGCTGCTATAAACATTTTCGTACATATAGGTCTTCCTCCCTCTTCTATGATCTCTGTGGGATGTAACCCTAGAAGTGGTATTGCTGGGTCAAAGGGTATGAAATAATTTATAGCCTTTGGACATAATTCCAGATTGTTCTCCAGAATGGTTGGATCAGTTCACAACTCCACCAGCAATACATTAGTATTCCAATTTGCCCATATCCTCTCTAGCATCTTTCATTTTCCTGTTTTGTCATCTTAGCTAATCTGACTGGTGAGATGTGGTACCTCAGAGTTGTTTTGATTTGCATTTCTCTAACCAATAGTGATTTAGAGCATTTCTTCATGTGCTTATAAATATCTTTAATTTCTTCCTTTGAAAACTGCTTGTTCATATCCTTTGACCATTTTTCAACTGGGGAATGACTTCTATTCTTAATAGATTTAACTCAATTCTCTATATATTTTGGAAATGAGTCCTTTATCAGAGACATAAGTTGTAAAAATTATTTCCCAATTTCCCACCTCCCTCTTGATCTTTGTTACATTGGCTTTGTTTGTATAGAAGCTTTTCAATTCAGTGTAATCAAAATTATCCCTTTTGCATTTTATAATGCTCTCTATTTCTTGTTTGGTCATAAAGTCTTTCCCTTTCCACAAATCTGACAGGTAAACTATTCCTTACTTTCCCAGATTGCTTACAGTATCGGCCTTTAAATCATGCACCCATCTAGACTTGATTTTGGTATATGGTGTTAGATAATGGTCTATGCCCAGTTTCTTCCATACTATATTCCAGTTTTCCTAGCAGTTTTTGTCAAATAGTGCATTCTTATCCCAAAACCTTGGTCTTATCCCCCAAAACAAGGGAATTGTTTATCAAACTATTAATTACTACACTCATTAATTTCTGGATCTTGTGACCCCAATCTATTCCACTGATCCACTACTCTATTCCTCAGCCAGTACCAAGTTGTTTTGATGACTGTTGCTGTATAATACAGATTAAAATCTGGTATAGCTAGTCCACCTTCCCTAGCATTTCTTTTCATTAATTCCCTTGATATTATAGAATGTTTGTTCTTCCAAATAAATTTTGTTACTATTTTGTCTAACTCTATAAAGTAGTTTTTTGGTAAATTGATTGGAATGGCAATAAATATATAATTTAGTTTGGGTAAAATTGTCATTTTTATTATATCAGATCGACTCAGCCACAAGCAATTGATATTTTTCCAATTAGATCTGACTTAATTTGTGTGAGAAGTGTTTTGTATTTGTGATCATATAGGTCCCGGGTTTGTTTTGGCAGGTAGATTCCCAAATATTTTATAATACCTACAGTAACTTTAAATGGGATTTCTCTATCTATCTCATTAGAGATATACAGGAATGCCAAGGATTTATGTGGGTTTATTTTATATCCTGCAACTTTGCCAAATTTATTTATTGTCTCAAGTAGTTTTTTTACTTGATTCTCTAGGATTCTCTAAGTATATCATCATATCATCTGCAAAGAGTGATAGCTTGGTCTCTTCTTTGCCTAATTTGGTTCCTTTGATTTCTTTTTCTTCTCTAATTGCTACTGCTAATGTTTCTAGTACCAGATTGAATAAAAGGGATGATAGTGGACACCCTTGTTTCACTCCTGATCTTATTGGAAATGCTTCTAGTTTTTCCCCATTGCATATAATACTTGCTGATGGTTTTAGATAGATACTATCTGCTATTTTAAGGAAGGCTCCATTTATTCCTATACTTTCTATTGTTTTTAGTAGGAATGGATGTTGTACTTTGTCAAAAGCCTTTTCTGGGGGGACAGAGGCAAGATGGTGGAGTAGAAACAGTGTGTCCAAGCCACTCTGCCCCCAGATTACCTCCAAACTATATAAGAGGGGACTCTGAACAACTTCTGGAGCCCCAGCACCCACAGAACAACACATAGAAGCTAACCTTCTGCTGAGGACAGCCCAGCAGCCCTGCAGGAAGGACCAGCGAAGCGGTCTGGGAACCGGCAGCACAGCATGCAGAGTGTGGGGAGCCGAGCACAGATGAGCGCCCAAGTCGCGGTTTTAGCCCCAGGGAGGCAGGGCCAGCAGCTGGCTGGAGGGACCCCAGAACACCAGCAGCTGTGGCGTTTCCAGAATTATCAACATAGACATGCCTAGGACAAAGTGAGAGGTTAGTGCCCTATGGACTTTGGGACCAGTATTTGAGGAATGCGTCGGCTTCCTCCGCTGGGGGCTAGAAGCCACTGAGGAGACACACCATTTTGTGGTTTTCAGAGGCAACTCCAGCTCCTGGCCTGCAAACTGTAGGGAGATCCATCGATCAGTCTTGGGGGGTAATCGCTCTTGCTTTAACCTCCCTGGATCTGGATTGTGATCTGGGGTGGAGGTCTTGGGTGGGTTTCCAGTTGCCAGAAATGGAAGTTGCCCCCCCACACATTCGGGATGAAAATTCCCCTATCTGGCCGCAAAGCCATTGTGTGGCAACAAGCCCAAAAGTTAAGTAATTAAGTGGCAACATGCCAAGGCAAAGGAAACAAATTAAACAGAAAAATGCAACCCTAGACTCCTACTTTGGGGGCAAAGAGGGTCTAAGCATAGGAGAAGAGGACTGTGAGGTCAAAAGTCCTGCTCCAAAAGCCCCAGGGGAAAACATGAGCGGGTTGCAGGCCATAGAGGACCTTAAGAAGGCCTTTAAAAATCAAATAAGAGAAGTGGAGGAAAAACTGGGAAGAGAAATGAGAAGGATGCAGGAAAAGTATGAAATGAGGGTCAACAGCCTGGCTGAGGAAAACAGCACCTTAAAAAATAGGCTAACTCAAATGGCAAAGAAGGCCCAAAAGGGCAATGAGGAGAATGCCTTAAAAAATCGAATTTAAAAAAATTTTTTTTTAAACAAATGCTTTATTAACTTCTGTTTTACATCATTCATTTCCACAAGATTTTGAGTTACAATCATTTCCCCCGTTATTCCCCTACCCAACCTCCCAGAATGACAGTCCCACAAGATATCGCTTCCTCCAATCTGCTCTCTCCCATACCTTCTCCCATACCCCCTTCGACTTTTCCATTAGAGGAAGGTGAATCTTTGTGTCCCAATGCCTGCACATCTTATCTCCCAATTATAAGCAAAAGAGTATTAATAATAGTATTTATATATATTTGAAACATTTAATGTTAAGACCTCGAATTTCAGATCCATTTCCTTCCTCCCTTGTCACCCATGCCCTCTGGGGAGATAAGTAATTCAGTATATGTTGTACATGTCTAGCTATGTAAAACATTATCATAGTAGATATATTGTACAAGGCTGCTTATAATTCCCTCCCACTCATCCCACCCCCCACCTGGTCCATTCCCTACATGATCCTGTCCCTCTTCTATAGTGGGTACTTCCAACCTCCCCTCCCCCCAAGGATGCCCTCCCATCCATCATCCCTCCTCTCATCCCCCTTCCCCCTATTCTGCTGCAGGTTGAGATATCCCATTTAGTATGTATGTCATTCTCTCCCTGAACCAAATTCAATGAGAATGTGGTTTTGCCTTTTTTGACTTCCTATTCTCCCCCTCCCTTGCAACCACTTCCCCTTGCTTCTTCTACATGAGATAGTTTACCCTACCCTGTCTCTCCCCATCTCCTCTTGTCACTTTCCTCTCTCACCTCATAATTTCATCCCTTGAGTACTCTCCCTTCCCAACAAATTCAACCTATGCCCTCTATCCATATATAACTGTAACCATTTACAGACACATTGACATATGTAGTCATATGACCACACACCCTTCTTCCATTATTTTCATAGTGAGAAATATATCATCACTCACAGTTATTGTTTTTCCATATAGGAATGTAAATAGTTCAACTTTGATAAGTTCCTTTTGATTTCTTTTCCCTGATCACCTTCTCAGGCATCTCTTGCTTCTTGTGTCTGGATGTCAAATTTTCTATTCAATTCTGGTTTTTTCCTCAAGAATGCTTGAAAGTCCTCTATTCCACTGAATGACCAATTTTCCCCTGAAACAAAATACTCAGTTTTGCTAGGTAGGCGACCCTTGGGTTCATTCTCAGTTCTTTTGCCCTCTGGAATATCATATTCCATGCCCTTCAATCCCTCAGTGTGGAAGCTGCCAGGTCCTGGGTTATTCTGATTGTGTTTCTACAATATTGAAATTGTTTCTTCCTGGCTGCTTGTAGTATTTTCTCCTTGATCTGGGGATTCTGGAACCTGGCTATAATATTCCTGGGAGTTTTCTTTTTGGGATCTTTTTCAGGAGGTGATCTTTGGATTCTTTCAACCTCTATTTTGCCCTCTGGATCTAAAACATCAGGGCAATTTTCCTTGAGAATTTCTTGAAGGGTGATTTCTAGGTTCTTTCTTTGATCATGGCTTTCAGGTAGTCCAATAATTTTTAAATTGTCTCTCCTGGATCTATTTTCCAGGTCAGTGGTTTTTCCCATGAGATATTTCACATTGCCTTCTAATCTTTCATTTGTTTGGATCTGCTTAACAGCATCTTGATTTCTCATAAAGTCATTAGCTTCCATTTGCTCCAGTCTAACTCTGAAGGAATGAATCTCCTCAGTGAACTTTTGAGATTCTTTTTCCATCTGGCAAATTCGACTTTTTAAGGCATTCTTCTCATTGCCCTTTTGGGCCTCCTTTGCCATTTGAGTTAGTCTATTTTTTAAGGTGTTGTTTTCCTCAGTCAGGCTGTTGACCCTCATTTCATACTTTTCCTGCATCCTTCTCATTTCTCTTTCCAATTTTTCCTCCTCTTCTCTTATTTGATTTTTAAAGTCCTTCTTAAGGTCCTCTATGGCCTGCACCCTGCTCATGTTTTCCCCTGGGGTTTTTGGAGCAGGACTTCTGACCTCACAGTCCTTTTCCCGCTCTATGCCCCCAAAATAGGAGTCTAGGGTTGCATTTTTCTGTTTCCTTTGCCTTGGCATGTTGCAACTTGATTACCTCACTTTTGGGCTTGTTGCCACACTATGGCTTTAAGTCCAGATAGAGGAATTTTCGTCCTGAACGTGTGGGGGGCAACTTCCGTTTCTGGCAAGCTGTAAACCCACCCACAACTTCCACCCTAGATCACAATCCAGATCCAGGGAGGTTAAAGCAAGAGCGATTACCCCCCAAGACTGATCGCTGGATCTCCCTACAATTAATTGCAGGCCAAGAGCTGGAGCTGCCTCTGAAAACTACAAAATGGAGTGTCTCCTCAGCGGCTTCTAGCCCCCAGGGGAGGGAGCTGACGCATTCCCCCCAAAACAGGTCCCAAAGTCCATAGGACACTAACCTCTTACTTTGTCCTAGGTATGTCTATGTTGATAATTCTGGAGTCGCCACAGCTGCTGGTGTTCTGGGGTTCCTCCAACTGGCTGCTGGCCCTGCCGCCCTGGGGCTAAAACCTCGGCTCAGGCAGACCTGGGCTCTGCTCAGCTCCGCTTCCTGTGCTCTTCGTGTTGTGAGCTTCCGGCTCCCAGACCACTGTGCTGGTCCTTCCTGCAGGGCTGCTGGGCTGTCCTCAGCGGGAGGTTAGCTTCTCTTTGTCGTTCTGTGGGTGCTGGGGCTCCAGAAGTTGTTCAGAGTCCCCTTTTACATAGTTTGTGGGGAATCTGGGGGCAGAGTGGCTTGAATGAGCTGTTTCTACTCCGCCATTTTGGCTCCGCCCCTTTGATCCACTCATTCTTTAGGATTAGATAATTTAGTTTCCAATTAATTTTTAATCTCTTTCAATGGCCTTTTTTATGTGTCATTATTAAGCATAATGAGATAAAAAGGATCCATTTAACATTTCTGCTCTTCTGCATTTGATTATGAGGTTCTTATGCCCTAATACATGGTCAAATTTTGTGTAGGTGTCATGTACTGCTGAGACCAAAACGTATATTATTTTGTATCCCCATCCATTTTTCTCCAGTGGTCTATCATATTTAGCTTCTCTAAAATTTTATTCACATCCTTAACTTCTCTCTTGTTTATTTTGTGGTTAGATTTATCTAGTTCTGAGAGAAGGAGGTTGAGTTCTAGTAGAGTTTGGCTGAATATTTTTCCCATAATTCACTTAACCTCTTCTCTAAGAGTTTGGATGCTATATTACTTGGTGCATATATGTGTAGTATTGATATTACTTCATTGTCTCTGTCACCTTTTAGCAAGATGTAGTTTCCTTCCTTATCTC